>CM062819.1:842132963-842472819 GCA_031772625.1 Pinus tabuliformis | reverse complement strand
AAATTGAAAGCCTTGATAATATTTTGACTTGATTATTCCAAAGGTATGAAGTAACTCTCCTCATTTACTATAAGTTTAATTAATCAACACATATTCATGCTATCTTTATAATTAATCCTTGGAAGTTGGCTAAGTTGTTTAAAGCCTGCAGAATTATAATTCACAATTGCTGGAACACCAGAAACAACTACGTAGTTGCTGCCATACTAGAAACAACAACTGACTAAACCAGGTAAATCCTCATTTTGCAAATGGCCGAGATATCTGGAATAGCAATTGGCCAGCAGGAGCAGTAACCGTCTGAAGCGGCCAGAACAATATGATCTTGACCTCGTCTAGTGCCCTAGCGGCACTAGAAGTTGTATCATGGTTGTCTGATGGATGGCATCCAATATTTTTTCATCCAATTCCTGAAGCTGCTGCAACCTGGCTGTTTTTGCATCTTTCAAATTGAGGTTAACAACTAAAGTAGTCCTTAAGGTTTTAATCTCAAATTTCACAGGAAAAACAACATTTTTACCATAGACCAATTCATAGGGTGAAAAACCGGTAGTGTTTCTCCAAGTGGTTCTGTAAGCCCATAATGCCTCAGGCAACCTTTGAAACCAATCCCTCCTATTCTCTTTGATTGTCTTTGTTAAAATGGCTTCTATGGCTTTGTTTGTACTCTCTACTTGCCCATTTGCTTGGGGGTGATAAGGTGTAGTCATTCTATGTTTAATGTGATATTTCTGGAGCATATCTTTGAAGCCATGAGAATTAAAAGGAGGTCCTCCATCTGTGACTAGCTCTCTAGGCAAACCAAACCTAACAAAGATTTCTTCAAATAAAAAGTTTAACACAGATTCTTCATTAGCTTTGATAAGTGCCTTAGCTTCTACCCACTTAGTCATATAGTCTGTGCAAACCAGTATATAAACTCTTTGATTGGATGGAGGATTGATGGGACCTATAAAATCTAGCGCCCATCTTTCAAAAGGTTCAAGTATTACCTGGGGATTAAGAGGCATTTCATCCCTATGATTAGGCTGGCCCATTCTCTGACAGCTATCACAAGCCTTGACATATTTCCTTGCATCCTTAAAAAGTGAGGGCCAATAGTAACCCATTCTGAGAACTTTATGTGCTGTCCTTTTGTCTGCAAAATGCCCTCCACAAGGGCCATCGTGGCAAGCCTTTAGTATATCATAAATTTCATCTTCTCTGATGCATCTTCGAATTTCTTGATCAAGTCCTGTATGAAAAAGACACCCACTTATCCAGTTGTACCTAGCACTTTGCTGAACGATCTTCCTTTTCTCTCTGTGCGATAGATGTGATGATAGTTTTCCTGCAACTAAATAATTGGCAATGTCTGCATACCAAGGTGAGTGAGTAGATACTGCAAATAAATATTCATCAGGAAAAGAATCATCTACTGGAATGTTTTCATCAGTCTTTAATCGAGAAAGAAAATCAGCAGCTACATTTTCTTTACCTGGCCGATCTACAATTGTGATATCAAATTCTTGTAATAATAATAACCATCTGGTAACTCGAGCATTTGTAACTGATTTGTTCATTAAATATTTAATGGCCGAGTGATCAGTGTGCACAAAAGTAGTATAGCCGGTAATGTAATGTCGAAACTTGTTAATAGCATAAATGACTGCTAAAAATTCTTTCTCAGTGACTGTATAGTTAAGTTCAGCAGGGGTCATATTTTTACTAATAAAATAGATTGCATAGGGAAGATTGTTCTCTTCTTGACCCAAGATAGCCCCTATTGTAGAATCTGAAGCATCAGAGGATATATGAAAGGGGAGTGCCCAATCAGGTCCTCTTAAAATGGGAGCTGTAGACAATTGGTGTTTGAGTTCATTAAATGCTTTTTGACAATCATCAGTCCACTTAAATTCAACATTTTTCATAAGTAACACAAACAAGGGAGAAGCTATTTTAGAAAAATCTTTGATAAATCTTCTATAATATCCAGCATGTCCTAAAAAACTTCTTACATCAGTTTGTGTTTTTGGGATAGGCAAAGTTTGAATTACTTGTAGCTTAGCTGGATCGACTTGAATTCCTAGGAATGAAATGAAGTGTCCTAAAACAATACCTTGATTCATCATCATATGACATTTTTCAGTAGTTAAGGCAAGATGTGCCTCTATACACCTTTTAAGTACTTTTTCAAGATTTTGTAAGGCATCTTCAAAAGTCACACCATAAGGAGTAAAGTCATCCATAAATATTTCTAAGGAATCATTAAGCATATCAGAGAAAATTCCTATCACTGCCCTTTGAAATGTTGTTGGGGCATTACATAGTCCAAATGGAAGAACTTTATAGGCAAAAGTTCCCCAGGGGCTAGTAAAAGTGGTCTTGTCTTGATCTTGGGGTGCAATCTTGATCTGATTATAACCACTAAACCCATCCAAAAAGGAAAATAATTTCTTACCTGCCAAATTATCTAGTACCTGATCAATAAATGGTAAGGGAAAATGATCTTTCTGAGTAGCCTTATTCAGAGCTCTATAGTCCACACATACTCTCCATTTTCAATTTTTCTTAGGTACTATCACTAATGGTGAAACCCATTCACTATCATATATAGGATACATGAATCCTGCATTCAACAGTTTTTGAAGTTCCCCTTTCACAATTTCCCTTAGATTGGGATTAATTCGTCGTTGGGGTTGGCAGACTAGGTGGGATCCTTCTTTAATATAAATTCGGTGAGTGCATAATTCAGAAGAAATTCCCTTCATATCTGTGTAATCCCATGCAAATGCTTGTTTATTTTCATGGAGTAACTTCATTAACTGTTGTGTTTCAGCATCTGTTAGTTTAGGATTTATATTTAATGTTTTGCCAGGCTCAATTTCGACATCTATACTTTTGGAGGGAGTGTCAGCTAATGTGTAAGACAAGTTTTCAGTTTTAAGATTCTGTTGTGATTCAGATTCCAAGATTGCAGTCAAGTGGTCATGTAATTCAGAGTTAACCGAAGAAGCTTCAGAAATAAAACTACTAATTAATTCATCCTCGGTTGAATTTTTAAATGTTAGGGCTTGTCCGACAGTCAAAATGGGTTGAATTTCACCATCCTCATAATCTAACCATACTGAATTGTCATTGTTAATCATAGGTGTGGCATGAGGGTACAGAGTAAGCTGCTTGGTTTCAGATCCATTAGAGATTGTCATTGATCCTGACCTACAGTTGATGAAGGCATTTGCCATAGCCAGCCAAAGTCTTCCTAAAATCAATGGATGACCCCCCAACTTATTTTTGGTTTATAGTACAACAAAATCAGCTGGGTAGTTCCAAGATTCTACTGAAATTATCAGGTCTTCAATGACCCCTTCTGGTTTAATTGTGGAGCGGTCAGCCAGTTCTAGAATGGTTGGGGTTTCCCTAATAAAAATTTTTAGCTGCAATAACTGTGTTGTTTCAAGTGTCATGATGTTTATTGCAGCACCGAGATCTACCAGAACTCTGGAAACAAAGGTTTTACCAACCTGGACTGTAACTGTAGGGTGACCAGGGTCACCATATTTTACAGGGGGATTTTTTTCTGACATGAGAGCAGCTAGATCACCCATCACATGAACTGTGAGGGGGTCTTTAGCTTTTCTTCCAGGTTTCTTAATACAAATATCTTTAACAGTTCTAGCATAAATCGGTACATCTCTTAATGCTTGTAAAAGTGGAATTTTAACATACAAATTCTGTAATTCTCCTAACAAATTAAAAGCAGGTGGCTCAAGGGTTTTGGTAAGAGCCAAACGTTCAGGGAATGGTGGCTCTGTTGCTTCAGCAGTCTTTTTAGAAGATGTTTCAACTGTTTCGACATTCTTTTTAGAGGATAATCCAACTGTTTCAGCATCAGGTGATTTTTCTTTTCTGATTTCTTCTTTATCTGAATCAGAAGTGATGTCATCAATAATGGGTTCCAGTATTCTTCCTGAGCATAAATGAATGTCATTGCATTGCAGAGGGGAAACTAGTTGGTTTTGAACATCAATTACTTGCAGAGCTTTATTATTATTCGGGTTGGGGTTAGGTTGTACAGGCAGCTGAGGTCTTATTGTCTGATTATTAGGTGGGGCATTTGATGGTAAGGAGAGAGTTTGCTGATATTGAGGTAATTGGTTTGGAAATGGGATTTGTGGAGCTGTCCAACTTGGGTTCCATTGATAGGGTTGCTGAAAAGCCCAGGGATTCCACATTGTGAGATCAACAAAAGGAGGATTCGGTTGCTGCATGGATGGGAAATTCATCTGATTGAAGGGTGGGTGCTGCATTTGATTGAAGGTTGGGTAATTTTCTTGAAAAGGAGGATGATTATTCCAATGATTAAATGGCATGTTAGAATTCATACCTTGTCCTCGTGGTTGCCATTGTCTTCTCTGTGTGAGGAGGTACACTGCTTCAGCTTCCTCTTCGGTTGGCTGCAGTGCTGCTTTTATTCCTGGCAGAGAAGGGCATTGTTGGGTCTCATGGTCCTTTTCACAGATAGTGCAAATTGGTACCTTGTCCAGGGGACATTCCCTTAGTGGGTGTTTCTCCCTGCATTTAGAGCAGAAAATAGCCAGAGCGGCTTCTGCTTCTGCCTGCTTCTTTTTAACCTGCAAAGTATCAATTTGTGAAGCAAAAGAGCTTAACATTTCAGTTTTAAATTCTTCAAGTAAGTTACCTATTTCGGCCCGTGTTGCTCCTCCACTTGCTGATTTCTGGACTCTTGAATACGTACTGTCCTTGCTCCTTGGTCTGCTTGCTGCTCCTCTTGAACATCTTTTACAGAGATCAATAATCTCATCATAGGATTCCTTAGATATGTCTCCTTTCCCAAGCATGTTTAACATATCTAAACAATCATCTTATACCCCTCTTAGTAGTATTGATTTAAGAATATCCTTACTCATCTCAGGATGATCAAATCGTTGTAAATTATATTGTAATCTTTCCACGAAGTCTTCTAAACTTTCGTCCTCTTTCTGAGTCATCTTGAATAATTCCTCCTTTCTTTCTCTTGTTCGACAATAGTCTTGGTATTTAGCCAAAAAAATTTCCTTCATCTTATCCCATGTTGTAATCACATGAGCTCCCAGGCTCATGAACCATCTTAATGCATTCCCTTTTAATGCAGCTGGAAATAATTTTAATTTCTGAGCAGAATTAATATAGTCATAGCTTCTACACAGTATATCGAATTCAAAGAGAAATTCATCAGGATCTTCTGTGGATAACCCATGGAAGTTGGGTAATGCTGAAAGAGGGATATTCTTCATAGGAGTTGCACCTCCGGGGAGGTCTCCAATGGGGAATTCCAGGGTAGAGAGAGAATTTTCTCCCCTTCCCTCTATTCTGCGTCCTCCACCAAAAAGTCCTTCATTGTTATCCTCCATTGGTTGTTTCCCTGATGCGCTTGCTCGGTCTTCGGAGTTTTCTGTTGGGATCTCAATGTCCTATACTGGTTCCTCCACCTTAACTTCCTGTATCGGTCGTTTGTCTTCTTCGTCCAGTTCCTCAGTGTATTCTGATGGTTCTAGAACCCTCTCTGGCCCTACTACTTCCTCTGTCTGAAAACCAGTTTGAGAAGAGTGTTGGATATGTGGCCTCCGAGAGCTTAGCCTCTAGGATGTCTCAGCTTTTGAAATAATATCGTCAATAAAAGTTTTTCTTCCTCCTCCTTTGCCTTTGCCACCTGAATGGTTAACCTTCTTGCGTCCTCTCATGCATCCTGCCTTTCTAAAAAAAGAAAAATATGTTAATACCTTTAAAATTTTCAGTCGCCTTCCCCGGCAACGGCGCCAAAATGTTGGCTGCTCGAATGGTTTATTTATTAAACAGTCGAGTACCACATTAAATTGTCAACCCGGGAAAGTCCTTTTGTCTCAAAGGTGACTTCGTACTGTATGCACTTAATTCTAAAAGTATTAAAAGCTGTAGTATAACTAAATCTACTTTTTATCAAACCCTTACTCTGTGTTACAACAGTTATGAGCTATTGCAGAAATGAAATGAAAATAATGAACTAAAGGTAACAAATCTGCTAAAAGAAATGATGGTTGTCTCGTAACAGAGGATCGGACCCTATCCTCAGGGTAAGGATGTTCAGCACCTGCCCCTGTGATCAATTTTCCAATGCACACTGCAATCCCTAATCACCGGTGACACACTCTTGTACAATGCCAATTGATTAAGAAAACAGAGTATCAGCAAAGGGAAATATCAGAAGCAATGCCACACAGAAGTCACACACACACTCAACAGAAAAGAAATGGGTGAATCTTGTGAAGAAGGTGGGCCCTGTCCCTCTCACAAGATTCCCCAGGACACAGATACTAAGTAAAAATGCTCAGAACAATGCTTTATTCATCTGCCAAAATGTCAAGTTACAGTAGAGGTTTAGACTTGCTCTGTAATACAGTACCCTTGTTACCCCCCCTTCCTTACTGTAGATGTCTCCTCTTTATAGAGGAGGCATCTATTACAATAGATTGTCGTTACCCGTTTAGTTGACCTTTTTGTACAAAAATAAGAAATGTTGTTACAACAGTATGTGATTTTATCATATCAGATCCTTTTGTTGTTGCACAGCTGACAGATTTCGACCGTCCCTTTGAGATCCTCATACAATCCTTGGTTGTTCCACCATTGTTACTGATCTGGTGAATCTTAACTGCTCCCGTAAAGCTCTCGTGCTGCTCCTGGTGTTCCAATATCTGCAACTGTGTTTTGTCAATTTTGGACAGTGGCTGATCATGCTATATCAGCATCTGCAACGTACTGTTCTGGCCGCTTTAGACGGTTACTTCTCCTGCTGGCCAATTGCTGTTCCAGATATCTTAGCCATTTGCAAAATGAGGATTTACCTGGTTTAGTCAGTTGTTGTTTCTGGTATGGCAGCAACTACACAGTTGCTGTTTCTGGTGTTCCAGCAACTGTGAATTATAATTCTGCAGGCTTTAAACAACTTAGTCAACTTCCAAGGATTAATTATAAAAATAGCATGAATATGTGTTGATTAATTAAACTTATAGTAAATGAGGAGAGTTACTTCATACCTTTGGAATAATCAAGTCAAAATATTATGAAGGCTTTCAACTTATGGGCTAAAGAGGGTAATATAATAACAAAATACAAGGTCAAAAGTAGACAATATGGAGTCATAACAAGGGCGAAGCTAGACATTTTGCACAGGATTGTCAGAACCCCACTACCCTTTCCTGTAAGTATTGTACACAGTTTGACCATGTAATAGAGAATTTTCCTGTTTTGATGGCTAAAATGTAGGAAAAGAAGAACCAAAAGCTTGCGTAGAACTTGCAAATGGCGAGTGTTGAGATGTGTGGAGATGATCCAAGTGTTAACATAGTGACACAGAGTGGCACAGGGACAGGAGGAGATAAAATAGAGGGAAAAAATCCTATGGTGGATACATGGGTCACTAAGGTTGGAGAAAAGAGTACCAAGTACAATATGAAGAGGGAGAAAGAAACCTTCATGGAAGCAAATAAGTGTTTCATGCACCCAGGAGCTTCGACATGAAGAAACAAATGCAAACAGTACCATGGAAGAATAATCCTGGAGTGGTTACTACGACGGAGAACCTTGATTCGACCATTGTGAATTCCTTTCTACAGAAATGTATGAATTTTCTTAGGGATAAAAAAGAAGTGGAAGGATTGCAGGAATTAATCGACAACTGCACTGGTAAAGAGAAGCCACAACCTGAACAACGTGCAGTAAACAAAGTATACAAAAATAAGAAAATAACCGATCAAGAGATGCGATTAACTGTGAAGATCGACAAATTAAAAATGGATCAAGTAATTCTTGACTTTGGATTGGATGTGAAAGTGTTATTGAAGCAAACCTAGGAGAAAATAGGGCAACCAAAGCAACAATGGTCATCAATTCAGCTATGCATGGAAAATCAATATAAAATCATCCTGATGGGTTGATTGCATGGTGTTGTTGTAGACATTGAAGGAGTAAGCGTGGTGGCAAACTTTGAATTCATTGAGATTATGGATGACAACAATTCATATCTGGCTTTATTTAGACTTGATTGGGCTTTTGATATGGACGCTATAATCAATATGAAAAGAAGAAGTATGGTATTCGAGAAAAATGGTACCAGGGTTGTTGTTCCTTTGGACCACTCTAAAGGAGAGTGGTATACAAAACCTGTCTGCAATGAATATGGAAATGAAGATGTTGACAATATCTATAAGTTAATTACGTGGGACAAGGATTGGATCAATCCCACTGCAGATGGGAGGATAAGCTGGGAAAATGATAGTTCATGTGTCTCAGAATCTGATGAGGAATTGGAGAACTGGCAAAACCAGTTGCACGAAGTTTCTACTCTGCACTGTAACAGACTTACAAAATATCTTCATTGCATCTCAACAGAGGTACGTAATTTACCTTACTATGATGGGATAGGTGATGTCATCTTATTTCTTGATGAGTTTGAAAGGGATGTACCATAAGAATAGCGATTCCAGGCCTTGGATATAGATTTGAGGTCTACACCTGCCCGATGGTGGGGCGCGCTTAAAGAAAATATAGGATATTGGGAGGAGTATCACCGATTGATGAGGCTCAGGTTCAATCATGGAAACACAAGGCTCACAAAGAAGTATAATGGTAAGGATGATCCATCAAAACATTTGTCTCATTGGACTACGACATGGGGCGAAGAACCTCAACCATAATGGGTACACATATTTGTCCACACTTTGGATGTGATACCGATGAATTGGTATCTCAAAATAGAGTTGTGCCATGGCATCACTGACTGGTATGATTTGAAAGAAACCTTCATATTAACCTTTAGCTTCAAAGATGGTTTTCAGTGTATTGATTATGCCCTTCAGGAAATCAGAGCAAGAATTTTCCAGACACCAAATGAGCCAATGAGTTGGGTATAACCTAATTGGAATGCGAAGTTGCAACACATAATAGAATTCTATAATATGACCATGGAAGAGGGCGAGGAAGATCCACATAATGTTAACATACCTGAGTCAAAAGTACAACGTGAGGTTCCAGGACCGAAAGTTTAGATACCTGACATAACACAACCTGTTAAGACGAAGAAAGTCAATATAGGCTTAGAGGCGAAGCCCAAATTCACACGCATCAGAGATTAATTTGGGATGATGATACAATAGGTAAGTGATGAGCCTCATCGTTGAGTAATTATATGGGCCCTAATTTACCTTCATTCACCTCCTAGCTTAGTCAAAACAGCTATTCTCACAACTTATTGCATACTTTTGATTATATTTTGTTTATGAGATGAGTAGAGTTGGATATTTTGCTTTGTGGTCTAATGTGAATGTAATAGAGGACAAAAAGATAAAATCAAGGAGTTATGGTAAAGACCTTGGTAAAAAATCGAATGGGACAAGGGAGAGGAATTACAGGAGGTAAATCCTCCTCATTTACTACCCCTGCATTCGAATATCCCTCCATCAGTTGAAAGTACAAAAAACTAAGCAAGTGAAGGTACAAACAACCAAATTAGGAGTACTAGAAGGCAGCCAAGAAAATGAGAGTGCAAAACAAGCCAAATCATGTGTACTAGAAGGCAGCCAAGCAAGTGAAAGTACAAGTTTATCTTGAGTTGGGAGCCAAGCCTCCCTACTAGAAGGCAACCAAGCTAGTGAAAGGGAAAGCATGAGTTTATCATTGAATTGGGAATTGTGCCTCCCTAATTTGGAAGGAAGTCATTGGAGACTTCATATGTATAAGCAAAGAGGCTTAGGACCTCAGTTTTTTTAGTTACCATTAGTCACCAAGAGTTAGCAAGAATTTAGACTTCTCACTGTATAACTCTACTTTGTTTTCACACTGTAAGTCTTGTAAAAACTTTTGATTTATAATGAATATGAGTTTTGTTTTGAGCCAACACTGAGTTAACTCAAAGGGCTGAAGCTCTTGGGTTAGGGCTCGACCCTAGTATCTAAAGCTCCTCTTTATTGTATTTTAAAGTAGCATAGCTTCCTATTTTCTGTTCATTTGCTTAATTAGATGCATTTTCATTACAACACTAGCATAGCTTCATGGTTTAGCTGTTTATTTGTTTAAGTAGTTGCATTTGCATCACCACAGTATAGAGTAGATTATTCATGGTGTGATTGTTCATTTACTTTAGTAATTCATTTCCATTACATAGGTTTATTGTTTAATTGTTTGTTTGTTTAAGTAGTTGCAGTCTCATTACAGTAGTGTAGAGTAGATTAGTTGTGTTTCAGTTTTCTTCATTTATGATTTCATTCAATTAGTAGGTTGGCAAAGAAAAGATCCACAAGGTTGCCCACAAGTGTCTCAGCCTCACCTCCTCCCTCTGGGACCATGGTGTGAGGAAGAAACCCTGCAGCAACCTGAAAAACACAGGGTTTCAGTTTTGCATGGAGTTTGTTGTTTAACGCAGTTACGTGGTTCATTACATTGTTACTTGGTTCATTTCATGGTCATTCAGTCATTCCATGGTCACCTGTTCCTCCACCCCCTTTCCCAGATCTCACTCATATGCCCATTCTCCTTCCGCATGAAATACGTAAGTGGAAGCTGTTAATTCACAGTTTAAACAGTTTTTATCCGTAAATTGCCTTTCACAGAAAACCCGACCAATCACCACCCGATTCAATTTTAACGCTGAATTTTTGCAGTTTAAATCCCCACTATCGATCTGCCTTGTTAGATCCGATGGTTATCATGCACCCTCTCGCCAACTAGCTCGGTCAAGTCTCCACCATTGATCCACCTAGCTAGATCTGATGGTTATCATGCCATATCGCATGGATTTTTGTGCGATTGTTATCCGCCCGAGGGCATGCAATAAGAGTGGTTTCCCCATGCTACGTGTCACCCAAGGAGTCTAATTGTATAAACTTCTATAAAACCACTTATAGCTTTGAGGGTGTGCGATAAACAACTTACCACCCTCTAAACTCGCTCCATCATTTTCACACATTTTCTTCTCCCACTTTAACCTCCACAATTGATCTGTCCCTTGATCTGACGACTGTCACTTCACTTGATTGCCAACTAGCTTGGTAGATCTCCACCATTGATCAGCTCCACCCGATCCAACGGCTATCGCACCATATTGCACGGATTTTTGTCCGATCGTTATCTGCCTGAGGGCACGCGGTAAGAGTGGTTTCCCCATGCTACATGTCACTCGGGGAGGCTAATTGCGTGAAATTTCAAAATAAAGCTTATGGTTTTGAGGGCACGTGAAATACAGCTTACTAGCCCTGCAAACCTGCTACCATTTCCGCATATTTCTTTTGCCCACAATCTAATCTTTGTCATCCATTTGCTGATTAATCCTGTTTGTCCATATCTTGACTTAGCTCCACAATATAGTCTCAGCCGTCCATCCTATTATTTAACCCTGTTCACCCATCTACCTTACGTACCCTCCTGTGATCCGATCTCAGCCATTCATTTGCCATTCACTAGCCTGATCCAATGGTCCTTATGCGTTGTTGCTCCCTTATGTCCTCCTTTGACCAATTTTGATCTCCAACTTCTCTTCCTCTTAAACACAGTCTTAGCTTAGTTTCCTTTGCTTACCCCGTAGTCTAGTTTTGATGCTTTTACCTCTGTAACTTAGATAATTAGCATTAGATTAGTCATTGATCTAGTAATTCTACTTAGCATAGTTTTTTAATTGGTTAGCTAGGGTATGGTGTGAGTTTAGCATTACATGATTTTTTTCCTCATTACTGCAGTAGAGTAGCTCTCCCTTAGAATATATTTTCTCTTCTTCCATCAAAATCAAGCTTCTTCTGACCCTATAGAAGTCTTACTTGGAACCCCTGGGGTCTCTTTCTAGATGAGCAGTGACAACAGGCAGTACCTTCACTTCTACTTGTGCATATATCATTATCACCTCCAAGTTTGTACAAACCCCAAGTTGATAAGTAAAGCTGGTAGCCCTGGGAGTTGCAGCATTCTTGCTGCAATACCTAGGCTCATCACTTTTTGGTGCCGTTGCTGGGGAGGTGTTAGAGTAGGATGTGAATTACTACTCCTTCTTCTATTTCTAGTCTCTAACTTTCTTTTCTTCAACTTCTAGTCTTCAATTTTCTTCCATTAGCTTATTTCTGCAAAAGTAATCTAGTTTCTTTCTTTCATTTGTCATTTATCTTCTTTCCTTTCCATTTTGCAATCAGCAATTTCAATTCAGCAAGTAGTTTCCTTTTTGTTAGTATTTTTTCATTCAATTCACCAATTTCATTCTGCAAGTAGTTTTATTTCTGTCAGAAGTCTTTCCATTCAATCAACAATTTCATTCTACTAGTAGTTCCCATTATGTTAGTAGTTTTTCACTTAATCAACAATTTCCTTTCTACGGAGTACTTTCCATCTTTAAAGAAAACCTTACAAAATCCAACCCAAAAACATTTTCTTTCATGCCCAGTAGGAATAGGGATAATTCAGGAAAATTCCTCCAAATACCCCCATTACATCCAATAGTCAACCTTCTCTCTTCTTCAGTGACTATGAATTGGAAGAACCTTTAGGTGAGCAACCTGACATATTTGAAGAACCTATAGGGGAAGAAGAGGAGGAAGAACC
This sequence comes from Pinus tabuliformis, assembly GCA_031772625.1. Lineage (NCBI taxonomy): Eukaryota > Viridiplantae > Streptophyta > Pinopsida > Pinales > Pinaceae > Pinus > Pinus tabuliformis. Next base: position 842,460,222 of record CM062819.1, on the reverse strand, counting down.
CATTCCTACTGAACCAATGGCTAAAAAAAAAGATGAGAGAGGAGATAGAGAGAGAATTGATGGTGCCTTCCCCATTAGGGAAACCAATGGGGACACTAAAATGAAGAATATAAGCCCCACTGCTCTACGTCATTTCCATGGCTTGACCACAGAGGACCCTGACACTTTCCTATTTGAGTTTGTTGTTATATGCCAAACCTATGACTATACAGAGGATGAGAAAAAGTTAAAATTGTTTCCATCTACCCCCAAGGATGGAACATTGTGCTAGTTCATGGGTTTACTTGGAGATAGCATCATAATTTGGGCTCAGATGCAGCAAGAATTTAACAAAAAATATAAGGACTATTGTAGGTCAAAGGAAAATAAATAAGAGATTTTTAGGATGACCATAGGCCAAGATGAATCCTTAGAAGACTAAGAAGAAAGATTCCAGCTTAGTTACAAAAGGGCCAGGTGCACACTTGACGCTGAGTCACTAAAGCTGGTCTTGCTTAGAGGAGTAATGGAGGATATCCTAGATACCTTGCATTTGTTAGTAGGAGGACATATCTACCAACTACCCTGTGAGGATATCAAGACTGTATTTAGAAACCATTCTAGGGAAACCAGGAAAAAGGGTAGGAGTAGTCAACCTATGGCCAGTACATCATCTTCCAACTCATCCATCAAGGGTGAAATTGGAAATATGCTAGAGGACTTCAAAAGTGAGATGCTGCAAACCCTTGCCTTGCAATTGGATACCATTAATATCAAAAGGAAGCAAGAGTAAGCAGAGAGAGCCTTGGCCATCGTTTATCCTAGATGCACGAGGAGGCATCTTAGGAATGAATTCCCATTGAGCTGTATTGAGATTTGCTCAGTCCGTGAAGAAAACCACTCCACATATAAGTGCCCTTATTTACCTGGACTCAAAGCTATATATCAAGGAGCTGAAGGGGTCACTGAGCAGCTTTGCTACATCAACCAAAGGATACCTCCTAAGCCTAGACCATACCAGTAGGGTATGCAAGGATCATCCCATGCATATTACAGACCCAACCAAACCACAACTATACCTTCTTAGGGACCCCCTGGTCATCCTTCTTGGTCTACACCCCCTCCTTGGTCCTATGCACCTCACTATCATTCCTAGCCATCCAGCCAGTCATTTCAACCTTACATTCAGCTACAACATCAGTGGAATACCCCACCCCAGGGGTGGAGGCCCCAATTCAACAATGTTCCAGCCCTATTGCCTCCACCACCTACCCAACCACAAATCCTACACTCTGCTCCACCTAAGCAACCCCAGATGCCTGCCCAGCCAAATCCAAACCCAAACAATATGAAGGCTCAACAATGATACAGTGGAGAGACATCATACCCAACTTATGTTGTAGAACTCCAGGAGATCAAGCTAAGATCTGAGAGAATTCTCCCAGATAACCAACCTCCCTCTCCACATAGGGAGGTTGAGGAAGAAAGAGAGGAAAGCAAACTTAAAGCAAATCCACCCTTTCCTGAAAGATTAACTGAACCACAAAAGAAACTGAAATTTTGGGAGAATTGAAGAATCCCCCTTCTCCAGGAAATCAAACATTTTCCTATCTACAATAAGTTGATTAAGGAGAAGTGCTTCAAGCATCTAGGAAGAAGAAAAAGGGATGCCCCTACCATTAATGTCATTGGGAAGTTATCTAAATTAATGCTACGGCAGGTAATATGTCCAAAATACTTAGACCCTAGAAGTCCTATAGTAGATGTGCACATCAATGGCACCATTGTCCCACACACTCTGATTGATCTTGGGGCTACCATTAATGTGATGACCAAGGAAACCATACTCAAGCTTAACCTCCAAGGGTCATTAAGGAAGACCACAACAATTCTGCAACTTGCAGACCGTTCCACAGTCACCCATGAGGGAATTGTGGAGGATGTGATGGTCTCCATTGACTCCTAGGAATACCTTGCAGATTTCCTAGTTCTCCAGCCTAAGGCTAAGCTTACTGGTTACCCTATCATCCTTGGGAGGCCATGGTTGGCCACAATTGATGCCTACATTAGTTGCAGAACTGGTAATAATACCATCAAGAATGGGCATATGTGCAAACAACCAGTCTTATACCCTCCTGCTCAACCCTCCGTAGAACATGATTTACCTTTATGGTTGGAGGGGGAGGAAGAATATGAGTTTTATTCTGCCCAACTTTATTCTTTGGAAGCAATCATAGGAGGAAGAAAACACGAGGAGGATGACTTAATTGAAGACCTGCTCCAAAGTCCAACTCCTAGTTCATTACCATTAGAAGAAGAAGTAAAGGAGACAATGAACAATCATCAAACTGACTTATGCTTGGAAAATTCCAACCCACTCCGAGTCAAAACCATAGAATAGAGAAAACTTTGAAAATCCACCCATCTCTATCTGCTCTTGAAGAGGAAAAGCTATGTAATATGTTGAAAGAAAACTTAGAAGCCTTCCCTTGGAGCTATAAGGAAATGAAGGGAGTACACCCCTTAGAGGTACTCACCACATATACATCAAGGAAGGTTTCAGGCCAATTAGGCAACCAAAAGGAAGAATGAATCCAACCCTTAAAGACATAGTCAAAGAAGAACTACAAAAACTATTGGATGCAGGGTTCATTTACCCCATCTCTAACAGTGAGTGGGTCTCTCCTTTAGTGTTAGTTCCCAAGAAGAATGGTGAGTGGAGGATTTGTGTCGATTATAGGGAGTTGAACAAAGCCACAAAGAAGGATCATGTTCCCCTAACCTTCATTGACCAAGTGCTAGATGGCCTGGTAGGGAAGAAGTTCTTTTCTTTCCTAGATGGATTCAGTAGGTACAACCAAAACCAAATCTGCCCAGAAGACCAAGATAAAACCACATTCACCTGTTCTTGGGGTACTTTTTCTTATGGGTCCTTCCTTTTGGTTTATGACATGATCTTGCCACTTTCCAGAGAGCAGTCTTGAGTATTTTTTCTCAATTAGTACATGATGCTGTAGAGATCTATATGGATGATTTTACACCTTATGGCTGTGATTTTCAAGAATCCCTAACTAACCTAGGCAAAGTATTACACAAATACATTGAAATGAACCTATCTCTCAGCCTAGAAAAATGTGAATTTTTAATGACTGAAGGGACTGTGCTAGGTAATTCCATATCTCAGTAAGGACTGCAGGTGGACCCAAACAAAATAGGCATCATCCAAAGGGTCCCACCTCCACAAAAGCAGAGAGATGTCAGGAGTTTATTATGGTTAGCTAGATACTACAGAAGGTTCATAAAGGACTTCAGTAAGTTGGCCTCTCCTTTGTTTGGGTTGTTGGCCAAAGATTCTGAATTTATATGGTCAAAGAGCTATCAAGAGGCCTTAGACATTCTAAAGGGGAAGTTAACCACTGCACCAATTCTCAGAGGCCAAAACTGGGCCCTCCCTTTTCATATTCATGTTGATGCCTCACACAAAGCCATAAGAGAATCCTTAGGTAAGGTAGATGAGAAATTGCCCTATGCCATCTATTTTACCAGTAAAAACCTATCAAAGGCTGAGTTAAATTATACTGTGACCGAAAAAGAACTCTTGGTTGTTGTTCATTCATTGAACAAGTTTAGGCATTACATTACAGGCTATCAGACATTTGTGCATACTGATCATGCTGCAATTAAATATTTAATGAACAAACCAGATGTAAATGCTAGAATCATAAGATGGTTACTTTTATTACAACATTTTGATCTAACTATTGTTGATAAGCCTGGTAAGGAGAATGTTTTTGCTGACTTTCTATCTAGGATGAATCTTCCTGTAGGTGAAGAAGGAATGGTGGATGATCAGTTACCAAATGAGCATTTGTTTTCTATTTAGTGCTTTCCCCATGGTTTGCTGATATAACAAACTATTTGGTATTAGCACAATTCCCACCAAACCTGCCCTCCAGAGAAAAGAGCAAGATAATTAGGAAAAGCGTCCCCTTCACCTGGATTGGGGGCAATCTATTCAAACTTGGCCCATATCAGATCTTGAGAAGGTGTGTCGGGAAAGAGGAATTTTTTGACATCCTTCTGACTTGTCATGATGGGCCTTGTGGAGGTTACTTTGCAGCAAAGAGGATAGCATTCAAAGTGCTACAAGCAGGCTATTATTGGCCTACTCTTCATCAAGATGTGAAAAGTAATTTAATTAGTGTGATCGGTGCCAGAGGATGGGAAAGCATACTTCAAGAGATGAAATGCCCCTACAGCCTCAAGTGACTTTCGAGCCATTTGACAAGTGGGCCATGGACTTAATTGGGCCTATAAATCCTCCTTCAAAGAAAAAACATCACATTATTGTGTGCACTTATTACTTGACTAAGTGGGCTGAAACTAAGGCAATTAAGGTAGCAACAGAAGAGAAGGTGGCTGAGTTCCTAAGGAAGAATATATTATACAAATTTGGGTACCCTAGAGAGCTAGTCACAGACCATGGCAGCCAGTTTACCTCTAGCATGATTGAATAAATACTCAAGCACCACAAAATCAAGCATAGGATCTCCACTCCTTATCATCCACAAGTTAATGGGCAAGTGGAGGTGACCAACAGAGCACTGGAGAGCATCCTAACCAAGGTAGTGAACAACAACAGAAAGGATTGGGAAGAAAGATTAGTTGAGGCCACCTAGGCCTATAATATGACATGGAAGACCACCACTGGATTTACACCCTATGAGCTGGTCTATAGGGAAAAGGCTTTGTTGTCCATTGAATTTGAATATAATACATTAAGGATGGTATCCCAACTAGATTTGGATCTCAGTCATGCACAGAAAGAAAGATTGTTCCATTTGAATGGCTTGCATGAATTTAGAATGCAGGCCCTCCTCCATATAGAGATAGTTCAGCTTCAGAGGAAAATCTGGCATAACAAGCATATTAAGGAGAAGCAATTTCAAGAAGGAGACTAGGCATTGTTATATGACTCCAGGTATAAATACTTTAAGGGCAAGCTAAGGACAAGATGGCTCGAATCTTATGTGGTGGAAATATGCCATGACAATGGTTCAGTGTAGACCAAAACTATAGATGAAGAAGTCATTCCATTACTAGTTAATGGACACAGATTGAAAATGTACAAGATGCCTTTATCTAAATAAGAGTTCATTGACAGTATCAATAAGATAGTGATGATGGTCGAGTAAGTTTCAGCTCCTCCCTCATCAGGTCACTGAAAAATAAAGAAAAAAAATAAGGATTCAGGTGAAAATCTCCATGAGGCGGCCCAAGGATGAGAAAAAATGAAAGAAAAAGAAGATCCCTAGGTGAAAACCTTCCTTGAGGTGCCCAGGGAAAATATCTAGGGTGAAAACCTCTCTGAGGCAGCCTAGGTGTTATATATATATATATATATATATATATATATATATAACAATAATAAGAAAAAAAAAATATAATTGTTATTCGCAGGAGGATGAGAAAGACAATCAGGGAGCAAAGAGAAGATCTAAAGGGAGCCATGCCTCACATATGTTCATCTCCTCCACTCCTTATGTTAAGTTATGGTATGTTCTATGCTTATAACAGTTTACTTCTTTTTCTTATTATATTCCACCGATTAGCAATCACATGTACATAAAGTAAAGTGCAGATAGAACATTAAACGATCGACAGAAAACAAGCCAAGACAAGAGACACAAGATGTGGTGGCTAGCCAGGGACAAACCCCACAATGTGTGGGGAAACCCTTTGATCAAATCTTCTTTTATCTTCAATAATTCAGTAGAGAGAAATAGTACAATAAATCTGATTCATATCAGCAGTAGCAAACCCTAGATCTGTAGCATCAGCATTAGCGGCTTCATTATCAAACTAGGGCAGACCATATCTCACAAACCGACAGTCGGATTGACTTCATTACACCACCAAAAGTTTTGGCTTCCAGAGGAGGTTCAGATGAACCTACAGCGCAGTTCAGATGAGGAGATCTTCTAGGCCACGCAAGTCAATCTTTACTTCTGCAGTTGCAGCTTCAGTTTCAGCAGTTATTGGCTTCAAACTAGGGCAGTCAATATCTTGCAAACCGTTCGTCGGATTGACTTCATTCCACCACCAAACATTGCGGCTTTCAAAGGAGGTTCAGATGAACCTACAACACAATTCCAAAGAGGAGATCTTCTAGGCCACGCAAGTCAATCTTTACTTCTGCAGTTGCAGCTTCAGTTTCAGCAGTTTCCGGCTTCAAACTAGGGCAGTCGATATCTTGCAAACCGTTCGTCGGATTGACTTCATTCCACCACCAAAAGTTGCGGCTTTCAAAGGAGGTTCAGATGAACCTATAGCACAGTTCCAAATAGGATATCTTCTAGGCCACGCAAGTCAATCTTTACTTCTGCAGTTGCAGCTTCAAATTCAACAGCTTCCGGCTTCACATGTGAGAGAGAGAGAGACCCATTTCAGCGCAGTAGAGAAGAGACCCATATCTGCGAAGTAGAGAGAGAGAGATGTGATGAGATGAGTGAGTCAAAATGAGGAAAAGTCCTCTTATATTTATACACAACGTTGGTGGGTGAATAGATGTGACTGTTGGGCTTTTGAGCCTACATGAGTTGTAGGTCGGCTTGATAATAATTCCATAATCAAAATAAATTCATATCTCCATGAATACTTATCGGAATCGGATGATCTTTATATAAATCCTACACCTCTCGACGAGAGGAATCTAATAAAAATATTATCAGCCATGAATAAGATGACCCACATGAATTTTTGCCCTGGTTGCCAATTTTAACACTCCCTCTCAACCATGGAGAACTTCATCTGCAATCTGTCTATCGGTCGTTACTATTCATCCATCAAATGCACTGCCCTGTACAACCTGACCCTTGCCCTGCTCTGCTCTATTCTGCCTGTTCTGCTTTGTCTTGCTCTGCCCTGCACTGATCTGCACTATTTTGCTCTGTTCTGCTCTGCTCTTGCATTGTTCTGTTCTGCTCTGCTTTTGTCCGAATTATGAAGAAGGAGAAATGATCGAGGATGTATCATACTGACTCAAAGTCAGTCTCAGAGTATGTACCACTGGTCCCAGACCAGTCTCAACCAACCCAAAGTCAGCGTCATAGTGAGTACAACTCCAATGGTCCCAGACCAATATCATCCTCCACTGACTCAAAGTTAGTCTCAGAGTATGTACCACTGATCCCAGACCAGTCTCAACTGACCTGAAGTCAGCGTCATAGTATGGTACAACTCCTACCACTGGTCCCAGACCAGTATCATTGATCCCAGATCAATGGAGGTCATCCTAGCATAGGGAGTACGGTAGTTACAACGATGCGTCCATCGGTACTACTATGGTCCCTAACTTCATTTCCCTACTCATTGATCAGATGAGAGGTACTTCCCATGAGTCCCAGACTGCATGGGTAGGACACCTCGACAGGAGAACTAATCAATCCTGTCCTCACAGGAGAACACATCAATCTTGCTACAATTTCCATGGAGAACACATCAATCCAGGCCTCACAGGAGAACACATCAATCCTACTACAATCGCCGTGGAGAACACATCAATCCAGGTTGCCATGGAGAACACATCAATCCAGGCCTCACAGGAGAACTAATCATCCTGCTACACAAGAGAGCGAATCATCCTGTTCCACAAGAGAGCGAATCATCCTGTCCCACAAGAAAGCGAATCATCTTGTTCCAGTGTGCACCACCAGGGGAGGGTGAGTCACCCTGTGGTCATATGTTGCTCCAGTAGGAACCACAAACCCTCAGAGCTCCCAGAGCTCAATGTATGCAACATGCAGGACCCTTGTACAAGGGTTTCTTACCGACTCCAAGTCGTTTGGGAAAATCACAGATTAGATCTTTCCTCGGGGCTTTGACAAGGTGTATCAACCTGTACATCATCTTAATGTGATGGAGCTTTCGTGCTCATCGACTTACCATATCCCAGATGATGTCTATGTGTTGGAGCAATTGACGAATACGGGATTCCTCAATAATCGAATCCCACCTCTGGTTGTTACAGAGAATCACAGTGGTATCCAATGTAAATCCAAACAACTCACTGAAGAGCTTTCGCAACCAGACTGCCTCACACAACGTTATGCTAGCAACAATATATCTTGCTTCGGCGGTGCTCAAAGCCACCGACTTCTACATCCTGCTCATCCAGGATATCAAAGCAGATCCCAAGGTGAAACAGTACCAGAAGTGCTCTTACGGTCCACCACACTGCCTGCCCAATCAACATCAGTATATCCAAGTAGTCTCACATCTCCGGCAGTGTATCTTAATCCATGAGAGATTGTGTCCTGAAGACATCTCAGAAGATTCCTGGCATCAATCCAGTGAGGCTCAACCAAATATGATCTCACAATGCTAACTGCAAAACATATGTTCGGACGGAGGTTCACCAAGAACATCAATGCGAATGAGTTTTTGAAACTCAGAGGCATTTCCCAAGTCTGGTCCGACATCACTACCATATAACTTCTAAAAGTTAAGATCCTTGAGGTAGTCACAGGCTTGCAGTCCATCATACCGAATCTTTCCAATATATTTACCACATATTTTCCTTGAGATAGGAAAATTTCCCTTAACTTCTGCCACACTTCAAGTCCTTGGTCCTTCATTTCAAATTCAGAAGCCATCTCCCTCTTACATTTGTGAATGAGAGGATTTGCACCTGTTAGAAAGAGGTCATCCACATACAACACCAGTATGAGAGGCTTGTCATCTTCAACCTTAAAGTAAAGGTTAGGATCAACTTCACTCCTAGTGAATCCCAGCTTCATCAAGTAGCTATCGATCCTCTCATACCATGCTCGGGATGCTTGCTTCAGCCCATAGAGAGCCTTCTTCAACCTGCATACATGAGATTTTCAATCATAAATCTCAAATCCTTCAGGTTGCTCCACATAGACCTCTTCTTTAATAGAACCATGCAAGAACGCGGTCTTAACATCCATCTGATGTAGGTTCTATCCTTGTGAAGCCACAAGGGCTATGATCAAGCGAATGGTCGTATATCTGGCAACAGGTGCAAATATCATAGTCTACACCTCCCTTCTGGGATAAACCACGAGCAACAAAATGAACCTTATACTTTTCCATACTTCCATTTGCTTCATGCTTTATCTTGTAAAGCCATTTTGAAGTAACAATTGTCTTGTCCAGGGTCTGGGAACTACTTCCCAGACATCATTCTCCATAATAGACTCATATTCTATGGTCATAGCATCCTTCCATAGTTAATGCTTGATGACATCTGAGAATGATGAAGGTTCATTTTGTATGATCGTGCTCATGATGGTCAGGTATCCCTGATACCTGTTAAGTTTCTTACTTTGATGGAAGGTTCCTCAGGGTGCAGCATGTCCTTCAGCATCATCAAGTATCCCCCTAAGCCATGAAGGCCTCTTCCTAGAAGAGGAAGGCCCATGTGGATGAGGATCAATCGAATCCATGGGTTCTTCTACATCAGGCATTGATTCATCATCCTTTTCTTTCGGTTCCCTGGTGTCGGCTTCTTGAGAGCTACTCAAAATCAGCAGATTGTCCACCTTGCTGAGAGCCATATCTTTGCCAAAGGTGACATCATGACTAATCACGACTTCCCTTTGACCGGTGGTGAACATTTCTTCAGGAGTTTAGGAACCCAATGCTTGATGATGGCATCGATTTTGTACATATACGGCGGTGATTGTAGTTTCAGCCCATAGAAACTTTGGAAGTCTTTGATCATGTAGCATGGCCCGGACAACTTCCATCATTGTGTGGTTCTTCCTTCCCACCACACCATTCTGCTCAGGAGTATGTGGTGTAGTAGTCTCCCTCTTAATGCCAACCTCAGGTATGCCTAAGTAAACCAATTGTAATATATCGGAGGTCTTGCTTTGGCTTGAGGGGAATGGTCCAATTTTGAGCTTTCCTTTGGCACATCCCGGACATACACCTTCTTTCTCTACTTGGAATTCGGACATCCCTATTACCATCTGTCTTACATCGGGTAGAGCTTTGTAATGAAGGTGGGTAAACCTCCGATGCCAAATTTCGGACTGAAGAGATGTGTCATAAGACATGACACCTAGTAGACTTCCATCGACCTGATATAATGAATCAAAACTAAACCCAAGTGTAAAGGCATATTTAACATTATTTTTCCATATACGTACCTTGCCATCACTGAAGGTTACCTTGTAGCCTTTGTCTTCCGTTGCCGAGATGGACACTAGGTTCTTTTTTAGGTTAGGTGCATTTCATACATCCTGGAATTTCTAGCCTTCTTGAATGCTTGTCCTCTTCCTTGATTCCCAGCTCTCCTCTTTCCTTTGCTGTTGAATTTGTCATTCCTTTGATTGCCATTAGAGGGATTTCGAGTTGCACCACTGCATACTGTACCATGCTTCTCTAATCATGATTATCATCATGCTGCCCATGTCCATGATTTTATCCATCATAATGCTGCTCAAACTAGTGTGCATCATCATCATGCTATCCTATATGTCCATGATCTCATGTTGCCCTTTATGTCCATGATCTCATTTACCATGATGCTCATGACCTCATACATAGCGACTTGCTTTATCGCAAATGTAACATCGTCATTTTCTTCTAGCCTTAGTTCCAGCCTTTCCTTTTGATTTAGTCTCGGAATTATTTCTTTTCTTTGCATGAGAAGAAAAAACAGCAGGAGGACCTTTAGGTAAGGGCATTTCCTGCTCTTCTACCCTTGTTTGTTCTTGAATGCATCTAGCCATTAATTCCTCGAAACTAGGAATTACATTATTGTTCAGAAGAGTAGTCCTGAACACATACCATTCAAATGGTAATCCTTCGAGAGTTGTGAGTGCCATTTCTCTGTCAGTAATGGTTTCCCCAATAGATAGGAGATTTTTCTTGATCTCAGTGATTCTTAAGAAGTATGCTTGCATACTTTCATCTTTACCCTTCTTGATTTCCCTCAACTTATTTCTAAGAAACAAAACTTGATTTGCATCATTAACTTTAAATAAACTCACCAGTCTGTCGTAGATTTCCTTGGAGGTGTCTAGATCAGAGATGTAGGCCACCAAGCGCTTGTCGATAGAGTCCCGGATGATCTTCTTTCTTTTGACTTCTCCATTTTTCCATTTGTTCCAGGCAGCAGCAAATGCATTTGATGAAGGCTCAACAATATTGCCTCTTACATGGTCCAGCACTCCTTGATCTTCAAGGGTTAGATCGATATACATCTTCCATCCGTGATAGTCAGCTTTCTCACGGAGCTTGTCTTCGGTAGGAAAGAGTGTTGAGGACCCCATAGTTCTTTTAGGATAGCCTTGCCAATCTTCTCTTCAATGATTGCTCTTGCTCTTGCTCGGGCTTTGTCTTCACCTCGGCTCCGATTCCATGTTAAGTTATGGTATGTTCTATGCTTATAACAGTTTACTTCTTTTTCTTATTATATTCCACCGATTAGCAATCACATGTACATAAAGTAAAGTGCAGATAGAACATTAAACGATCGACAGAAAACAAGCCAAGACAAGAGACACAAGATGTGGTGGCTAGCCAGGGACAAACCCCACAATGTGTGGGGAAACCCTTTGATCAAATCTTCTTTTATCTTCAATAATTCAGTAGAGAGAAATAGTACAATAAATCTGATTCATATCAGTAGTAGCAAACCCTAGATCTGTAGCATCAGCATTAGCGGCTTCATTATCAAACTAGGGCAGACCATATCTCACAAACCGACAGTCGGATTGACTTCATTACACCACCAAAAGTTTTGGCTTCCAGAGGAGGTTCAGATGAACCTACAGCGCAGTTCAGATGAGGAGATCTTCTAGGCCACACAAGTCAATCTTTACTTCTGCAGTTGCAGCTTCAGTTTCAGCAGTTATTGGCTTCAAACTAGGGCAGTCAATATCTTGCAAACCGTTCGTCGGATTGACTTCATTCCACCACCAAACATTGCGGCTTTCAAAGGAGGTTCAGATGAACCTACAATGCAATTCCAAAGAGGAGATCTTCTAGGCCACGCAAGTCAATCTTTACTTCTGCAGTTGCAGCTTCAGTTTCAGCAGTTTCCGGCTTCAAACTAGGGCAGTCGATATCTTGCAAACCGTTCGTCGGATTGACTTCATTCCACCACCAAAAGTTGCGGCTTTCAAAGGAGGTTCAGATGAACCTATAGCATAGTTCCAAATAGGATATCTTCTAGGCCACGCAAGTCAATCTTTACTTCTGCAGTTGCAGCTTCAAATTCAACAGCTTCTGGCTTCACATGTGTGAGAGAGAGAGACCCATTTCAGATTAGTAGAGAAGAGACTCATATCTGCGCAGTAGAGAGAGAGAGATGTGATGAGACGAGTGAGTCCAAATGAGAAAAAGTCCTCTTATATTTATACACAATATTGGTGGGTGAATAGATGCGACTGTTGGGCTTCTGAGCCTACATGAGTTGTAGGTCGGCTTGATAATAATTCCATAATCAAAATAAATTCATATCTCCATGAATACTTATCGGAATCGGATGATCTTTATATCAATCCTACACCTCTCAATGAGAGGAATCTAATAAAAATATTATCAGCCAAGAATAAGATGACCCACATGAAGTTTTGCCCTGGTTGCCAATTTTAACACCTTACCATGCATCCCTCCATAAATTCCATTGGTTTTCACTTCATTGCTCCAATTTAGGTGATTTTTTTTTCTACAGGATCCCCTGACTGGTAGATTGGTTAGATACCCAAAATTCATTATAGACATGATATAACCCCTCACCTCATCCATTACCATCATCCCTACATCCACACACACTCCTACCCCCTCTGTCCATTCAGCAACATCAGATCTGTAGTCACAAACACCATCAGCAGACAGTGGAGGAGGAAGAAAGAATGACCATCAGCATAACCTCTAATCTTTCACAACTACAGCGTGGAATTAAGGCCATAGGTAAGCATCCTACTCACTCACTCATATGCATCATTTCATCAAAAGTTGTAAAGGTTAAGAGGTATTTGGTTTGTAAGTAAAAAGGTGACTAATTTCCTCTAGAAAGCTAGTGGATTACATACACAGGAAACTCCGTTTTAGAGGATGATGTTAAAACATAAGAGAAAGAAGGCATTGAAATAGAGGAGGAGACGAAGCAAGAAAATGATAGAGATGAGAAAGAGAAAACAGAGAGGAACAAGGCATTGAAACAGAAGGGGACGAACAAAAGGAGGAGTCACCTAGGGTGTCTCCAGCGGTCCTTGAGTAGAAGGCAACAACTACCATCACTGCTCTCAGCACACCAGTCAAGCAAAAAAAAGGAAAAGAAGGATGCAAACCCCTCTACATTTCAAAAAAAGAAATAGCAACAAGGAACAAAAGAGCTAAGTGGCTTCAGGGATAGATAATTAGCTAAAAAATCAAATCGCATGGCCCAAATCAGCACCCATAATCTAATTGTAAATAATCCTCAGCTGGCACCTCGATATCTTGTTGCTCAAGGGCAAGCAATTTCACATTTTGAGGAAATGTTAGGCTGCCAAGAGATGATAATACAAATGCCTGCATAAGGAGATGGAAAACACTGCCACATAGCTTGGATATCAGTGGGAAGAAGTAGAAAGGAAAGTAGGCTTCTATAAATAAGAAGTAGAGACCACAATAGAAGCATGAGATGTCAGAGAGGCTTTGGTTTGCCCAGAGGATGAGCAACACTTTTAGTAGGGGGGTGATGATGAGCCTAATCATTGAGTAATTATATGGGCCTTAATTCACCTCTTAGCTTAGTCAAACCAACTATTCTCACAACTTATTTCATACTTTTGATTATATTTTGTTTATGAGATGAGTATAGTTGGATATTTTGCTTTGTGGTCTAATGTGCATGTTATACAGGAATAAAAGATAAAACTAAGGAACTATGGTAAAGACCTTGGTAAAAACTAGAATGGGAAAAGGGAGAGGAATTATAGGAGGTAAATCCTCCTCATTTACTGCCCCTCCATTCGAATATCCCTCCATCAGCTGAAAGTACAAACAACCAAGAAAGTGAAGGTGCAAACAACTAAATTAGGAGTACTATAAGGTAGCGAAGCAAGTGAAGGTACAAACAGCTAAACTAGGAGTACTAGAAGGCAGCCAAGCAAGTGAGAGCGCAAAAAAATCCAAATCATGTGTACTAGAAGGTAGCCAAGCAAGTGAAAGTATGAGTTTATCTTGAGTTGGGAGCCAAGCCTCCCTACTAGAAGGCAACCAAGCTAGTGAAAGGGAAAGCAAGAGTTTATCATTGAATTGGGAGCTGTGCCTCCCTAATTTGGAAGGAAGTTGTTGGAAACTTCAGATGTGTAAGTAGAGAGGCTTATGACCTCAAATTTTTTAGTTACGAGTAGTCACCAAGAGTTAGCAAGAATTTAGACTTCTCACTGTAGAACTCTACCTTGTTTTCAAGCTGCAAGTCTTGTAACAATTTTTATTTATAATGAAGATGAGTTTTGTTTTGAGCTAGCACCGAGTTAACTCAGAGGGGTGAAGCTCTTGGGTTAGGGCCTGACGCTAGTAGCCAAAGCTCCTCTTTATTGTATTGTTAAGTAGCATAGCTTCCTATTTTATGTTCATTTTCTTAATTAGATGCATTTTCATTACAACACTAGCACATCTTCATGGTTTAGTTGTTTATTTGTTTAAGTAGTTGCATTTGCATCACCACAGTATAGAGTAGATGATTCATGGTGTGATTTTTCATTTACTTTAGTAATTCAATTCCATTATAGAGGTTTATTATTTGACTGTTTGTTTGTTTAAGTAGTTGTAGTCTCATTACAGTAGTGTAGAGTAGATTAGTTGTGATTCAGTTTGCTTCATTTATGTTTTCATTCAATTAGCAGGTTAGCAAAGAAAAGATCCATAAGGTTGCCCACAGGTGTCTCGGCCTCACCTCCTCGCTCTGGGACCATGATGTGAGGAAGAAACCCTGCAGCAACCCCAAAAACACAGGGTTTCAATTTTGCAGGGATTTTGTTGTTTAATGTAGTTACGTGGTTCATTACATTGTTACTTGGTTCATTTCATGGTCATTCAATCATTCCATGGTCACTATTCCTCCACCTTATTTCCCAGATCTCACTCATATGCCCATTCTCCTTCTGCATGAAATACTTAAGTGGAAGCTGTTAATTCATGGTTTAAACAATTTTTACTCGTAGATTGCCTTTCACAGCAAAACCCGATCAATCAATGCCTGATTCACTTTTAATGCTGAATTTTTGCACTTGAAATCCCCACCATCGATCTGACTTGTCAGATCAGATGGCTATTGCGCACCCGCTCGCCAACTAGCTCGGTCAAGTCTCCACTGATGATCCTCCTAGCCAGATCTGACGGCTATCATGCCATATTGCGTGGGTTTCCCAAGGGCATGCGATAAGAGTGGTTTCCCCATTCTACATGTCGCTCGTGGAGGATAATCACATAAAATTCTAGAAAACCACTTACAACTTTGAGGGCGTGCGATAAATAGCTTACCACCCTCTCAACCTACTTCGTCATTTTTGCACATTTTATTCTCCCGCTCTAACCTCCACCATCGATCTATCCCTTGATCGGACAACTGTCACTTCACCCAATCGACAACTAGCTTGCCCGATCTCCACCATTGATTAGCCCCACCTGATCCAACGGCTATCACGCCATATCACGTTGTTTTCTATCCGATTGTTATCCGCCCAAGGGCATGTGATAAGAGTGGTTTCCCTATGGTACATGTTGCTTGGGGAGGCTAATCGCGTGAAATTTCAAAATACAGCTTATGGTGTTAAGGGCACGCAAAATACAGCTTACCACCCTTGCCAACCCACTACCATTTCCGCACATTTCTTTCCCTACAATCTAATCTCCACCGTCCATCTGCCAATTAATCTTGTCCATCCATCTCTTGACTTAGCCTCCACGATATAATCTCAGTTGTCCATCCTGTTAGTTAACGTTGTTCACCCATCTACCTACATACCCTTTTGCGATCTGATCTCAGCCGTTCGTTTGCCTTTCACCCACCTGATCCAACGATCCTTATGCACTGCTGCTCCCTTATGTCCTCCTTTGCCCATTTTTGATCTCCGACTACTCTTCTACCTAAACACAGGCTTAGCTTACTTTCCTTTGCTTACCCCTTAGTCTAGTTTTAATGCTTTTACCTCTATAACTTAGATAATTAGCATTAGATTAGTGATTGATCTAGTAATTCTACTTAGCATAGTTGTTTAATTGGTTAGCTAGGGTTTTGTGTGAGTTTAGCATTACATGATTTTTTTCCTCATTACTGCAGTAAAGTAGCTCTCCCTTAGAATAGTGTTGCTCTTCTTCCATCAAAATCAAGCTTCTTCTAACCCTATAGAAGTCTGGCTTGGAACCCCTGGGGTCTCTTGCCAGATGAGCAGTGACAACAAGCAGTACCTTCACTTCTACTTGTGCATATAGCACTGTCACCTCCATGTTTGTACGAACCCCGGGTTGATAAAGTAAAGCTGGTAGCCCGGGGAGTTGCAGAATTCTTGCTGCAATACCTAGGCTCATCAGTAAGGTTGCCGAATTACTGCATGAGTACCAGAAGATGTTTCCAACAAAGCTCATTGAGTTAAAAGGCATTGTAGGTGATATGGGCATAATGAGGATCACTTTGAAGCCAACTAAAAAACCCGTAAAACAACAACCATATAGGCTAAACCCAAAATACGAAGAGAAGGTGAAGGAGGAGCTTGAGAACATGGTCACAGCTGGAATAATTGAACCAGTGGAAGAATCTAAATGGGTAAGCTCGATGATAGTGTAGGAGAAAAATACTAAGGGAGACATAAGGATTTGTATTGATTTAAGAAAGTTGAATGACGCATGCGTACATGACCCGTTCCAAACACCATTCGTTAATGAAGTTTTGGATAACGTGGGAGGACATGAGGCCTACTCCTTTATATATGGTTTTTTAGGGTACCATCAGATTAATATCACATTGAAAGATAGGATAAAGACCACTTTTTCTACTAAATGGGGATCATTTTAGTATACAATCATGCCGTTTGGGTTGAAGAATGCACCTGCGATATTCTCCAGAGTTGTCATCGCAATGTTTAAAGAACACATCCACAAATTTCTGGAGGTTTACTTTGATGATTGGATAGTCTTTGGATTGTTAAAGAAGCATGTTCTGAGCCTGCACTTGATGTTGGATACGTACAAGAAATATCAAATCTTGCTGAACTTGAAAAAGTGTCTTTTTTGTGTACCATATGGAATATTACTGGGACATATTGTTTGCAAGCAGGGGCTGATGGTGGACCCTTGCAGAAATTATTTTTATTATCAATCTGGATCCATCGAATAACATGAACTAGCTAGGCACGAACTCTAGGGCATACAGGTTATTATCAGAAGTTCATAAAGGCCTATGTGCATATCATTGCGCTGATGGAAAAATTACTGAAGAAATATGTCACCTTTTGTTGGGACGATGAATGTCAAAAGGTCCTCGACATATTAAAGGAAAATATGGTCACTGCGCCAATCCTCATGTTTCTATATTGGAAGAAGGAGTTCCAAATTCATGTAGATGCGTCATGCATAGTTTTGGGTACTGTTTTAGCGCAACTAGGAGAAGGAGATATTGATCATCGCATTTGTGAGTCTAAAATTATCTAAGGCAGAAATAAATTATTCCACAACATAATGAGAGGGCTTGGCTATGGTATATGCCCTGTAGAAATTCAAGCATTACTTATTAGGTGTGCACTTCAAGATGTTTATAGACCATTCTGCGCTGAAGTACTTGGTGAACAAGCTTGTTTTGGGGGGGAAGATCTGTAGGTGGCTATTACTATTCCAAGAGTATGATTTTGAAGTAATAGTCAAGCCAGGACTATTAAACACTAGGCTAGATCATTTGTCCAGAATTGAGACCGACGAAGAACCAATGAACATTGAAGAAGGAATGCCCGATGTGTAACTCTTCGCAGTAAGGGTTGATGATGATCATTTTTCCGATATCATTTACTTTTTTTCTATCGAAGTAGCCCCTGTGGAGTATACGACACAACATAAGAAAGAACTCGTAGTAAGAGCTGTGGATTTTTCTCTGATTGCCCAACATTTATATAAAATGGGCCCCGATGAGATATTGCATAGATATGTCCATGAGCACAAAAGACATAGTATTTTGGAAGAAGCACATGTTGTTGTCACGAGAGGACACTATGCGGGAAAAGCCACCATGCAAATGATTTTAGGAGAGGGACTATAGTGACCCATGGTGCACAAGGATTCCAAAGAATATTGTAGTGTTTGTGATGTCTGCTAGAGGACTAGAAGACCATTGAGAAGGGATTAATTACCACTGAATACAAAAGTCACCTTGCAGGATTTTGATAAGTGGGCAATTGAGTTTGTTTGGATGATCAATCCATCGAGAAAGAAGAATGGTGCATGATACATTATTACTATAATGGATTATCTGACTAGGTGAGCTAAAACATAACTAGTAAAGGATTGCAATGCAGACACTATTGCGTAATTCATCTTTGAATATATCTTGTCGAGATTTGGGTGTCCAAAGATATTGATGAGCGACTAATGATCACACTTCCTACACAACACTATTGAATCATTGATGGAGGAATTTTAGGTACATCATCAAAAGAGCACACCTTATCATCCTCATGCGTATGACATGGTTGAGGCTTTCAATAAAATTTTGGAGAATAATCTGGCTAAAGTATGCAACATAAATAGAAACAATTGGGATGTGTGCATACCAACAATTTTATTTGCATACAGGACTACCTGTAAGAAGTTGATGGGACAGACTCCATTTAGATTGGTTTATGGATAGGAAGTCGTAATGCCTATGAAATACATAGTATCAAGTGTTAGAATCGTCACAGTCACGGAAATGGCGGACAATGAAATTATGGAGGAGAGATTGGAACAACTGCTCGCACTTGAGGAAGATTACTTTATTGCAGGATTTCACCAACAAGTGCAGAAAGCCAGGGAAAAGGCCTGGCATGACTGACATATTAAGTAGAAAAATTTCAAGAATGGAGACTTGGTTCTATTGTATGATAGTAAGTTTGCAAGGTTCCCAAGAAAATTCAAAATGCATTGGTTAGAACCATACATTGTAAGGTATATCTCAGATGGTGGCGCAGCTCAACTTACGAAGTTGAATGAAGAATTATTTCTTTGGGGAGTAATGGTAGAAGGTTGAAAATATACAGGGACGATTCTGTACCTAGGACTACACAATGACTATATGAATGAAGAAAAGTATTAGCGCTACAGGTAGTTTGAAGGAAGCACGAGACTTTAAACCACTCTGCCAAAGAAGGACTTGGCCAAGGAGGAAGTGTTGTGCGGTATTCAGGAGGATGTCATAGATGGAGGAAGCTATGAAAAAGAAGGAGTAACTACGCTAAAGGGAAGGGTATGATGCAGTTCATCCAGAATATGATCATTAAGGTTGTTACAGTTGATTTGAAAGGGAAATTTACATTAAAAAGAGCGAGGGGAACACATTTAATGGAAATATCAGGGAAAATATACCACCAAATTCACATTTATGAGGTGGATCTGACGGAGATCATGGAGTTTCAAATTCAAAAAGGTTATAAATATGGAAACCTACTCCACATTCAAACACTTCGCTCACTAAGATTTCAACTAGTGATTTTTCTCTTTAGTGTGAGCCGAGTGTCTAGTTGCATGTCTGGTAATAATTGTGATGAGATTGAACTGGAATTTATTAGACGAGGGCTAGGATTTGTCATGACTATTACACTGCTAGTGTATGTCACGGGGATGAGGTCCCCAAGGAAGAAAACTGCTGGCGCAAGTGCACAAAAGAAGAAGCAGCCACAAGAGCCTCCAGTTAGGAAATAACCAAGAAAAATCACAAAGGAGCAGAGAACTAAGGAGATATTGGACAAGTAGAAGCAGCTGATGGAGCCCCAAGATTTAGATGTGGAAGAAGTGGCTGGCGGAGTAGAAGATATTGATGCAGAAGGTGTGGAACTGATCTTCAGGTTTCCACCCTATATTCAACCACGAAAGCTGACCTCAAGGTTACCAGGGACACATATGCTACCAAATTCAAAGTCTTTACACTACTGTTAGTGAATGAGGTACCGATTGAGGGAGAGTTGTTGGCAAAGGTGCCACAGTTATACATGGAGGATTAGGATCTTAATGATCAGAGCAAGTATCCCCAGTTTGAGCCCAAAAAGTACCTGTAATCAGTTTACTATGAAGAAGATGGAGTAATAAGGGTCAAACAAATGTAGTGGGCAGTAGGAATTCAACAAGATGGGTTGTTGAATATGCTATATATTCCACACTTTGGGTGCAACAATATCAACACAATATGTGTTCGCTAGTTGTTGGCATTGGTGCATGATGGATGTCTATGGCTAGGGACAAAAATACCCATTAAGGATATGTTAATTGGAAGAATAAGTGTGCTTTCCTACCAAGGAGAAAACCCTGTCGATGCATTTGTTAGAAAATATCAGGAGAAAAATATCGCCGCAAAGATGAAGAAGGACTATGATCTGATAAGAAAGTCTCATATATTTCTCATCATCTCTATTAATGATCAGGTTGTGTGCTTTTCCATGCATATTTTGGTAGGGAAAATAATGAGGAAGTTTCAGGAGGACGAGGTACTCACATCGGTCGTATCATTGGCTGCATAGTGCAACAAGGGCATCTAGTTTAAATGGGCAGGATATTTGTGCCATGAAATTTTGGATGACTACTGGGAGGCACAAGAAGAGGGAAATAAATTCCACTATGCATGGTTATTTCTCTTCATAGCATTAATGTTGGCTTGATGGGGCCTGACCTAGGTTTAGAGGTGATTTAGCCAAACAAATCTTGGTAATACTGGCCCTTTTGGCAACAGTCCGTGGAGCGCGGACTAAGGTCTCACCCAAAGTAGTATGGGAGGGTGCTAGAATGAGGTTTCCACACCCTAGAGATGTTTGATGAGTTCAAGTTATCCGCAGTTCAACCCTGCGCACAGTCGCTATGCGCACTTACCCATACCTCGCATCCTGAGATGTTTCCTTTGCGCAGTCCTACTTGGGACCCAAACATTATTACTACCCAAGTCCTTACTAGTATTCCACTGTTAGTTGATTAAATTAACCTACTTGTATGCGTTAAGTTATACTTAGCAATATAAATCATTCATACAAGTGCGTGTAGTAAATAAACAGTATATTTGCAATTTACATTAACCATGCATTAATCCAAGAATAGATACATGAATTGGAAACCTTTCTTTGTTAATCTCTTCTTTGGTTACAAACTTGACTCTGCCTTGTGCACTCAGTTGCAGGGGTCCACCCACTTAGCTGTGGATAACTAGGCCTCTCTACACTCAGTTGCAGAGCCTTCTCCTACTCTACAACCCAAGATACACTTTACACTTGCGACTTTTTCTCTTCACTTCTACTTCGCTATCTTTTACACTTAGAGCCTCACTCTATTTATACAATCCAATGGTCCACCGACCATGGGTAGGCCGACATTACATTACAAGACTAGGGCGGACAACCCTGTGACTCTATCATACATTTCGCACTCCGCACCCACAATTCGAGGAGTCTTTACAACAAGATTGGGTCAAAACTCAGGATTTGAGCCCCAAAACATGCCTTGGGGGGGATTCCATGCCCAATAGGCCCCCAACACAAACATCGTGACTCGCCCTCGAGTCACTCAGTTGGCGCGGCGATCTTGGCACAGAGTCCCTCCAACTGTTCTCGAACTATACTGAGGTGCATATCAGCTTTAAAGTCTGCAAAAATCTGTAGACTATTGTACACCATGGGGGATAGGGGCGACCTCTGATTGATCCACATCCAGATGCTCATCTCCATGATCACCCAGAAGATTTTGGTGTCACATATCTGTTTTGCGTCCTTTGTGGCCCAGAGTGAAGAGTACTTTGTGGCCTCTGGTAGTTCTCTGTCAATGCTAGGGAATTGACTATCCTCTGGTAGTTCCCCCGCTACGAGCATTATGGATAACAACAACCACACATAGTGGAAGGTTTTTCCTTTCTCCTAAGATTCAAGACAATTTTTCAAAAATTCCTCGCAGAGGAATTCAGACCAGTTGAATTGGACCCCCTCTGCAAGGGCCAAATCACTGCCCTTCCCTTTGACTATGGTCGCGGGGTCCTTTCCTTTTTAGGGGAGCTGAGAAATGCGGTGAATGAGGTCTGCTGTGATGGAGATAGGCTCCTCCAGCCATAGATACCCATCATGCACCAGGCAAAGAAGTTTCTTTATGATGAAAATGGTTATGGGCGTGCAGTGGAAATGCAGCACCCATAATAAGTTTAGTAGCCCGGCCTTTTCCACATCGCGCAGCCACTTCCGTGGCTCTAATGTTGTCACCACCCCCATAGTGTTCTGCTTCATAAGGTTCCCAATCTCCAGGTGAGGGAACTTCTCATGGTCAGCGAGGTCCCAATCTTCAAACTTCATGGTTGGCATGTGGCCCAAGTGTGTGCCTTCAAACACAATGCCTTCTAGAAGGAGCGGGGTCTGGAGTGAACTATTCGTTTTGTCCAGGTGCTTTGGCACTTTGGTCTTCCCTTTCTACGGAGGGACATATGTAGGCAGTTTTGTTGCAGAGCATGTAGGTTGAATATCATCCTCCATGTCTTCGTCTTCTTCTATCATGATGATAAGGGCCTACAAATCTTCTTCTTCCTCATCTGTGTCTATTGTGACAACCTTCCCTTTTTCAACCATCAATAGTTTGCTGCACAGTGGGTTCCTCAGGGACACGCATACTAGAGCCATTGCCTGTTTATCCTTCTTGGTTCTTGGCAAACGCGATGATTTGGGGATCTCTGCCACAACCCCGGCACCTTCTAGAACATCCCCATCATTGGGGTCTGTGCGGCCTCGCCGAAGGTTACCTTTGCAATTCCCAAACCATCCTTAGTTACGGTCATCATATCTAGGCTGTATTCTGTCACTCATGAACTCAGGGGCTCAATTATTGCTTGGCTATCAATGCTGAGTGCTCTGCTCAATTGCTCAATTCTCAAATGACCAAATGTTATTTTCTTGGCAACCCTTGGTATTTTAAAGCACATTTTGAATTCGAATTCGACCATTACCCCCTATTCCGGTCCATTAATGCTTTCTTGGTGGAATATTTTCCCAAATATTGGCCATAAATCGCGTCTTAAATGCCCACTACCTACTCCATTTGGCATCAAGTCGCACATCCCATCATGAATAGTGACCTAAATGGTCACTTTCTGGCCAATCCGTGCAGTAGCATAGCCCTCTGTGCACGGACATGGACCCTATGACGGTCTACTTCTGCCCGCATCCCCAATATTGTGTAGCTCCCAGGTAGAATAATTTATAGTCCCATGCTTCCTTTGAACTTCCTAGAACGCTAAGACTATCCTTCCTGCAGCTAGTCAGGTGGTCACACCACCCATGTGGAGCTCCATCCCGTCCTCCATCATGGTTCGTGGAGAATCCCCACCTTCCATTGTTATGGTCGGCATTGCACACTTTACTATGTGCAACATTCTACCCTAGTCAATACATTTTGCGATATGCGGTCCAAGCCAAGGCAACAAACTAACCAATTCACGGCGATAGTGCTCAAACTTGTTAGTATGATTATACACACCTTACCTTACCATCCTAGGTTCTTTAATGAAAAACACTTCCTTTATCTCGTCCTCCAGCTTCTTGACCTCAACGTCCATCATAATGCTTTTCTTCCTTAATCGTACCCTTTCTTTTTCAAGTTCATGGAGTCTAAAGTTCCCCATTGGATTTATTCCTCAAGTCTTATGTGTTTTGTTTCTCACGGCTGTGTGATTCCTTTGTTCTAGGCTTCACGTACCGTCGTATCTGCAGGTGCTACTATGCACGGACTAGGCTTCGGATGCTCAATAGGGATTATGGCCCCTGACTCATACTTTAGCTTTGGAAGAGCTTGCGTGGTCAGGGTTTTACATAGGGTCCTATAAGCCCATAGAACCGCTGGTACGTGCAGGTCCCAATCAGTGCATCTCACATGGTGGACCATGTTCACCACTTCGTACACCTTGTCAAAGGCTTCCCTGCAGATAATTTTTGGCGTGCTTGGTCTTATCATACTTTGTTGTTCGCACCCTTGTCATTCCCACTCCTGCTTGTTGTTCTTGTTTACTATCATGAGGACGGTGTGCGTTCGTGCAGGTTGCGTACCACATGCCTATACCCATTTGGAGAGGTGGGCGTACAGGTTGTTTTTTCCATCATACCCGACTTCCCTCCATAGTTGTGTCTTTCTAGACAATATAAGCATCACCCTTATGCATTTGCGCTAGTCCTAAAGATGTTGTTGGCACGTACCCCACCACCTTGCGGGCATAGCATGCAGTGCCCATTTCAGAGCATCGAACCACTACTGTTCTGGCACATCACTTTCAAATTTGTTCAGGAATTCATACACCATTGTCAACTTGTCATACATAGGTAGATCCCTTACCTCTGTTGTCATGCAGCGTAGTGATCTTACCATCATGTTGCAATTTACTGTGGTTACCTCATGTAACTGGTTCTACCATCATTTTATTTCTTCTTCCAAATCTGATGTGCAGGAGCTTTCACGCTCCCACGAAATTCCACCATCCATTGTAGGATTCACCCAGTCTTGCTCCCACGTGATGATTTTGTAGATATAGTCTAGGTCATCGTCGCTCTTGTCATCGTGCACTAGCTCTGTGTAGCCCGATCCTTCCACAGGGTCTAAAGGTACCACTACGCGTAGTGACTTTTTCTCAAAAATAATCTTGCGCTTCTTTAGATTTATTACTCCATTCATGTGAGTGGCCCAATCTATCCCCAGTAGCGCGAGATAGGGCATGTTGTCATCAAAAATATTTATCACATCAAAATCTGCAAGCATGCTCGCACCTTCGATATCTACCATTATTCCCTACAATCTTCCCATGGGTAGGATATTTTACTAGTTCACCATTCTCAATTGAATGGGAGACCATTGTAATGCGGGCCTGCCCATGCACTCCCATATCTACTTTGGCAATATGTTCACGTCTGATCCTAAATCCAGAATCACTTGATCCATTTCATATTCCTTGATTTTCACAGTCAATCTCATCTCCCTTCTTGTTCGCGTTGTGTGCTTCCCGAGCTTCCAGACTACGCGTGGTTCTCCTGACCCAGCGCACCTAGTGATGAGTTCTTGCAGTCCCTTTACCACCTTGCTGTCGCGTAGCAACTTCATGCATGTCTCCAGAAAGGTAGTAAGCATTGATGGGTCCATCTCCAGTTCTAGTTTGTCTTTACTACTTGAAGTGGAGGCCTCCGTGAAGC
The DNA here is from genome assembly GCA_031772625.1 of Pinus tabuliformis. NCBI lineage: Eukaryota > Viridiplantae > Streptophyta > Pinopsida > Pinales > Pinaceae > Pinus > Pinus tabuliformis. The sequence continues at coordinate 842,434,843 of CM062819.1, read as the reverse complement.
TCTTCTTAGCTTCCATGAATGTCTCCTTCGTGCACTCCAAATTGAACTCTAGTTCCTTTGTAGGAGCCTTGCGAACCCAAGAACTCTCTTTGGGTTGCTTTCCCTTGTCATCTCCTGTCATGATACCGCTTCAGAGCATGATGTTTACATTCGAGTCCTCTTCATGCGGCTCAGACCTCATAATTTGTAGGTTTTGAGTCGGGGGAGGTTGGATGGTTCCTTCATCGCGCAACCTTGCGATCAGTGTGGGGTAGTCCTCCATCTCATGATCAAACTAGGTACAATATAAACATGATGCTCCCATCAGATTTGTACAATCACGGGCATAATGCCCTAGCCCTCCGCAATTGTAACAAATTAAATATCCATGACCCCTTCCTGGTCCCATTCCACCTCGACCTTGTCTGCGCCCCTGAAATCCAGTGCATGCCATCCTTGCATTTTGGTCGAGGGCTCGCGTTTTAGCCTGAACTCTGTAGGTAGGGGTCCAATCCATCATTAGTTTATAAATTCTACAGATGTGCTCATCATGGCCTACTAATCTGCATAAATTACAGAACAGTTGTAGGGATGTCTGCGTATACTTCTGTAACAGATGGCAGTTATTTGTAGCATGCTTTCCTCCTATCTAACAAATCGTGCACCATAATTCAGGCACCGTGCTCGGTCCTACTTGTGCCTCTGGTCTCAATGGCAATGGCCCGCCTCCCACCAGGTAGTTCATGAAGACTAGAGAATGGTCTTTGTCATGTCCCTGGCCTTTGCACTTTATGCACCATACCTCCTTGAGTGCCTCTAGGTGAGTTGTCGGTCTTGAAAGCCCTCCATCAGTGATCAAAGCTCTTTGAATTTGCATTAGTAGGTGTCTCATCAGTGTCAAAGTTTGCATCCCGTTAGGCATGCCATAACCCTGATGGAGGAGCTGGTCTACTTATACCCCTCTTGGCTTTGCTGGATCAGGTCATATCAGTCATTGAGTTTTTCAAGCTTGTCTTGTTTGCTCTTAAGGTCAAAGGTCCTAGGTCTAGGGTTTTGGTCACTTGTCTCAGCAAGGTCATGTCTTTGAAAGTCCTTGAGTGCCCAGCAAGCCAGAGGGAGGTTTGTAAACATGTTTCTTTGATATTTTCACCATGTACAGTTCATTTCTAACCTTGGATTTAAAAACTCTGTTTTTAAAGCCAAGGTCATGTTAAATTTTTGTAAGAAGAATGAAATTCCAAAAAGTCTTCAAAAAGGCAGCAATAACCCTGGTCCCCTTGCCACAGTCCTTCAGATGATCTACCTGCAAAAAGAATCAAGTCAAAGCACTCAAAAAGTCAAATTCAGAGTAAAGGAAACCAAGAAATCAATGTTTTAAAAAGTGTCAAAAATAAACTTTATAAAGTGGGTTTATGGATGAAATGTTTTCAAATGAAGTTTATAAAAGGTCATATTCCCTCCTTTCACTCTCATTGTGCATTCTAAAGCTTGCAAGAGAGGTTTTGAGAGAGTGATAGGCGAAAGGAGCAAAATCGCAGTGATTTCGGGCAGCAAGGTGGTGCGCGACCCGTTGAAGGTGGTGCGCGACCCGTCCAGAACCTTTCCACAGTGCAAAATTACTACGGGCGCGACCCGTTGGGAGGTGCGCGACCCGTTGGGAGGCCTGCGCGACCCGTTGAGCTGTTTGCCTCCAAAACTTCAAACAAATTTCTCCATCTCCCTTCAACTCATCTCAATCGGTCGAGGTAGGCTCTTTATGCATGGTTTTTGAGATTGGTGATGGATGCAAGTCTTCATGCTATGATTTTAACCTCAAAACTTGCAAATGAATGGATTTATATGGCTGCAATGTTCATGCCCAAATTGTGTTAGGGTTTATGATGTTTCAAGTTGTTTTTTCCCTTCGGTTGATTTCCTTTCCCTTTCCTTTTGCCCACACTCATATGTACATTTCCTTTTCCCATGATTATTTTATAAATGACATACAAATCCCCTTCCCATCCCTAAATCACTAAAATGTAAACCCTACCCCTCTCCCAAAGCACACAAAACCCTAATTTCCCTCTACCATATACATGTAAAAAACAAAGAAAAGATTCATGTGAAAACAGTAGCAAATGTTGGTGAATATATCAGCAAATTTTGTATATGGTTTCCCTATTTCCCTATTGATACATGTATGCATATGTGCTCATGTTCACTTGTATGCATGTTTTTTCCCATATGTAATACTCTTTGCAAATGATTTCCCTATCACAAATATGTGTTCCTTTATGAATATGATTTGCAAAATTTCCCTTAAAAATTCCCTGTTATCTTATATATTCCCATTCCTTGTTAAAAAATTCCCTCCCCTAACATTTCCCTCATGTTTGGCTCCCCTTGAAACAACATAGATTTCAGCACTTTTGCAGGCAGAGACAACAGTTCAGTTTGTCCACTTTGCTCCAAAACCATGTCAGAAACCGAAACTTATGAGCAAAGTGATGACCATTCATCATCTACAGAGGTTGAGGAACAGACGAGGCCTCATAGAGGAGGTAAGGGAGGACATCATAAGCGGGAGGAGCCTACTTCTTTGGCAGAATTACAGGCCTGTCCTTTGGCAGTGAATTGCTTCCAGTATATGTCTTGCTATCAGTTTTGTGAGAGGATCTCTCAGATTCAGCATCATAGAGAGTTGGCCCGCTTGTTTGTCTTACACCTCCATGATGGACATGTCACTCTTGCAGGGGTGAACTTCACATTGACACCTGAGGTGATCTCACAGGCTACAGGGATACCAAATGTGGGTGAGGTTTGGCCTAAGCGCAGATTACTTGATTTTGTTCACTTTGAGCCCTATGTCCGGCCATCATTTGTGAGACTGTTGACGGGTGTTTTCCCATTCAGATTTCTCCGGAGCGAGTATGCTCCCTTCATGAGACTTATTATGCATTACTTTACCTGTGAGGGCAGATTTTCCCAGGTGTATTCATATCACATTCGCCTTTTGATGCATTTCACCCGAGTAAGGATGATGAACCTCCCGGTTTTCTTATTTCATAACATTCAGAGGATGGTGCCCATGTTGCAGAGGAAGACCCCGGCTCAGTAGTACAGGAGTCTTTTTCATTATGGTTTGATTCAGCTCATAGTCTCACATCAGTTGACTCAGCAGGGCATCTCATGGGAGGAGTTCATCTCCCGTGAGTTTTTCACAGTGCCACCTCAGCCACATCAGGAGGCCATTCATGAGGAGGGAGGACCATCTCAGCAGCCTGATACTCCCATCACCCGACATGTCAGCTCCACTCCTCTGGTCACTTATCAGAAAGGCCCAAGGGCCTTATTTGCAGCAGCTAGGCGAGTACTATCTCCACAACAGGTGGAAGGGGTCTCGCCTTCATCTTCAGCTCAGCGAGTGTTATCTCCACATCAGGTGGAAGGGGCTTCATTTTCTTCACTAGCACAGGTACTACAGAGGGGCAAAGAGCCCATGATTCATGAGGATCCGGTGATTGATCTCGAGGCCAGTTCTCCTAGCCAAGAGGCAAAGGAGATCATTCAGCATCTCAGGGCCGAGAATGATGTTTTGCAGAGGAGACTTGAGGGTGCCCAATGGACCATCACCTACCTGGAGCAGCGGAACAAACAGCTAGAGGAGGAGAAAGTTCTTGATGAGCTATGGAGGATTCGTAGTGACCGAGTCCTAAACCGAAGGAGGCCCGGTGATCCTTTGCTTGCTGACCGTGAGTCTATGCTTATCCAGGTCAATGCACATTTAGAGAGGCTGTTGGCTAAGGCCAACCAAGAGAAGAAGCTGCTGAGAAACATGAAAATTCACTATTGGGCAAGGATGCATGTCTGCAAGGCTAAAATGAAAGTTTTTCAAAGGAGGTTGACCGAGGCACTAAAACAGAGAAAAAGGCCAAATCCACTCTGTATCTTGGCTGAGGCATCCCTCAAGGATCATGGCACTCACTAGCATCATCTACAGCACAAATCCCAAAAAAATTTGAGAATTTTGGGTAATTTTGGTATTTTTGGGAAATTTACAGGTTTTGGCTTCTCAACGGGTCTCACCCCCGGTGAGACCCTTTGTCATCGTAGCTCCGTTTTGCAAAAACTCAACATTTCTAGATTTTTCATGAAACGTTACACATGCCTATGGATGGAATTGAGTTTTTATGGAGTTTTGGACCTCCAAAAGGTCAAAATACAGGCAAAATTTGACTTTCTGCCCCTTTTTTGAGTTGCAGAAGAAGTCTTGGGAGAATTGACTTTTGGCTATACAACTGACCTCCAAATCCAAAAATTCTAGCTGGGTTAGAAATTAGACTCAGAGACCTTTCCAACGAGCTATCTTGCACCTCATTCTGACACCGGGAAGGCCTCCAAATAGAGCTCCAAAGTGCACGACCCGTTGAGGAAATGTGCGCGACCCGTTGAGGAAACTTTACCAGATTTGACCAGTTCAGCCCAGAAAACGCAGTTTGGCTCCAGTTTGACTTTTTGAGGTGGATGGTGGTCCTCTTGGATTTAATTGTGACACTTTTTGGATATTTTTACTCTTGTTTAACTCTTCTAGAAGTTTCTTTCATGTAAAGGGTAAAAATTGACTATATGAACTGGTTTCCAAGTTTATAGAGGCAAGTTGTTTTGACTGCCTATTTTCTAGTGCTTAGTTTAGAAGTGGTTCAAATAGCTCCTAGGATAGTGAGCTCGACCCATGGAGGCAGGGAAAGAGGTTATATCATCTATATTATGTAATTTCTTGCTCATTTTCATGGTTGGACTCTTGAGGGAGAAGCTATCATTGTATATTTTCACTGTATTTCTGCAATTTTTGGCTAAGGAAGACCAGGGTTTTGCAGTCATCTTTGGGATTCTTGTGCACTCATGTGTTGATGGTGTGTTTCTTCATGTTATTGTAAGCTTTTTTATGTGATTCATTTCCTGTCTATACTGCTGCATATTAAACAAATGAAGTGATAAAGTTAGAATTCATGCTTGCCATGCTCTACTTTTAAATTTGTTTAATTTCTATGTTTTCTGCTGTCTAAAGAGAATTCAAATCCATTGTTTGCTCTCTTTAGCCTTCTTATCTTTCTTCCTAATCATCCACTTCAGCTAAAGACATCAATACAGGTTCCTACCTTGCCCCAAAGACCCCCCTGCAGAAACTGTGTCCAATCCCCGCACCCTAAATTGCAGCTCCTCAATTTGCCACCAAAAACACCCAAAAACCCCCAAAATCAACCTTTATAACCAGTTTACTAGCCTAATATCAGTGTTACCTTGTTGGTCATCTCATCCCATTGAAGATCTACCGAGATTGACCGGAGAGAGCCTTCTCCTGCCCCGTAGGGCTAGCTACGAGGCTGAATGGTTTGATGTAGCTTTGAGATTTGCCTTTTCAGCCTGAGGTGAAATTTCAAGTGCTAACAGTTTACATTCGAGTCCTCTTCATGCGGCTCAGACCTCATAATTTGTAGGTTTTGAGTCGGGGGAGGTTGGATGGTTCCTTCATCGCGCAACCTTGCGATCAGTGTGGGGTAGTCCTCCATCTCATGATCAAACTAGGTACAATATAAACATGATGCTCCCATCAGATTTGTACAATCACGGGCATAATGCCCTAGCCCTCCGCAATTGTAACAAATCAAATATCCATGACCCCTTCCTGGTCCCATTCCACCTCGACCTTGTCTGCGCCCCTGAAATCCAGTGCATGCCATCCTTGCATTTTGGTCGAGGGCTCGCGTTTTAGCCTGAACTCTGTAGGTAGGGGTCCAATCCATCATTAGTTCATAAATTATACAGATGTGCTCATCATGGCCTACTAATCTGCAGAAATTACAGAACAGTTGTAGGGATGTCTGCGTATACTTCTGTAACAGATGGCAGTTATTTGTAGCATGCTTTCCTCCTATCTAACAAATCACGCACCATAATTCAGGCACCGTGCTCGGTCCTACTTGTGCCTCTGGTCTCAATGGCAATGGCCCACCTCCCACCAGGTAGTTCATGAAGACTAGAGAATGGTCTTTGTCATGTCCCTGGCCTTTGCACTTTATGCACCATACCTCCTTGAGCGCCTCTAGGTGAGTTGTCCTGTCCTGTTTCAAACTCTGCATCTCCAGACACAAATTTTTCAGCTGCGCATGGATCTGTTGGACTCCCAGGCTAGGATCTTGTATTGGGGTCTCATGAAGTCTCATTGAGATCTCCAAAGCTTCGGCCTGGGTGGATAACTTCTGCTATGACAGCGCAGTCCTTAGATGTGGCATTAGTGACGCTACAAATCATGCGTGGTGCTGCCCATCTGTCAAGGTCATGTTGGCTTTGTGAATCATACCCTTCAATCTCTAATCCAGCTCCCAGGGGATCTCGCTTGGAATCATTGCAATTTCCTTAAACTTGATAATCGACTGTGTCTCCGATTTTGGCTTGATAAATTCCTTGTTTAGCACAGCTTGGATATTCGCGATCCCTGTGTTTGGATTATCATTGGAATGCTTAATGTACCAAATCAGTGCGATCAGTGCATGATCCTGCAACGTGCTTAGGAGTGTTTCCTTCTTTATGTTGTCAGCCATGACTCCTTGCACTTCCCATACAGCCTTTACCATGAACCAAAATTGGTTTGGATCTTTGTTCCCTACTCCTTTGAACACCGATAATTTAATTACGCTCACCATATTGAACTATGGCAGTGGCAGAGGTGGTGTGGGAGGAGATAAGGGTGAAGATGGTGAAACTGGTGGTGGTGTAGGTGGGGGTTGTATGTGTGGAATTCGCTGCCTTATTAGACTGATCGCACTTGGTGAAACTTTCGCAAGCTCTTCCTCGATTTCTCACCAAGGTGAAATCAAGGGGCTAGTTTCTATTTCTACGCTACCTTCATTTCTATAGATCCTCCCACTTCGCGTAGCCCCAAACATCAATTTATTCGCATAACCCGCTTTTAACACAGTAGCATTTAAATCCAAGTGTTCAAATATTTAATGCACTTACCTCGCAGTCCTTTGAGGAAGCATTGTTCTGCCTCATTGCAGCAGATTGAAGTATCTACTGTGAACTTGGCGATAAACCCTCCTATGATTTGATCGAGCCAATGGTCCACAGCATGCGCGATCTTATCTCCTAATCCTTCTAGTCTGCACACCAACTCTGGAGTCCACACAATAGGTTTGTCGAGCCTACATCTTCCTTGGTTGTTTGCTAGCTTCCAGATCCATTCGTACAACTCAGAGGGGAAGGATGAAAAGAAAATTTTGTGGATTTCCGTATATAAGTAGCACTCTAACCATTGTTCCTTTGATACTTGTGGATTCTTGTTTTCCTGCGCCGTGAACTTGTGAATTTTTCTGTCCAACCACCCTTCAATTTCTTTTTTTGTCAGATTCCAGTGACACGACATCAGACATCTCTTATGCAGATCCTAGTCTGTGTAGTGTGGACTGAGGTCTCACCCAAAGTAGTATGGGAGGGAACTAGAACCAGGTTTCTGCACCGTGGAGATGTCTAATGATTTCAAGTGGTCCACAGTTCGACCCTGCATGCACGTCACTACATGCACTTACCCGTACCTCATAGCCTGAGATGTTTCTTTCATGCAATCCTACTCGGGACTCGAACACTATTATTACCAAGGCCTTACTAGTATTCCACTGTTAGTTGATTAACTTAGCCTACTTGAATGCATTAATTTATACTTAGCAATATAAATCATTCATACAAGTGTGCATAGTAAATAAATAATATATTTGCAATTTACATCAACCATGCATTAATCCAAGAACATATACATGAAGTGGAAACCTTTCTTTATTAATCTCTTCTTCGGTTACAGACTCGACTCTGCCCTGCGCACTCAGCTGGAGAGCCTTCTCCTACTCTACGACCCAAGACACACTTTACACTTGTGAATTTTGCTCTTCTCTTCTACTTCACTATCTCATACTTTGCTATCTTTTACACTTAGAGCCTCCGTCTATATATACAATCCCATGGTTCCCAGACCATGGGTAGGCCGACATTACATTACAAGACTAGGGTGGACAACCCTGTGACTCTATCATACATTTTTCACTCCGTGTATGCAATTCTTAGAGTCTTTACAACAAGATTGGGTCAAGACTGGGGCTTTGAGCCCCAGAACATGCCTTGGGGGGGATTCCATGCCCAACAATTAACAACATGGAGAATGCCAGAGGAGTTACAGTTCCCCACTATGGATCCTAACATCTGTGAGGCTACAAGGTATGTCTTCGATGTGGGCATCAAAGGAGTCGACCCATGTTATAGAGAATAAACTATTATGGGTCTTGTTTGAAATGGATTTTCACACCGTGATCAACCAAAGGCCAAGGCTATCACCAGTTTTATTTTAACAACATAGAGATATTGCAAACTTCATGGTGGACTTTCACCATGTACACATCTATGCCAAGAAGGACCTAGAGGAGGTATGGTACGAGTTGCCATACTTGGTAATTGATGATGACATCACTCAAGTGGTGAGAAAATGGCCAAGTGATTGGCTAACTCCAGCCATGGAAGGAGTGAAAATAAAACAAGTAGGCACCAGTCAACCAACAAAAGATATTTCACGTGCATGGATTGAGAAGCAACCAACCAAGAAGGGAAAAAATAAGGTGACTGAGAGAGTCACAATCGAGCTAGAGAAGACAACTATGCTGGAGAAAGAGCACGAAGCAGAGCAGGAGGAATAAGCCACGGAAGGTGGCGATTAGGGTGGTGAATATCCTTTTGTTGACACTGAAGAGGTAAATTCACCATTCATAGTTAAAAGGTGGAAACCAAGTGGTGGAGGTGCGAAAGAAGCATAAGTCGAACAAATTCGTGGGCACAGAACTAATGGTCCTCACTAAGGGGGACATTGACAAGATTGGAGACATAGTCCGAGCTATGACGAAGGACATATGGGGGAACATTGAAGACCAATATAAAGCAGTTTTGACAGAGGTCGAATGGGGCCAAGGAGATGTAGGTTTAGGTGAGCGTGATTCAAGCGAGCGTGGCTCAGGTGAGCCTTGCTCAAGAGAGCATGACACCATCAAGAACAATTGCAGGAAGCGCACAAAGAATAATCACATCTGACCTTTGGGTTGTGCTAGTATTAGGTGACACTCTACATTTTGAGATTTCTGAAGATTGAGAGTGCACACAACACTGGAAAAATCTGAATATTAATTTTTTGGCGCTCCCCATTTAGACCTTACACGAGTTACATCAGGGAGTCATCGATGAACTAAATGTGTGGGAGAAAAGCGCTTTGTTGGTAATTAAAGAAGTTAAAAATGAAAACTAACAGATGTTCGAGGACAAGAATCAGACCATTAAGGATCGTGGTGAGGTAGCTACACCTAGGCTGCAGCTAGAAGAGGCCACCACCAAAGATTGCAGTGAGCTACCAGAGCTCCAGATCGATACAGAGGCAGTACCCAAAGAGAAGCTTCAGAAGATTGCAGTAACAGTAAAATAATCAAAGGTGAAAGTAGATAGTAAAATTTAATCTGGAAATGCAGATTACGGAGCTACAGATGAGGCTGCAGCCTATAACTCCACCAGAGGTTGGCCAGAAATGCGAAGTGGATATCAAGGATGCTATGGAGATTATAGCTACTACAGTCAAGGACTATAGTCATATATTTGAAGACACTATGGATATATGGGCCTCACTAGAGGAGGACCCACATGTACAAATGACAGAGGTAGAGATCCACGACAGGTAGCAACAGTTTGATAAAACAAAGTGACGGCGCAGACCCTAACACCTACACAAAGATTTTCCCTTCTCCAGGAGGGAAAGTTTTTGTAGGGATAGATTGATGAGCTAAAAATAAAGGAGAAGATAATTTAAGTGTAGATGCATCCATGGTCTGATGAAGCCATTCATCTCTCACAAACAGTGGAGAGCAAGTTAGAGATCATAAGGCAGACACAATGAACCATCAGTCTGGCGACAACAGGGCCGATGACAGAGAATCTAGTAGAAGAAGTACGACATGTCGCCACATAGTGCACAAATACACTTCAACCTTTGTAGGATGCATACAATGGTCTCAAAGCAAAGATTCGGGACATACCTACTGAGTGACTTGGGATGAGTCACATCTTTGTGTTGGGGGCCTGTTGGGTAGGGTCCCCCTTGGTCTAAGTTTTGTAAAGAGCCCGCATTTTGAGGAGCAGAGCGCGCTTCACGCAATGTTTTAGGAGTCATAGTGGTTTTAGGGCAGGTCAAAGCCCATTATTTTATAAAAAGGATGGTGTCAATTTGTAAGTTTTGAGCTCCACCCATGGTTTGCGAACCATGGTATTATAGAAAAATATATATAAAGGGTTGTCTTAGTAAGTGAAAGGCATGAAGATGAATGGATATGGATATGTTTTGATAATTTTGCATCTGTAATTTTCTATATTTCTATGTTAGAGTGAAGGGGAAGGCTCCTGTAGCTGTGTGCGTGAAGACCTTGGTAAGTCTATAGTTGTGTGCGCAGCGTAAGACAGATTGTAATTATGAAGATCTGAAGATAATAAATAACATTTTGAAGGCATAATTGTGTACTTACATTTTGTACTTTAGTTTATGCAAATATTATTCAATTTTGTGTTGCATAAAATCATAATTAATATATGAATGTTGTTACAATTAGTTACAATTAAGGTCCATTGATTTATGCACAATAGATAGAGTTTTAGATCTGCGAAGTAGTCTTTTTGCATGAATATATTAGATTCGGTATAATATTAAGTAAGATCGTGTAGCACAGTAATAAATCTATAGGTGAGTCAGACTAAGTCATGATCCACACTCCATAATCCTTTTGGATGTGGAAACCTAGTTCCAACATCCCCCAATATCGCCTCGAGTGAGACTGCGGTCTCCACGACTAGATCATTGTCGAAAGGGATGGTGATAAAGGGTTTTGTTAGTTAGTGCAACTAACTCTGAACCTGGGTTATGATACCCACCCCCCTCACCATGTCAGCTTGATGGAAATTATGTCTAATGTATTCATATGTTATTGTATTTAGTCCTGGCCTATGTCTTTCCAGGAACATTAAGTACATAGGATTCATTATATTATTTTATGGCCCATTGATTCCAGTATATCATATATCATGTAATTTGTATCTTAGTCCCACATTGCTAGGCTCACAATTATTCTTTGTACTCACTTATCTCAACGGGTATGTGTTATAGACATTTTTGTGCCTTACAACATGAAGCATGAAATGTCAATAATCTAAGGGATCCAAAGTCCCTAAACATCTTGTTCCTACCCCTAGAGGAACAAGGTCAGCAAACCACAACACTGAATATCAGTTCTCCACCTGAAAACACTCAAAAACAAGCTAATTCTGGATCATTTCAACTGCTCCACTGAGCATCTGCGCTGAATGTCAACTGCTCCACTGTGTACCTGCGCTGAATGTCAACTGAAAAGAAGGCCACCTGCGCTGGGCGAGTTTGGACAAGTGGCACAGTCATTCCTCAAGGTGTCAATGCCCAGGAAGCTTCCAAAATGACACATGGATCAGGGAATTCGACTAGTGATGAGTAAGAGGGTCTAGATCTCCAAGTGGAAGCAAGAACCTCCAAGTGGACTCAAGAAATGAAGAATAACTGAAGTGGGAGAGGACACTAGTCAGCTTCATGCCAGCTACAAGCTGACTCAGCCTTTCTCCAAAACTCCTATATATAGAGCTCTCTCATGAGGTCTATGGAGGCTGGAATCTTGTGAATGTAAGGAAGTGCTGTTGGTTTGAGTATAGAACTATTGGGTGATTTTCTTGAAGGAGGTGAAGAGGAGATTTCTTTTTGCTGGGAGGTGATGCTGGATTGGGCCTTTTATGGTTGTATCACTTCCTGAACTTTACTTATTCCATTAATAAAGCATTTGAGGTTCTTCTATATGCATGTGTCTCAATGGCGTATTGATACTTGTGTATTTGATTTATTCTAATCCTTGAATCAATTATGAATGTATGCTTCTTGTAGTTTCCCTCTCTTGCCATTTTGCAGGATCTTGGTGTAGCTGGGCCAGTGAAAGAGTAAGGAGCTGGGAGCAAGCAGCAAGGAGAGAAGATTGGATCAATCATTAGCGAAAGACAACGGTTAGTGGATCTCTTTCTCCCCTCTCTTACATCTCATAAAGAAGTAATCTCGAATAGCTTTTCTTTGATTGTTGCTGAGGTACTATCACCCTTAGAGTGGGATAGGGTCATTCCGTATTGGATACTTTTCCCAACAACAAATTGGCGACTCCACTGGGGATCGTATCTTGTTGGTTGTTTGTGTTTTTGCTATTCATTTCATAAACACAGGGAGTACCGAATCAAACTGCATTTGGATCTTTCAAATGCAAAGTAGAGGGCAGCTACTCTAGCTCAGTTGCTGGGCAAGTTTATGATTTGAAGAGCTGATCCACAAGGACTCTGAATAGCTCTTAGTGATAGCTTTTCATCCTCCTTTTCATCCCTTAATGTGTACTTGACTGAAAGCTTCTGATTTGGCCAAAAACTGTGAATTTTTGAGCAATCTGTGACCCGGAAACTGAGAAAAATGAAAGTTTGGATCTTCAGTGCAGGCACTGTGAAGGCAGTCTGCATTTCAGCGCAGTTCCCGAAGGGGCTACCTACGCTGAAGGTCAAACTGCCAGTTTTCTACCTGCGCTGAACTAGTTTTGCCTAGTGCTACTGGGGTTCCCTCCTGTTTATTGCCCTATTTTCACCCTTGTTTTTGCAGCCTGTTATCTGTCCATGTACCTATCTGAAACCAACTTTCCTTGCCACTATTCCGCCTCGGTTGTATAAAGAAACTGTGTTTGTTCTTTGTGTATTTCTTATATCATTTGCAGTTTCCCGTAACGAAAGTGAACTAGTCTTGTTGTGGCCTCTTAGATCTAGACCTGTGATTAAGTGTCGTTTTGATCTTAAGAGTTAGTTTATTTGTTGTTCATAGCTGATTGAGCTTTTTCTTTCGTCATATGGTTTGAATTTATATATTTCTAGTGTCGAAACAAGTAAATCTTAAGGTGTCTTTTGATTTTGGACAAGCTTGTTTGCTTTCACTTGAAATTGAATTCAAAGTTATACAACAGCTTTCTTTTTGTATTGCACAAACATTAAGAAAGAGAAAAGAAATACCTGCATTTTGCATTTTGCATTTGGTAAGTTTGTATGTTGATTTAGGGAAACATTGCATTAGTGTATGCTCTTTGATCTGTGTGAAAAGATGTTGTCTTTCCTTTCCCTCAGTAGTTAAGATTTTCATAAGTCGAAAAGATTGAAAAAGCTTGCTTCTCATCTTAGACTGCATTTAGGAATTTGTATCAAACATCTTGTGGTGAACCTTGAAAGGCAAAATTTAAAAAGATCAACTTAAAATATATTGAATGAACCTAACAACGCTTTGAAACATAACGCAAACACATAGAGGTCTAAGCTAGAGACGTGTTCCGGCGTCGTTAAACGTAGTGACTGTCGATCTTGACGAAGGTGGGTGATTCCTCCTGAGAGTCAGTGGCACTAATACGGACTTGTGCTCCCACGCACCGTCGCATATATATTGGGAGACCCCTATAGGCATATATATTTTATCCATAGGAAGCCGTGTCGGCCGCCCTACTGATCGCAATGCAGTGAACACATCATTCACGAAGATCGACCACCCGTACCGTAAAACGTATTCTGTGGTTTTGCGAAAGGTTTGGCACACCCTCTGCCTAGATCTCCAGAGCAGTTTCTTTTGGCCTTTTTCAAACTCTATAACTAAAAAAGTCCATCCGAGCATTTGTCACTTCGGGCTCGTTAATACATCGAAGGAGACTAGAGTCATCTTTAGCTTTTTCTCGACTCTTAAAAAGTGAAAAAGCAAGTTGTGTCTAAAAGCGTCTAATAAAATTCATTCAATTCAGAAACACAAATTTCCCCTTTTAATATTTTGGTTGATCGAGTAATCTGCAATCGTGGAAGAAAGTCAATTGAAACCCCGTCGTTCGCGGAGGCTTACGAGTCAACCGTCTTTGTCTCTGGAATCGAAAACAGTACGGACAAAGCGAACTCATTTAACCGGTTCAAAATCTCCTATAAAAGTTAGAACAAGTGTTCCAACTGCATCTGAGGTTCCGGTTACTCCAAACATTTCTGGAAACCCTGCCTCTATAGAAGAAGTTCAACAGCCACAGAAGGACAGTAATACTGATCCTAGTCTGGGGGCAAATACTTGTATAACTGAACCAGTTCCATCTGTAACCGGTCCAGAGAGTTTTGTTCCTCAAAAAATTGTCGCTGTCGAAGCAACCACTTCTTCGGCACCAGAAATATTTTACGGACCTGACGGTCTTCCTCTTCCACCGGGTTTGATTGCGATAGAGGAAATTGCAGAGGATCCGCAAGCAAGTACTCCAACTCATTTTGGAGTCGGGGTCACTCTATTTCCTTCATCAGAGGTTAATCCACCACAAGTGGAAGTTCCTGTAGAATCGCTAGGCAATCTATTGGATAGACTTAAAATGTCTGAACAACCGTCGTCATCTAGGACTGTGTCAAATGACACAGCGACAGCAGAAGTCCCTGCCGTCACTCCGACGATGTTTGTCGGCATACCAGCTGTCCCAACTAGCTCACAACAGCTAGAAGGAGTCCACCAAGGGACTATTTCGACAATATGGTCTGTTCCAGTTTGTTCATCCGGAGTAATACCCGACAACTCTTATGTTGAAACTCGCCAAATTGATCCATTTGGAGGTCAATCTGGGCAATCAATCCCCTTGAGTTCTGGATTGATACCGTATGGGGGGCAGTATGCCCTTTCATTACCCCCTCCGGGAGGGTACCCATACGTGAGTTCACAACAGTATTCAGGTTATACTGGAATTGCATCAAGTAGTTGGGTACCTATGCTACCTCAACAACCAAGGGTTGTATATTCTATGCAACAGTGTGTACCTATAACGAACATCCCAACCACACCGGCTATTGTAACAGTGTCACAAGTTCAAGCGATGCCTGTTGCATGTCAACCTCAGATTTCTCAGGTTGTAATGCAACAGCCCCTTGAACATGGGTCACAACCACAATCGCCAACTGGTGGGGTGACACAGGTCCAAACGGGTACCATTACCCCACACCTTGGTCCAACGGTTAGCATAGCACAACAAAACATGGCTTCACAACCATGGCTTGTACAATACCAACAACCGCAATTCCAACAAGTGTACCAAGGTTCTGAGCAACATATCTTTGCGAACAATGGACAACCGTATATCCAAAACGGTCAAAACCAACCACTTTACAGTGGTCAGGTCCACCAACCGTATCAGTCATACCAACATCAATTACATTATGCTGGTATGCAAAGGCCCACTGCTCAAGCGATTCCATCATACCCTGGTTATTCTTTGCCTAACCTGAATCAACAGTTACCATTCGTGGCAACTTTAGAGTTACCCGATTTACACCGGTTAACAAACGATCCGATTGCTTATGCCCCTTGGTGGCCAGCGATTCCTCATAAACTTCCATTTGACATTCCTAAATTCAATGGAAATCCAGGTGAAGACCCATCGAATCATGTGATGACTTTTCATCTGTGGTGTTCGTCGAACACCCTAAACGACGATTCGATAAGGCTTCGCCTTTTTAAGAGGACATTGACAGGTCCAGCGGCTAAATGGTATATTGAATTACTAAGAGCCTCTTTCGACAATTTTAGTTCCCTAGCCACGACTTTCTTAACCCATTTTCAATTACCGATAAGGTATGAAACGGGAACAGAAATATTAACCAACTTCAAGCAGACAACTGCCACCCATATATCTGATCATATACATGAGTGGCGTCGTCGTCGTAGGATGGTGAAAACATACGTTCCTGATCAGCTGTTAGCTGAATGGTTTATAAAGTCGTTACTTCCTGCTATTACGGAAGATGTGGCCAAGGGGGGAGTCGTAACAGAGGAGCAAGTAATTGCTCGTGCACAGTATTTGGACTTAGTTTATACTCAGTCCGGCACACTCTACGACAAGATACCTGACGCCCCTAGACCAGAGTTTTCAATTCCTCCACCTCCTAAATCAAATAGTGACTCTCATGCTGGTGACGGCGTGATTGGAACGGAAAACACGAAATCGATAAAGGCTTCGTCAAAGAAAGCCCGTAAGAATTCAGATCAAAATGCAAAAGAAGAAATTCTTGCTTCGGAAGTAAATGCCGTATCAGAAGATAAGGGCAAAGAAACCAATCAACCAGGAAGCAAGCAAAACAAAGAGAAGAAGAGGGAACAAGGAGAATCATCTTCTAAAAGATCTTCTTCAAACTCTCCTAGGAAAGGAAAACCAAAAAGTCCATGTTTTATATGTGACGAGGGTCATTGGACAGCAGATTTTCTGTACAAAGCTGAAATAAAAAGATTCTTTAAGAGTCCGAAAAATCTAGCTGTGTTGACTGATCCGTTTCCGAATCTAGGTCAAAATCTGGTTGATAATGGAAGTACTTCCCTGTGCCAGGTGCTAATGTTGTCGACCTCCAAGCAACAGAATGATGCTTTGATTTCGACAAGGAACAAAGATTTCGGAAATCCGAAGTTGTCGAACAACGAGGGAAAAGATCAACCAAGCAGTTCGACGACAACTTCGACAGAAGTTGTGACACCATTTATTACGGGAAGCATTCCAATGATCCACGGAAGGAATCATTCTCTCCAAAATATCGGAGTAATTTTCCTAAAAGACCCCACTTTAATGGGTACTGTGGCCCTACCGCCTCTGAGTAATCTAGCGGAAATGGCCACAGTGGAATATGAAACCTTCTATTTCTAATGGATCTAAAACTTCGAGGATAGTTCCTATCTCATGTCAACCTCGTTAAAAAATGAAACAAGGAGTCATGAGGATAGTTCTTTTACTGCGTCAACCTCATTAAAAAATGAAACCCTTTCCAAATCCCCGAGGTAAACCTTCATTCCAGCCACGAAGTTGAATGCAATGAAGCTTGGGGGGCATGCACCTCGATTTGCATTATTATGCCGGGGGCATGCAAAATTATCACCCTTAGAGTGGGATAGGGTCATTCCGTATTGGATACTTTTCCCAACAACAGTATGGGTATGCCTCCCCTGCCTGATTTGAGATCATGTACTCTAAAATAAAAGGAGACTTATATCAGTTTGTTAGGTATCGTCACCTCCATTTTTGTCCTTTCTTGCATTGATTCACTTGTATCTCTCTCTCTGACTCCCCTTTGGCATCTTGTGGAAGTGCAACCTACAATGTTGATCATACAATTTTCTCCTAACACTCATACGTTGAGGGGCAATCTGTTATCACCAAAAAATGATCACCTAACCATTTCTAAGTAGGCAGATCGAAATACACCATGTAGGATTAATTTTACCATAGTAAAATCACCTTCACCATGGAAAATAATTTAGTAAACCATTTTTATTAAATTATATCTAATAAAAATTGAAAAACCCCATGAGAATAACTGAATATATCATAATTTATTTAATTTTCTCGAGGAATAATTATTAAATTATTGTTTGATAATTATACCTTCTCACATTTGACTAAATCAACTAGGAATAATTAAATAAATTACTATTTTTTATTATTCCTTAATTCTATTATTGGAATAATTGTTAAATCACTATTTAATAATTGTTTCAATTCCACACCATTCTTAATCCTCGAGGAATAATTAATAAATCATTTTATTTGTTAATTATTTCGAAATAAATATATTTGACCATTTTGAATATCTTCTCCCTCTCTAAAAAATATAATAAAGTATTCCTAATGGTTAGATCTTGATTTTGTCAATATTATTTTATTATTCTCCATTTTTTAGATCAACCCAATACTTTGTAATAAGTAAGAGTGTTTTCCATTCATTCTTCATCATGATCATTATCATCATCAACATTATTGTTGTCTTGAATTTGAGCTCCCACTTGAGTTCTACACACTATTTTGGGTTTTTCACATATTGAGAGAGAGAATCGATTATTGAAGCATCAAGGACATCAAAGGACCCGTCCCACGGAGGGGGATTTGCAAACCCTTTTGTAGATATCCTTCACCAGGTGTTATCAATAAATATTATTATTCATTTAAAAGTCTTTCCATATTGGGTTATTACATTGGATTTCTATTGTTGTTTTCTATTTTGGATCACATATATCTTTTTATTGCAGGTTTTTCTCATTTTATTATTGTAGATCTGAAGTGTAAGAAGCCACAAATTGTTGTTAGGGTCACTTGTCACCAATGACTTAAGTGAAATGTTTTTGGTACACCTTCCAAGAAATTTCATACTAACAATTGTGTCTGATTCTATGTTTAGGGTTTTTTTCTACCCAGGATAATTGTCTTGTTCCCCCCCACTGATGACCCTTTCCTCCCTAAGAACCTCTATTTCCTCAGTTTTTTCTGATCCTTCAAGGGAAAATGAAGTAGGAGATATCCTTTTCAATTTACATTCTAGATATATTTTCCTCTCTTCTGAATGCTTGTTGGAAGTTTCAAGCCAAATTATGCTCTCCTCCCTTTGTCCTAAGTCTCATGGGAGAAAATTTACTTTATGTAAAGCTAAAGAAAAAACTTGAGAAGAGATGGCTGTTGGAAGATAATTATCTATTACTGGGACATTTAGAGTAATGAACGCCCATGGATTAGTTTCCTAATGAATTATTATCCTTTAACTATAGAGGTTTGGCTAGTTATTATAAAAACTTGCACTTAAGTGACCGATTAAGGTCAAGTCACCAAATATTATTTTTCTCCAGGAAACATTGGGTTTTAGGGAGGTTGTTTCAAAAATGTTGGAATCACTATTGGGAGGTTGGAATTTTTTAGCCTCAGATGCCTGAGGCCACTTTGGAGGTCTTGTTATTAGTTGGAATTTCTGAAAAGTTCAAGTTCAAAATTCCTGGAGTATTAGGTATGGGTTTGGGCTTGAATTTTTTTTCTCGAATCTGGGGGCTTCATTCATTTGAATTAACCTCTATGGTAATTGTGATTGTCATGTGGATTTAAGGAATAATTTATTTTAGCTAAGGGTGATGGATTTTGAGAATCTAATTATTGGAGGCGATTTAAATTTCTTTCTCGGTGCTGCTAAGTCTTGGGGACCTAGGACTAGAGATGATAACATCTCTGATTTCCTTGTCAATAAGCTTGTGGAAAAAAATTCTTGATGTAGGCCTATAAATCTAAAACCTTCTTGGAGAAACCAACATAACGGGGAGGATCTAATTACTAAAAGGATTGACAAATTTTTATTGGGGATAGTGATGGTGGAGCAATTTGATAATCTTCATTAGTGGGATGGCTTTGGGGGAAAGTCTAATCACTCTCCCATCTTAATGGAACTCAAAAATTTTGGCCCCAAAAGGTATCCCTTTTAAGCTAAATTATTTATTGACTAAATATGAAGATTTTGTAAACTTATTCAAGGAAGGATAAATCCCTTATGTTCCAAAGAATGACTCTTCAACTGCCCAAAATTTTGAAGAGAAACTTAAACAAGTCAAGAGAATAACTATGGATTGGGTATTGTAGAAGCATAGAAGAGAGGATAAGGAACTTGTTGATATTGAAAGGGAGATTTATGTTGTTTCTGACTCTAGGGAAGGGGATTTTCTAAATATAGATGATGAGCCCCAAAAATGGGTAACTTATTGCACTCATTTTGCCTATTATTCTCCATAAATCCACCATTCTTCATAGTTTATGCATGCTTTTGAGTATATTTATGTTAATTGGATGAATGAGAATAGCCACTTGACCATGAAGGCTAATACGTGTTTATTGCAGATTTTTGGACAACTTTTGGACCAAGGTCAAGCATTTATGAGCCATTTGACAGCCAAATACAAGGGAACAAGGCTGAGGATTCGTAGGAAGGGTGTCTCCTGCACTAAATGGCCCTTCCTCGAGTTCTCCACCATCAGCTCGGAGTTCAGCAGCCCACCAAAGTTGGATTCCAAGGGCAACCGAGTAGCTTTTGTGAAGTGGCTGAGTACTTGTAGTTTTTAGTAGCCAAGCCCCTTGAATTAAGGAGGACTATTGGAGGTCCTCGTAGTGCATAAGTAGGAAGGCTTCCAGCCTTAACAGTTTACCTTTTGGAACATTTTGTATTTTTCACTTTAGGGCTGCTCTGCCTTTCAGCTCATTTTGGAGCTTCTGCTATAAAACATTTTTTTGTGACATGGTTAGTTTCTGAGTAATGGAAATTAGTTTCAGTTCACATCAGCTCTGAGCTTCTTCTTAGGAGCCTATAGCTCTTGGGGTTGGGCCCAACCCAAGTGCCAGGTCTTCCTCTGTGTATTATTATATGTTTTTGTTGCCTTCATAAAATAATTTCTGCTAGTAGATTAAAATCTTGCTTGGTTACCTAGGTCATTTTTGATGATTAAAAAAGGCTTTTCATGTTTCAGAGTGATTTGATAGGTTGGTAACAGAAAATATCTTTGAAAAAGGCCATCAAGAAACCCTGGATCTCACCTCTCCCTCCTCGGGACCATGAGCTGAGACCAAGGTGTCCTTGTTGCCACAAAAACATTGTTCTTGCTTCTTCATGCAATTTCTAGTGTTAGTTTGGCAGTTGCAAAAGTTGATACCAAATGTGATTACATGCTTAGATCCATTCTTGCTTGGTTTCCATAGTTATTCTACATGACTTTCTACCAATGAATTTCTGTTCATCCTGGTTGCTAGTTCCTAGGTCAAAGTAGGTTAGAATAGCTAGATATTTGGTTTGCATGGTCTTTGTTTGGTTAGTTTCAAGAAATATTGTGAAGAACACCTATGATACCCCCCTGCCTACCCTTCCTCCATCATTGCAACCTGCTCCATCCCAATCATAAGTCTATGATACTCACATATATACGTTATACGTTCAATCACCCATCCCGACGGAGTGAGTTAGGTGTGCACGGATACTTATTTTGGACAAGGCGGGAAAGCCTAGCATGGATGTCGAAACAGTGGTTGGCCGAAATGACACTGCCTTTTATCTAGATCTCTACATCAATAATAGATATACGATATCACATAGAGACGTCCTCGCCCTTAACTCAGATTCTTGTCCTTCGTTTGCGACATTTTCTCACTTTGACCTAATTTCCATATTTTTGTGCAACATTGCTCTATCCATCCTTGAACAAATCCGGCCATCCTCATCACTTCTCAGCTTCATTTTCTAGGTCCTGGACCCCTCCACATCCTCATCCAACCTCCATCTCCACTTTTCCATCTTTCTTCCACCATCAACCCTTCAAAATCCCCTTACGGAACATCCTATAGAACATCCTGTAGAACCCCTACAGACTTCCTGTAGAAGATCACGTGAGCAATTTTTCAAGGTCTGAACACTATGAAACTCTCTGGAAGGGTGTTAGGGACCTCTTGGACCCTCTTCTTACCTTCCCAACCCCTTGCAAGTGCCTACCCCATTTCCTTTTTCCAATCAACCTCTGCACAATTAAAAATAGTTAAAGCACATGCACATATGAGTTTTACAAAATTACTCAAAAATACAAAAAGATGTTCCTTTTCAGATTTCACTACAGAAGTAGCTTAGACACATGCACTTTACCTCCCCAAGAGTCAATGGCATCCCTTTGTGTAGTTTCATCCTCTTTTTTTGCACCAGTAGGGGTAGTCAGTAAAACTAGGGTTTGCTAGGGTTTGCATTTTCTTTCAGCTTTCAGCCTCTTTCTGCAAGTAGATTAGCTTCCTTTGAGTTACTTTCATCCATCATAGTTAAAAGCTTCTTCTAAGAGCTCATAAAAGTTGGCTTAAGCTCCTAGCAGACTTGTGCCAGCTGATCCAGTGACATCCTGTGGCAAGAGCTAGTACTTGTGCATATAGCATCGTCGCTTCCAAGTTTGTTACGAACTACCAGGTTGATAAAAGTAAATAAGGGAGTCCCAGGAGTTATAGCATTATTGCCATAATACTGGAGCCCACCATCTTTTTGGCACCATTGCTGGGGAAACGTCAGAGTATTTGTGATTGCTACTTTTCTTCTATTTTCTACTTCAATCTTCTGTTAAGTAGTTTATTTCAGCAAGCATAGAGTAGTTGTTTCATTTCCATCCTGCAATTTCATTTCTGCAAAAGAAGATTAGAAATTTCCTGCTTTCATTTCATTTCAACAAGAATAGATTAGGTATTTCCTGCTTTCATAGATTATCATTTCAATTCCGTAATTTCAATTCTGCAAGCGTAGCTTAGCATTTCATTTCTGCAATTTCATTTCAGCAACATGGATTAGTCATTTCCTGCTTTCATTTCGATTCTGCATTTTCATTTCAGCAAGATAGATTTTAGTTAGTTGCAGTTCAATCTCTTTAATTTTTGCATGTACAAGTAAAAAAAACACCAAAACTCCACCAAAAATATTCCATTTCATGCCTCGTAGGAACAGAGACAATACAGGGAAATTCTTACCCAACACCCCCACCACATCACTAAGTCACCCTTCTCTCTTCTTCAGTGGCAGTGATCCAGAAGAACCTATAGGTGAACCTCCAGAGATATATGAAGATCCTATAACAGAAGAAGAGCAAGAAAACATTCCTCTTGAGACCATGGCTGAACACAGAAACGGTATAGGAGATGAGGAGAGAATAGAAGGTTCCTTTCCCATCCGAGAGACCAACGGGGACATGAAAATGAAAAACATAAGTCCCTCAGCCTTACCTCACTTCCATGGATTGACCACTGAAGACCCTGATACCTTCCTATTTGAGTTTGTTGTCCTTTGTCGAACTTATGACTATGCAGAAGACGAGCAAAAGTTGAAACTCTTTCCCTCTACCCTCAAGGATGCAACACTACGCTGGTTCATGGGGTTACCTGGAAACAATATCACAACTTGGGCTCAGATGCAACAAGACTTTAACAAAAAATACCGGGACTACTATAGGTCAAAGGAAACGAAGGGAGAGATCTTTCAGATGACCATGTGAAGTGATGAGTCTTTAGAAGACTATGAAGAAAGGTTTCAACTTAGTTATAAAAGGGCCAGGTGCACACTTGACCTCGAATCTCTGAAGCTGGTTCTGCTCCGAGGAGTCCTTGAAGACCTTCTAGATACTGTCCATCTACTAGCTGGAGGAGACATCTACCAACTACCTTATGAGGGCATAAAGACTGTGTTTAGAAACCACTCTAGGGCAGCCCGGAAAAGAGGTAGGAGGAATCCACTTTCAGCTAGTGACACCTTCTCCAAGCATGAGTTTGAAAATTAGATGGAAGACCTCAAAAGTGAGATGAGACAGACCATTTCCATGCAACTGGATACTTTCCGAATCGAATAGAAGAAAGAGGAATCTGAGAAGGCTTTGGCCATCTTTTGTCCTAGATGTACAAGGAAGCATCCTAAGAACAAATGTCCATTGCATTCAATGGAAGTATGTTTCATTTGTGAGGAAGACCACCCCACAAACCAGTGCCCAAACTTACCCGAACTTAAAGCCATGTACCAAGGGGCTGAAGGAGCCACTGAACCACTCTACTTCCTCAACCAAAGGAGGCTGCATGGATCCAGACCTTACTAGCAGGGGATGCAAGGGACATCCTAAAATTATTACAACCCCAACCAATCTGCTCACATGCCTTCTTGGGGCCCCCCTGCTCATCCTTCCTAGTCTGCACCTCCTCCTTGGGCTTATCCATCTCAATACCATACTCAACCTGTTGCTCATTCGTTTCACTCTCATGTTTAGCCACAACCTCAGTGGAATTCACCTCAACCAAGGTGGAGGCCCCAATACAACTCTCCTCCCGCTATTTTTCCTCCACTGCTTCCTCAACCACAACCATTACCTCCTTCTCCTCCAAGACAACCCCAGTTGCTTGCTCAACTGAACTCGAACCCCAACAACAGATAGGCCCAATGGGTATACATTGGAGAGACGACATGCCCTACCTATGCTGTGGAGATTCAGGAGATCAACCTTTGATCTGGAAAGGTCCTTCTAGATCACCAACCTCCTCCCCTAGAGGATGAGGAAGGGAAACAAGAAAGTGAACCCAAAGCCATTCCATCCTCTCTTGAGAGACTAACAGTAGCCACGCAACCAAACCCAGAGGCGACTGAACTTCTGGGAGAACTTAAACAGTTGTGTGTAAAAATCCCACTTCTCCAAGCCATAAAATATGTACCAATCTACAAAAAATTGATCAAGGAGAAGTGTTTCAAGCACCCAGGTAGGAGCAAGAGAGATGCCCCAACTATCAATGTCATAGGACAACTGTCCGATCTGATGTTGGGGTAAATAATATATCCAAAATATTTGGATCCTGGGAGTCCTGTAGTTGATGTCCACATCAATGGCACCATAATCCCCCACACCCTGATTGATCTAGGGGCTGCCATTAATGTGATGACCAGGGACACTATGCTCAAACTCAACCTTTAGAGTACATTAAGAAAGATCTCGACAATACTATAGTTAGTAGACTGCTCCACCGTGACTCCCGAAGGGATTGTGGAGGATGTCTTGGTCTCTGTTGATTCTTGGGAGTACCCTACTGACTTTTTGGTCCTTCAGCCAAAGGAAAAACTCACTGGATACCCCCTCATTTTGGGAAGGCATTGGTTAGCTATTGTGGATGCTTACATCAGTTGTCGAGTTGGGAGCATGATCATCAAGAATGGGCATATGTCCAAATAGCTAGTCCTATATCCTCTTGCCCAACCTCTGCTAGAACATGACTTACCTCTCTAGTTGGAGGAGCAAGATGAGGATGAAGTCTACTCTACACCAATGTGCACAGTGGAAGCCACCTGGGGAGGGCCTCAAACCGAGGATGACCTAATTGAGAATTTGATTCAAAATCCACCTCCCGATGTGCTGCCATGAGAGGAGTTGGTGGAAGGTACCCAAGCCAGTGCTTTAGTGGACCTCTGTGTGGCTGATCCGACCTCTCCCAGAGTTAAGAATGTGGAATTTGGCCCTAAAAGAACCTTGAAGATCAGCTCATCCTTATATACCTCTTAGGAGAAGGAGTTTTGTAGCTTATTGAACTACCATTTGGATGCTTTCTCTTGGAGCTATAAGGAGATGAAAGGAGTCCATCCGTCGGTCTGTACCCATCACATTTACATTAAAGAGGATTGTAAACCAGTCAGGCAGCCTCAAAGGAGAATGAATCCAACCCTTAAGGACATTGTTAAAGAAAAATTGCAAAAGTTATTGGATGCAAGATTCATCTACCCCATCTTAGACAGCGAATGGGTTTATCCTCTGGTGCTTCTGCCCAAGAAAATTGGGAAGTGGAGAATCTGTTTAGATTATCGAGAAATTAACAAAGCCACCAAGAAGTACCATTTCCCTTTGCTTTTCATAGATCAAGTGCTAGATGGGCTGGCAAGGAAGAAGTTCTTTTCTTTCCTAGATGGGTTCAGCGGGTATAATTAGATCCAAATCAGCCTGGAAGACCAAGATAAGACCACTTTCACTTGTCCATGGGGTACCTTTGCCTACCGAGTCCTTCCCTTTAGGCTATGAAATGCTCTTTCCACTTTCCAAAGAGCAGTACTGAGCATATTTGCTAAGCTGGTTCATGATTCGGTAGAAATCTACATGGATGACTTTACTCCTTATGGGTCCAACTTCCAAGAAGCATTGACTAACCTAGGAAAAGTTCTAACCAAGTGTATTGAAATGAACCTGTCCCTCAGTCTTGAAAAATGTGAATTCCTGATGACTGAAGGGACTATGCTAGGTCATACAATCTCTCGGCAAGGATTACAGGTGGATCCTAACAAAATTTCTATCATTCAAAAGGTTCCACCTCCTCAAAAGGTAAGAGATTTTTGGAGTTTTCTAGGCTTAGCAGGATACTATAGAAGATTCATTAAAGCTTTTAGTAAGCTAGCCTCGCCATTGTTTGGTATTTTGGGGAAAGATGTTGAGTTTAAATGGACTGACAATTGCCAAGAGGCTCTAGATGAGTTGAAAGATAAGCTGGTAATTGCCCCAATCCTAAGAGGTCCCAACTGGGCCCTACCTTTCCACATCCACATTGATGCCTCGAACAAAGCCATAGGGGCAGCCTTAGGACAAGTTGAAGAGAAGCTACCATATGCCATATACTTTGTCAGCAAAAACCTATCCAAGGCAAAATTAAACTATACTGTGACTGAGAAAGAGCTCCTAGATGTAGTCCATTCCCTAAATAAGTTCAAACACTACATCAATGGTTATCAAACATTTGTACACACTGATCATGCTGCAATAAGGTATTTGATGAATAAACCAAAGGTGAATGCTCGTATCATTAGATGGTTACTTTTATTGCGTAATTTGACTTAACCATTGTTCAAAAGCTAGGAAAGGAAAATGTTGTTGCTGATATTCTCTCTAGATTAGATTTTCCTGCAGCTGAAGAAGGGATGGTGGATGACCAGATGCCAGATGAAAACCTGTTTGCTATTTCAGTACTCTCTCCATGGTTTGCTGATACAGAAAACTACTTGGTCTCAGCACAGTTCCCTCCACACCTATCCTCAAAAGAGAAGAGCAGAATTGTGAGGAAAAGTGCCCCCTTTACTTGGATTGGGGGCAACTTGTTTAAACTCGGCCTAGATCAGATCTTGAGGCATTGTTTTAGGGAGGAGGAAGTTTTTGACATTCTCCTAACTTGTCACGATGGACCCTGTGGAGGCCACTTTGTAGCAAAAAGGACTACCTTCAAAATTCTACAGGCAGGCTACTATTGGCCCACTCTTTATTAAGATGTCAAAAGATACATCAGCCAATGTGACCGATGTCAAGGGATGGGAAAACCAACTCCGAGGGATGAAATGGCCCTCCAACCTCAAGTGACTTTCAAGCCATTTGAGAAGTGGGGCATGGATTTTGTGGGTCCTATCAACCCTCCTTCAAAGAAAAAGTCTTACGTCATTGTGTGCACAGACTACCTTACAAAGTGGGCAGAAACAAAGGCAATCAAGGCAAAGACAGAAGAAAAAGTGGCTGAGTTTTTAAGGGAAAATATCTTTTACAAGTTTGGCTACCTAAGAGAATTAGTCACAGATCAAGGAAGTCAGTTCGCCTCTAACCTAATTGAAGACCTGCTCGCTCATCACAAGATCAAGCACAAAACTTCCACCCCTTATCATCCGCAAGAAAATGGGCAGGTGGAAGTCACTAATAGGGCTTTAGAAGAGATTTTGACTAAAGCAGTGAGCAACAGTAGAAAGGATTGGGCAGATCGCTTGGTTGAGGCCACCTGGGCCTACAACACCACTTGGAAAACCACAACAGCTTTCACACCTTATGAGATGGTCTACGGGAAGAAGGCTCTGTTGTCCATAGAGTTTGAGTACAACACATTAAGGTTGGCATCTCAGCTGGACCTGGATCTCAGCCATGTGCAATAGGAAAGGTTACTACAACTGAATGGATTATATGAACAAAGAATGCAGGCCCTCCTCCACTCAGAATTAGTTCAACTCCAGAGAAATATATGGCATGACTGACACCTTAACGAAAAGCAATTTCAGCCAGGAGATTGGACGTTGTTATATGACTCAAGATACAAGGATTTCAAGGGGAAGCTGGGGACAAGGTGGCTGGGACCATATGCAGTGGAGAAATGCAACGACAATGGTTCAATCCTTATCTGGACCATTGATGAAGAATCCATCCCCATGCTCGTCAATGGGCATTGATTGAAAATCTATAGGAAGCCCCTTTCCAAGCAGGAGTTCATTGAAACTCTGGATAAATCAGTGCTGGTAGTGGAGCAGGGCCCTGTCTCTACTCCACCCACACCTTGATCATCAAAAAAAAAAAAAAGAGAAGAAAAAAAAAAGAGAAAAAGCAGAAAATAATAAAAATATCCTTGGGTGAAAACCTCTTAGAGGCACCCAGGGTAGAGAGTGATGGTGAAAACCTCCTGGAGGTGCCCCATCTGTCTCACCAAAAAAAATAAAAAAAATCAGCCTATTTCTGTTGAATAATTGCAGGTTGTAGGGAAGACATTGCAGGTTAGGAGGGTCACGCAAAACAAGGATAGAGGTCAGCAACTAGCTATAAGCATCCCTCACAGACACTTCCTCCATGACCACTCCCCTTTCGTAGGATTTGATCAGATTCAGGTTAAGATTTCACCTTCTACAGGGAGTTCTGGGCCTTCTACAAAAAGTTCCATGTCTTCTATAGGAAGATCTTGTAGAACCTTCAGACAGGCCACAATTGATCTTGGAAGGGAATCCAAAGGTTGGAATCTACTTGCTAGGCCTGCAAACACCCCTGTTTCTGTCCATCACCACATGTCACCTCGTTTCATCTCTTTACACCTCTGTTGCACCCATCCTGTTATTTGTTCCTGCACAGTCACACAAAAAAAAACCCTATTTTCCTCATACTTCCAGTAAAACCTTTTATTCACAAATCAAGAGCAGTTTTTTTTTTACTTCCCTTACCTGCCAATCTCCATCTGGACTCCTCGTCGGCCGAACCCCTCGACAACGGTATAGCCCTGCTCATGTTAGCTTGCATCCTAGGAGGAGAAGCAGCTACAGGACATCCTACAAGAATCCTATAGTAGCCGATCCCTCTGGGAGACATACTCTGGAGATAGGGACAGTCAAAAAGGACAAAGGAAACATGCAAAGGGCTCATCTCGAACGAGAAAATATCGTCAGCAGTCGAAGCCAAGCAAAACCTGTGCATGCAGTGGTAGAAAATGAAGGAATGAGTTCCAAAACCCATGCATGCAACATCAATGAAGGAAGGAATGGGTTCTAACACCAATGCACGAAGCAACAACAAACGAAGGAGTGGTTCCAAGACCTGAAATCTGCATAACGCGGCCGTGGCCACGTAGATAAGTGTCTAAACTCATTCGCCAATTGCATAAACTATATTTTAAGAGCTGCATGCCTATGGAAATGGTTCGGATTGAATGGAATCTGTAGCCAGTCAAATGGCCACCCTCGGCCAGTTACATAGCCTCGTGGGATCTGAACGAGCTAGCTACATTCAAAATTGCCAACGAGGTGTGTAGCCAACATGTGTGGAGTGTCCATTCAGGAAGAAATCGTCGAGACTAGTAGTGGTTTTGGCAGTTAATGGCAGAGGGGAGGTGATGGCATTCAAAAACACGTAGAGAAATTATGGCCATGACGTCGGATCAACGGTTCAGTCCGGTCACCTCATCCCCTCACCAAAAATCATGCCACAGTTAATAGATGCTCAACTGAAACTCACACCACCTTATGTTCATTTTGCACTTGCAATGTCCTCAACTGAAGTACACGTCCTCCGCTTCCAAAAACTATTAACCAATCATCCTCCACCGGTTTTTCTACCTATTTTTGAGAATCTCCCATGTATCAGGCTCGATCAAAGGCACAGAGACATTCTACAGGAACTGGGGGGTCTTCTACAGGAAGGGTTCTACAGGAAAACCTGCACAGCTTTTTGGAGCAGAGAAGCCTGGAATTTTTCTTCATCAAATTTGGAGCTCCAAACAAGGTAGGATCAGAAAACTCTTCTATGCATGGTATGATTTGAAAACGTGGTGAATTAAATGGTATCAGATTGGGGAATCGGAGAAAAATCTACCTGGGAATTGGAAGTAAAATGTTTTCCTGTGTGTTGCACTGAGTTTCTTAGTTGTTCTTACATCAAGATTCTCCTCCACGTCCCTATTTTTAAAATTATCCTATAGGAAAGATATGCAACTGGGGGGCCAACCTGTGTATGAAAAATTTTGAATTTGTATATATGTATGTGTGCTGAGAAGAAAATTGAGCTCTATACTCTGTCTGTAGAAACAAAATTCTTCCTTTCATAAACAGACAGCCGAGTTCTGGGCAATAACAGTCTTGAAAACTAGGGAATAGTTGCTAATTAATAGTGGATACCCAAGAAATCCCTTCTTGAGTTCAGGAGGAAAACCATAAAAAACATTTCTTTTTCTGATCAAAGCATAAAAAAAGATCACTCTCACCATGCCATGGGGATTCATAAGGAAAGAACCCTTGGACCCCAGCAAACTGCATGAGCATCCTGAGGTGGTGGACCTTTTCACTCGAGCCAATTAGATTTCATTCTTTGAAAAAATTCGGGGTCATGACGAGGAGATAACGGAGGAATTTTTAATGTCCCTAAGACCTCAATCAAAGACATAGGCCATAATTAGTTTTAGGGGTTTGACCCTAGAACTTACCCCTGAGCTCATCATTCGTGTTACTGGTCTACCATTAGGGCTCCCATGGAGCAAAGAAGAGAGGTCATTGGCCCAAGTTGCCAAGAAAACATTCTTCCTACCCGAGGAACATCCTGTAGAAGACAAAAATAGGGTTTGAAGAACCAGCTTGCCTCCTCTTTGGAGTGAGGTCAGTTTCCAAATTATGAAGTACATTACATGTGAAGGGAGGTTTAGCATTGTCTACGGTTATCATTTCAGGTTGCTGTGTGAACTAGGACATGGAATTGATTTACCTCCAGACAAGAAACTGAGCATCCCCTATTTTCTTCTTCAGTCATTAATTGAATGTGGTACAAAATTGAATGAAGGGATCCCATATCAGTTGGCCCATCATGGGCTCATCAAGCTATTAGTGGAAGATGCCTTGCACACCTACACTGTACCCATATCTTGGGAAATTTTCCGAAACATGTCTCGGGATGACGATATTAGAATTCTGGCTGATGACATCACCTCATCCAGCAGTGAGGAGGGAGAATGCACTGAAGAAGGTAAGAAAACCAATGGTGGAGGAACACAGGACATTCAATCACAACAAGGATAGAAAGAAAAATGGGGAAAGGGCTAGATTGTTGAGCCTAAAACAGAGGAAGAAACAACAACACAAACACCAAGGGAAAAGAGAATGCAGAGGAGAGCAGAGAAGGTAGAAAAACCCCAAATGAAGGTTGTCACAGCCAAAGAAGACATACAGAAACAAAAGGGAAATACACATCCTGAAATGGCTGCAAGACAGACAGGAACAGTTGACACAGGGACTTCTATAAGAAGCATGGAAAAAGAACAGCAAAATGAGAAATCACCTGAAATATTGGCAAGGGAGGCCACAATTGTGCTTGCTGCCTTAAGCACACCTCCAAAACAAAAAGGGAAGCGAAAGAGGCAAACCTCCATGTACTTTAAAGCAAGGAGGAGCACACGGATCAAAGTGGGTAGACCCCAGCCACAGTTAAAGGAGTCAATTGTCATTGAGGACACAACACCTAAACCAAAAGAAGGGTCTCCTTCAAAGATATCTGTCACCTATGAATGAGAAGCCAAAAAACCTCCACCTGGAGAGAGAGAATTAAGGCGATGGACTCAAAGATAGCTCTACAAGAAGCTGATAAATCTCTACAGGAAACTTAGGCTAAGCTAAAAGAGACCGAGAAATTGGAGGACAAGGCAGCCAAATAATCACAGGAAGAAAAAAAGACAGAGGAAATATTGGAACCAAGCCCTCAGCCTAGCTTAGGCTCATACTATAACATGTTAGAAGCCGGGAAAATAATTCCCCAAAAATTTGCGGTGCCACTCTTCTTTGCACTGGAAGAAGAAAGAATTAGGACTCACACTAGGATGAGGATTGCCAAGTCCAAGGGTGTGGTAGACATAGGCCACCTGGAAGAACAACTCAAGGATTCAAGGAAAGAATTGGCCATGGTGAAGCATGTGGGAAGCAATCAAAGGGCCAAACTACAGGAAGAGAACGAGCTACTGAAACAACAACTACGGCTACAGGGACGTTATAAGGAAGACATGCCCTCCGTTCTAGGAGAACAACAACAACAGGAAAAGCCTTTAGCAGACAAAGAAACCTCGGATGAATAGCAGAGAGTGGACGGGCTACAAGCTGAGATTGAGGCGCTAAAAAAATAGCTATAGGAGAAGGAGTCACAGGAAGCAGAGGAAATACAGTCTCTAAAGCAACAGGTACAAGAGAAGGAAGCCCAACTGGCCTGCATGGCCAGCTGGGCAGTATAGGCCTTGCAGTGTAGGCAACCTACCAAGTCATATGCCTTATATCTTAAAGATATCTTAAAGATCAATGGTTGCAGTTCCAGATTAACACCTTGGCCCAAAGGGGCACCATTCCATTTCAAAATTACCATCAATTCATGACTTTGTGTGACAGCAGCTCAGCAGAAGATAAGGCCAACTTATCCGAATTCTATTTACACAACTTGGCCCTTCCAAACATGACTCTGTGGGACCCCAATGCTACATTAGGAGATGTGCAACTTATGGCCACGGCCTCTTGGTTAAATCATGAGGAAAAGAGGGCAGCAGAGATTCAGAATATTATGAACAGAGAGCTAAGTGAACCACTCATGATCAGGGCAAGACAAAAGGATACATCAGCTTTAATATATGCTCATCAGCACCTAGCCAACAACCCTTAGGTTTTACTAGATTACATTGAACAACAAGCTCAAGCCATTGCTCAGTTTGAGGACATGGAAATACTGTTGAGGGATAACTGCATTCATGCTTGCAAAAGGAGGTGGAACACACTACCCCACAATCTAAAAATAAGAGAATACCACTCCCCAAATAGGATGAGGGAGGCCTTGGCAAGGGTACCCCTCTACAAACAATCAATGAAAAATCTGCAGGCCAACTGGATCGGCCTAAAGTTCAGTCCTCTCTTGCTTTTAAGACTGCTGGAAGGAGTCAAAGAAGAAGAGGAACATAGGCAGTGGGAGGAAGTAGAAAGAAAAGAAGGATTTCATGATCGAGAAGAAGACATCACCTCAGAGGCTCAGGATGTGGGAGAGGCAGTCAAAGCAATTAAAGATGATGAGCTAGATTAGTTGCTCAGAGGATGAGCAACCCATTTAGCAGAGGGGTGATGATGAGCCCAAAAAATGGGTAACTTATTGGGCTCATTTTTCCTATTATTCTCCATAAATCCACCATTCTTCATAATTTGTGCATGATTTTGAGTATATTTATGTTAATTGGATGAATGAGAATAGCCACTTGACCATGAAGGCTAATACGTGTTTATTGTAGATTTTTGGACAACGTTTGGACCAAGTTCAAGAATTTATGAGCCATTTGACAGCAAAATATGAGGGAACAAGGCTGAGGATTCGTAGGAAGGGTGTCTCCTACACTAAATGGCCCTTCCTCGAGTTCTCCACCATCAGCTCAGAGTTTAGCAACCCACCAAAGTTGATTTCCAAGGGCAGCCGAGCAGCTTTTGTGAAGTGGCTGAGTACTTGCAATTTTGAGTAGCCAAGCCCCTTGAATTAAGGAGGATTGTTGGAGGTCCTCATAGTGCATAAGTAGGAAGGCTTCCAGACTTCGTAGTTTACCTTTTGGAACATTTTGTATTTTGCACTTTAGTGCTGCTCTGCCTTTCAGCTCATGTTGGAGCTTCTCCTGTAAAACATTTTTTTGTGACATGGTTATTTTCTGAGTAATGGAAATCAGTTTCAGTTCGCATCATCTCTGAGCTTCTTCTTAGGAGCCTATAGCT
The DNA here is from genome assembly GCA_031772625.1 of Pinus tabuliformis. Lineage (NCBI taxonomy): Eukaryota > Viridiplantae > Streptophyta > Pinopsida > Pinales > Pinaceae > Pinus > Pinus tabuliformis. The sequence continues at coordinate 842,401,363 of CM062819.1, read as the reverse complement.
CTTGGGGTTGGGCCCAACCCAAGTGCTAGGTCTTCCTCTGTGTACTGTTATATGTTTTTGTTGTCTTCATAAAATAATTTCTGCTAGTAGATTAAAATATTGCTTGGTTACCTAGGTCATTTTTTATCATTAAAAAAAGCTTTTCATGTTTCAGAGTGATTTGATAGGTTGGTAACAAAAAATATCTTCGAAAAAGGCCATCAAGCAACCTTGGATCTCACCCCTCCCTCCTCGGGACCATGAGCTGAGACCAAGGTGTCCTTGCTGCCACAAAAACACTGTTCTTTCTTCTTCATGCAATTGCTAGTGTTAGTTTCTCAGTTGCAAAAGTTGATACCAGATGTGATTACATGCTTAGATCAATTCTTACTTGGTTTTCATAGTTATTTTACATGATTTTCTACCAATGAATTTATGTTCATCAAGGTTGTTGGTTCCTAGATCAAAGTAGGTTAGAATAACTAGATATTTGGTTTTCATGGTCTTTGTTTGGTTAGTTTCAAGAAATAGTGTGCAAAACACCTGTGATACCTCCCCGCCTACCCTTCCTCCATCAGTTCAACCTACTCCATCCCCTAACTCAGATTCTTGCCCTTCGTTTGCCACATTTTCTCACTTTGACCTAATTTCCATATTTTTGTGCAACATTGCTCTATCCATCCTTGAACAAATCTAGCCATCCTCATCACTTCTCAGCTTCATTTTCCAGGTCCTAGACCCCTTCACATCCTCATCCAACCTACATCTCCACTTTTCCACCTTTCTTCCACCATCAACCCTTCAAAATCCCCTTTCGGAACGTCCTGTAGAACCCCTACAGACTTCCTGCAGAAGATCACGTGAGCGATTTTTTGAGGTCTGAACACTGTGAAACTCTCTGGAAGGGTGTTAGGGACCTCTTAGGCCCTATTCTTACCTTCCCCACCCCCTGCAAGCACCTACCTCATTTCCTTTTGCCAATCAACCTCTGCACAGTTAAAAACAGTTAAAGCACATACACATATGATTTTTACAAAATTACTCAAAAATACAAAAAGATGCTCCTTTTCAGATTTCACTACAGAAGTAGCTTAGACACAAGCACTTTACCTCCCCAAGAGTCAATGGCATCCCTTTCTGTAGTTTCATCCTCTTTTTTTGCACTAGTAGGGGTAGTCAGTAAAACTAGGGTTCGCTAGGGTTTGCATTTCCTCTCAGCTTTCAGCCTCTTTATGCAAGTAGATTAACTTCCTTTGAGTTACTTTCATCCATCATAGTTAAAAGCTTCTTCTAAGAGCTCATAGAATTTGGCTTAAGCTCCTAGCGGACTTGTGCCAGCTGATCCAGTGACAGCCTGCGGCAAGAGTTAGTACTTGTGCATATAGCACCGTCACTTCCAAGTTTGTTACGAACTACCAGGTTGATAAAAGTAAAGAAGGGAGTCCCAGGAGTTGTAGCATTATTGTTGCAATACTGGAGACCACCAATAGATTCTATAGAATCCTTGAGTTGTTTGATTTCTTATAGGTAGGCTATCCTTGAAGCCCAATAGGTAGCATGGAGATTTAAAAGTAGAGCCATTTGGATAGAAGGAAGGGATGAGAACACATTCTTTTTTAAGATTACACCAAAGGTAGGAAGTTATGCAATATAAATTGGATCTTCAATATGAAGAAGGTAGGGAGGTTTCAAATTTTAGAGGCTTTGCATTAGGTTGTGCACACTTTCAAAATATGTTTAAGGAGCCTAATAGGGCTAGTGTTTCCAAAGTAATATGGGTTGCCTAAGTATTTCCAAAGTTTGTGGATGATGAATATAATAGAGCTTTGATGGAGGAGGTTTCTGAAGAAGAACTGAAGGTTGTTATTGCAAGTTTTTAGAAAGACAAAAGTCATGGCACTGACAGGTGGGGGATATAGTTCTTTGAATGGTTTTATGAGTGTATTGGCTTGGATTTTTTGGGTTTCATAAATGAAACAATAAGGGAAGGTAAATTCTTGGTGGCTTACTCTCATCCTGAAAGAAAACAATCCTACCTCTTTTAAGGACTTCCACTATATATCTCTTTGTAACTGTATCTATAATGTCATCACCAAAGCTATTGCTAGAAGATTAAATCTAGTTTTATCAAATTCTATCTCAAAAGAACATTTTGGATTTCTTGAAGGGAGACATATCCATGAATCCATTAGGTTTTCCCAAGAGGATTTACATAGTATCCTAACTCTCAAATTAAAATGAGTTGTAATTAAAATTGACCTCTTAAAAGATTACGATCATGTGAGTTTGATGTATATTGGACTTCTTCTAACCCACGTAGGTTTCAAGATTATTTTTATAAATTGGGTGATGGGATATATTTGATTGGTTTATTTTTCTATTATTATAAACATGTCAACCTCCACTTTCTTCCATGCTTAGAGGGGTCCAAGACATGGATGCCCTCTATGCTCTTTATTATTCCTACTAGTTGTTGAGGGTCTTAGTTGGTTGTTGGTAGATGCTAAATGTAGGGGTCAGTTCCAAGGTGCTATTATTGTTAATACCCTTGCAATCACTCATCTAGTGTTTTTTGATGATATTATCATATTTTGTAATGGTTTCTATAGATATGTTTCCAAATTATCTCAAATTATTGACCTGTTTGGAGAAGTTATAGGCATGAGTGTAAATGATAGGAAATCCTGTATTTCTACTCAAAACATGGTAGGTCATGAATTTCAAAATCTTAGGAATGATTTTCCTTTTCACCTATTAGAGATGAATGCAGGTATTAAATATCTAGGTTTTCATCTGAAACCTAACTTCTACATGAAGGAAGATTAGTCTTGTATAATTGCTAAGTTTGAAAAATTATTAAAACGTTGGAGCTTAAGGTGGTTGTTTAGTGCAAGGATGCTTGTCCTAGTCAAGTTGGTGTTGGAAACAATTCCTGTTTGCTAGATGTCTATTGCGTGGATCCTTTGGGGAGTCTCAGAAAAATAAAGAAGACTATGCTTCAATTTTTTGTGGGCTGGAACTCAAACTCAAGAAAATTTTGTTGTCTCCTGGGTAAAATGGGAATGTATAGATTTGCCTAAAATGCTTGGTTGTTAGGGTAAAAAAAAAAAATTATCTCAAAAGAATTAGCAAAAAAATGTGGATGGATACTTTTATCCACTTACAACTTGTGTACCATGGTGGTATATCAGAAGTACATTCACCCTTTCTCTATGGAAGATTATATTAGGTTGAGGGACAAACCACATACCAACATTTCTACCATTTGGTGCAATGTTTTTAATTATTTTAACCTGATTTCTTTGGGTCTTCCTTGGAAGGTTGGAAATGGTTTAAAGGTAAGATTGAGTCAGGACCCTTGGATAGGTAGTGGGCTATCCCATCGAATGCCTGAGACATTGAATGATCAACTCAGAGACAAAGATATTTTGAGACATTCCCATATTGATAACCCTACTTGAACTTCTGTTTGGAATCAATGTTGGTTGTCTGCGAGAGATTTGAAACTTGATAAGGAATTCTAAGAGATTTGGTAATGTTAAATGGATGCTCTGGCTGCTGCACATATTATAATATTTCAAAATGATGATGAGATGTTCTAGGCTCACTCTTTTATGGGAACATATTCTTCAAAGATGGGGTATATTCATCTAAATATGGACGTTGTGGTAACAGAGGGAGAGTGGTGGTGGAAAGGTGTTTGGAAGGTAAAGTGTCTCACAAAATCTTTCTTTTTCATGTGGTGTCTCCTTGTGAAAAAAGTTACTACTTAGGATTTGTTGCAAAGGTCTCATAAGATTAGCCCTGGCTGGTGCTATTTATGTAATTCGAATGGTGAATCTATAGAGTAATTTCCTTTTTCTTGTCAGGTTTGGAATATGTGAAGCACTTTTATTGGTCAAGGATGTATTTTGCAAGGTCCTTGTTTTGAGGAAAGGTGGCAGGTTTGGGTACAAAACAAGAATAGAAAACCATTTAGGGCCTTGCTACTTCTCATTTGTTGGGGTATATATTTAGCATGAAATAAATATTTCTTTCAAAACAAACCATCTTGTCCATAACTGGTGGATGTTGAAGTCATGAAAATTATTTCACATTTTCCTCAACCCTACTCTCCTCGAAATAGACTTGTAATCCCAAAGGATCTTGATAAAATGTGCCTATGAGGTTACTTTGATGGGAATGAGCAAGGGGATGATATTAAGTGTGGATGTGGTTTCATTTTAAATATATCTGAGATTTTTTCTTGAAAGTCAACAAGGTTCTAGGGAGGGGCACAAACAACTTGGTTGAACTTTTATCCTATCATTCTTTACTAGCATTTGCTAGCGAAAAGGGTTGTGATTAGCTACAAGATTTTGGTGATTCTTTATTGGTCACCGATTGGGTTAATGAGATTCAACAATGTCGTAGCTTACACCTTTCTCTAATACTGGAGGATTTTCTAAGGAGCAAGCTCACTTATGTATATTTTTCTTGTATTCATATTTATAGGGAGAGAAATAGGGAGGCAGATCAACTTTCTAAGGATGGCCTTAAGTTTGATCTGGGGTTATGGTCCATTTTAGAAGTTTTGAACAATGAAAATTTCCAATTCTTCCACTGACTATACATGGATGATCCTATTACTCATATATAGCCTCTATTTTTATTACTATTTACCATATTTCATATTTTGTTATTATTTCTTATATGGAACTATGTTAGGAGCCTCATAGGCTGGAAATTTTGATATCTTTGTGAGTCTATATATGGTTTTTTGCATTATTATTTTGCTAGGCTATTTGCATACCTTTGTGGCTAATTATTGTCTATGATGATCTATCCTGATGGACAATATTTTCACGTTTTTTTCCATTTAAATTATCTAGGAAGATCTTTCTTGAATACACACTTAGATGTGTATATATAAAATCTAATTTTGCTTACTGTATAAATGAATTATGGTTTTATTACTTGGAAAAAAAAGTTTAACTAAAAGAATGGAGGTGAGATATGGGCTTATAATGTAAGATTGGAGGTGTTAAGTATGATATATGGGAAGATGGAACTATGCTATCTCTATCAGGGCTTCCCAATTAGTGCCCCTCCTATACCCAAAGGGCCTTAAGGGAGGTACAACTAAACTAGGATCAAATATTAACCCCCCAAGTAAGGTGAGAGAACAAGATCATGGTAAGAGTTTGTCAATATTCCAAATTACTACATAATCCATATCAAATTCCCAAAATAAAACAAGCATTAAAAACCAATTGAAAAATGATGAAAGTACCTTTTGAGTGGTAGCCCACCTTCATCCAAGTGCTAATCTGAGATGGGTGAGAAACAAATGGATAATGCAATCGGTAGATATATATGACATATTATCAGCAAATGGTGGTTTTCAAGGGCTACTGGCTATCTAGTTGACTGATTGGTTGTCAAATGTAGGAGAAATTTTTTCTCCTATGGGGTTACCCATTTTGGTGGGTAACATATGGATCTAACTTAGGGACATGAGCTCACCATAGAGTACTTGATCCAATAGCTCGAATGGAGAGTTCATGATAAATCCAAAAATCCCTAGGCTCATAGACCTATAACCTACACATTCCAATCAACTTGTTTGGGTGCATGTGCAATGGGTGTAGGGCATCACCCATGTTTTATATGAATATATAAATTTGTACAAAAATTAAATATATTCTAAGTTAAATTGTAATGCCCCACTTAAATCTTATCCTACAAATTGTGTTAATATTTACATTATCTGAAAATATTGAGAAATATTGGTCTAAAATAAATTTATGATTTCCATTATTCAAATTCCCCACTTACCTTCTCAATTGAATATTGTGTGGGATATGGTCTCCTTCCATTAATTCAAAATATATTTATTCATTCACACACCCCAATGTACCCTCACATTTAATAAGGAGAAGACAAAGTCCTCTCCATCTTATCATCAATATATATTTATTCATTTCACATTCCCCAATGTACCCTCACATTTAATAAGGAGAAGACAAAGTCCTCTCCATCTTATCATCAATATATATTTATTCATTTCACATTCCCCAATGTACCCTCACATTTAATAAGGAGAAGACAAAGTCCTCTCCATCTTATCATCAATATATATTTATTCATTTCACATTCCCCAATGTACCCTCACATTTAATAAGGAGAAGACATGGTCCTCCCCATGTAATTACACTTCACATTCCCAAATGTACTTCCCCATTAAATTCTCAATTTTAAATTCATATCACAATTCCAAATGTACTCTAGCTTGGAAGAGAAGTCAACCAAGGATGGGTGAGAGTTAATGACATTTAATGAGAGGTGGTTGAGGAAAGAGGATATAAAAGGGAAGGGGGAAGGAAGAAGAGGGGGGGGAGTTTTGCTTAGGATTGTGGGGGTTGGTTGTGATTGTTGGCCTTGTTATGATTTTTGGGAGACCTTGGAAACCTGTGGAGGTTTCTTGGGTTTGAGAGGAGGAAAGTATCATTACCTAGTTTTGCACATTCTTTTTGAGGACACACTATATCTGGTTGGACTTGGGCACGGAGGGCTAGGGAACCTGTGGAGGTTTCCTGGGCTAGGAATTTATTTCCTAGTTGGCTGGGAGGTAAATCCGGTTGGGTCGGCCAGAAGGAGCGTTCAGCTGGAGCTATCAGACAAAGGTATCGTCATCAACCGCCGGAACAGGTATTTTTCCATGGACTACTCTTGTTAAGTTGATATCAACGGAATGCTCACCTTAATTTATGTTGCTTATGATAAAATGATTAGATGTTAAATGTTTAAAGATATGTGAAAAGGTCAGCAAGCTCCTTTTATTATTTATAAATTAACAGGAAAATAGATATGTTAGGGTATAACGAAATAAAGGCTCTAATAATAGGATTCAGGTTCTTACACATGGTATCAGAGCTTTGGTTCAAAATCTGGACCCAAAGTCCACTAAACCCCAAATTCCGCTATAAAGAGCTTGTAACCTTCCTAAGGACTTGTAATCCTAAAATATATTCATATAACAAATTGTTTTTAAAATGAAAAAAAAAGTGATACCCTCTTTATCGCCATAAAAAGCAATACTCACAACGCTGACACAATGTGCACCAGGCCATCGGTACAATGATGGCAAGGCCGAATAGCAGCGTGCAGAAAAAAGGCTTCATCCCCATCACTAATATTTCTCACTACTATCCACTGTAGTCTACTCAATCTGAACGGTCCGTTGTAAGACTTTGGTGGAGGGTGGAGCTTATTTGAATAAGATCGAGTAAGTGAGCGATGCATGTAGTTGATCTTTCAGCTTGCTCGTCTTGTCTTTTCTGTAATTTTGTCTCATTTCTTTTTTTTTCGCTTTAGGCCGTTAACATTTCAATATAGTCAAAGCTCTAGGCTGCCTCTGTTATTTATGCCGAGTGTTTTCACTCTGACTTTTCATTTTTAGAAGTAGTCCCGGTCGCAATCTTGGGCATGTTCTAAGCAACCCTTTCTTTTCAGTCGTGGGAAAGCTTGTCATAAGTTTTGCCTTCTAAATTTCCTTGTTTTTCTAGATTCTTTGAGTCCCTTGGACTGTAAAATGTATATTATGGATGTTTTTCTGGTCATTTTCTTTTAATCAAATGATTTATGCAATTTTGCTTAATTTTCGGTCTTTGTTCTAGATTCTTTGAAATCCTTGACTTTAAAATATCTATATTTTACACGTTATTTTTGGTCATTTTCTTTTAATCAAATCTTTGAACTGTACGAGGACTTTTGCTTCTAGATGACGAGGGTTTCGGAAATGGCTAAAGTTTGCTTTGTAAGCAAGTTTTGAGGTCATTTCCTTTAAACTTGTACCTTTGTAGTTGTATCTAAAAGACGATTACTGCTTATCGTGATTGTTGAAAACCCATACAATGGAATTTTTGCCTTTTTGGCTTATGCACAGCGTAACTACAACAGTTTTCTCATCTTCATCGAGTTAGAGGTTTTGTTGAACTTAACGTTACTTATGTGAAAGTTCTACAATTCATACATGTCAGTAGCACCATGTCCATCCATGCGAAGGCCAATTCATAGGCTCTGTAATTTACTGCACACAATATTGCAGGGATACAGACTTTAAAAGCCACATAGCAAGCAGAGAATGCCAATTTCTTAGCCTTATAAAACAAGAAGGCTTCGTTCCCAATACCTGGCGATGTCCCAAAACCTTTCCAGCCCTTGGGGGTACTTGTGATTTACGGGTTGCTTTGAGACTACTTGCTCTCTCCATTGCCAATGCAAACATCCAGGATCCTTTAATTACACAGCACACCCTATTCATGTTAATCGTTACATCGGTAATTTAATGACCAATCATCAACTACTTCTCCACAGCAATGCAGTCAGTAATATCTATGTTCCATGCCCACTGAATAAAAGATTCTATTTGAACTCACGCTCAAAGCAAAAAGGTCTATGCTATTTTATGGTACCCAATTTAAACTCTGGGTACATGCAGAGAATTCTGGCTGTGCCCAAGTGTTGGTATCTGCCAAGAAAGATCAAGTCCTATTAGCTGGCAGCCTATCTTGCAAAGCAGTGCATAAACAAGCTTTAGGACTCCAAAAACTTACTAGACTGCCCAGCGCAACAAGGAAACAATACAGTGACCTGTAGTCCCTCTGTCTTCTTTGCTTCTTACTTGGGGATGCATTCAATACCCTTTTTAGCCTTTTACTATACAAAAGCAAAGCAGTGCACTGACTAGACTCGAAGACTGACTACTATTATTTGGGGTTGCATATTAGCATTAGGCACAGTAGGGGCAGCAAAGGCTGCACGTTTGGCACAAATGGAGCATTATGTGGGATGGAAGTTGGAAACACCTCCATTGGTTACACATACATGCAAGAAGAGGATGCTTGACATAAAGAGAATATGTCTTTTAAACATATGGGTAACCGACAAGTGAAGGGACAACAAACTTTCGTTGATTGACTCCAATGGAAATACAACTTTAGGAATGAGTTTATATATAATTAGAGGGAAAGTCTTTAATCCAGCACCAACCCATTCCATGTTGCTGTGGTATTTGCATGTGGGAAAACTTTGCAAATTATGGCTGTCTACATCCATTATTTCCTCGATGAAAAGAAGTTTTGGGTAGTCTTTTTCTATGGGATCTTCAATGCAAATCTTACATTGTGTCTTCGCTGCACTAACAAGGTAGTGATTCCCTGCATGTCTTATCCAACATGCTCGGAAGATAATTCCATTCATTTTTTTTTGCCTTGAGCTTTAGGCTGCTAAGATGTGCTGCCACAGAGGACAAACAATCTCAACTCCTACTTCATATCTCCGACAAGATTGCTCAATTGCGACCGTGTCAAGCTTCCCATACTCCTCGTGGCTACAATGTCTCTCCTTTCTCTGCTTATGGGATGTTCAGATTCTTTCCTCCCTATTTTTGTGAGCAATTTAATATTGAAGGTATGGAGTTTGGATATCTTCGAGGAACTGCAGGGCAACATCTCCACTGGCCATAATATCAAGCCAAATGCAGGAATCTTCCTGATTTCTAACAAGAAAAACAGTTTTTAGGTCTCTATACCACGCCTGTGCAGCGGACATTTCTGAAGCACATACTGCAGGTTATCCAAATAATCTCCTAGGTTGCTTCTCATTGCTTGAAGCACAAAATTTGTTCTTTAGGATCTATTGCCTGTTAATATTCCTGATACTTCTCCACTTCTCCAAAACAATTTGCTTTATTTCCTTGAATGTATTTATCCAATCCTTTTCTAAACTCGTAAACCACCTCATGCCAGAATATTTTAAACGAGAATGGAACAAATTTAATTTCTGCACATTTTTACGTAACCATACCTGTGAAACAATACTTCAAATTGATATAAACATGCATGAAGGCCTTCACGAGTTTCACATGTGACTCAGGGCAGTGCATTTAGTAGAATTCTCTTTCTTTTTCCTATAGAATTATAGTTTGTTGGTAGGACCGTAGGAAAACGGGAAAGATGATGGAATCATTACTGCTCTTCCCCACATTGCTTCTGGTGACAACCATACTGTTTCCTGTAATGGCTATCTCAGTAGTTTCCTCAGAAAAGAGGGAGAGGATGTCATGTGCCACCAATCACCATTTTCTCCGCTCAAATAAAAAAAAATAGATTGAGACCTGAAATTTTTTGTCCAAAGGTGTGAGGCACATGTCCCTATAACAAAGCCAAAAGATGACAGAAGCTTCCCCAGATTAAAAAAAAAAAAAAAAAAAAAAAAAAAAAATTTGCAATAAGTAATCCACTGACATCCATCACTGTTGAGATCAATTTAATGTGTAATTAGTGTCTGAATTGTATGAATGCTGTCTGCTACAACTGCAAGGTGCAGATTGATTGTGGAAAGGTACTTTTCCAGGGACGTTATTTAGTTCATGGATCTTTTTGGCAAAATTGAGTTTGCTGTTATTTTACTCTTCAACACTTGAATGAATGAGAGACCAATAAACAGAAAGCCAGAGATAAGTTTCTCTCCCCAGTCTTGTTGCAACAATTGGAGAGATCTATGATCAAATGGATGGGCACTTCTTCCAACTATAATGTGCACCAAAGATGCAAAATTAAAACCCATGTTGCTTGCATACATGGATGGACATCAAACTTTCCATTACATGTCATTGCATGAGGTTTGCCCCAAATTTGCCTGCAAACAAAGATATTGCTAGTTCTATGTGTGACTTCCCAGATCCACGCTTAAATATATTTAAAGTCCCCCAAAAAAAAAGTACAACCCTATAAGCAAGTAGGAAGGTTGCTCATTGTCACTGCAACAACTCTTCCTCTCACTTTAGTCTGGCTCTCCTCTTGTTCGAGGGGGCATTCCCTAGAAAAGAATGTGAAAGATAATATATGCTTTAAAATTAAATGGGATGGTGGATTGATGGAGTCAAGAAAAAAAAACAATAGGGATTGAACAGTGTGGAAGGAGGCATAGTGAGGCTGTTACAGACATGCTCAAACTAACCATATGGATTTACTTTAACATGCCAAAGATTAAAGGAGCACTATTCCAAAGATACTCCTCACAACAAGTACAAAAGTCAGCCACGTAATAATGTGTAACCATGAATTATTAGGAGGGACAAGCACAAATGAAATCATAAATGAAGTAGACACAAGTAGGAAGCTCTCTTTATAGAATGATCAACCAACAATGCATCTGTCTTCAAGTATAATTTCACCCCAGATCAAGAGAACTTAAGGGTGTTGCACTTAACTTGAACCCTAGCTAGGGTAACCCTAAAAATAGAGTGAACCATCCCTAACTGAGACATTAAGACAACGGATATTCTTCAAATAAATCGAATAATTACAAAAAGACAAAAGGAGGGTTTCATTCAACCCTAACATCCCCTTATTGGAGCAATGATGCTCTTCTACAAAGATTATTCCAGCGGATTTGTATTAGTAATTTCCAGCCATCAAATCAACCCAATGAAACAAAAAAAAATGATGAAGAACTTTACATCAAATGCCCCTTGACATCCTCCTCCCAACAAATCTTCAACTAAGTGTGGAGGGGATCTCCACAACTCCAACCATGCCTCTAGCAAATGAAACTCCCCTCGATTTTATATCTTTTAAATCAAAAGCTAATTTATAAATAATATTTCTGTTTTTAGAAGGTCCTATAATCGTCCTTGAATGTAGCACTCATTTTTTTCCTTTTGAATGACTAAATTGGGTATATATTTCCACTGGCCATCTTTCTATCTCATTGAGGTCCTTTTGAATCTTGTATTTATTATTTATTTGAGGGTAAACAATGCCACATGGCCTCTCCTCATGAAAAGATCTTTCCTCCAAATATTGTGTAAATGCCTCGAACAAAATGTTCTCATCCAAAAGTCCCTCTCAAAGGTGAAACATGCCTCTAAATCTGTGACAATGTTTAAAATTTAAATAATGCAGCCTTAGCCCCAAAAGTTCTCCTCAAAGGGGGGACATGTCTCCATTCTTAAAAATTTCTCTTTATCATAATGATAAATACAAATTTTCTTTTCATCTGTAATCAGCATTTATGTTTTCATTTGTAATCAGCATTCATGTTTTTCATCGAGGTGGAGGTGGAGGAATTGTACAGAGAATTAAAAGTGGTTGAAATCTGGTAAAAAAAAAAAAAAAAAAAAAAAATTTGTCAAAAGACTTATAACTATATTTAAATATCTCCTTCCAACCCTTTCAACCGGTGATTAGCACTACACGGTTCTTGCTGTCATAGGGGACAAATATTTTGTTCTTCTCATCTTTCATCCATTTTCACTGAGTTGAAGTTGAATATTCACTATCCATGTATGAAATGCTTGAAATTGCTACAGAATTTTGATTTTGGTTGCTTGAAGAGCTAAATTTGACATTTGGGAAAATCTAAATTATTGCATTGATATAACTGTCTTGATGTCATCATGTTAATTTGTATCGTTACAAGAGGAAATCGTGGAGCCTCACTAAGGTTAGAGGAACCACATAAATTAACAGTATCCATATTTCTTCTGGTTATCACATAAGCCCCAATCTCTGCAAGCAGAAATATTGGGCACCCATTCACATTAGCTGAAACTAGCAAAGGTGATTGTTGGTTTAGAAGACTTGAATCAAATGATATCAGTGGGTAGCAATTCTGTAGAGAGTCAGGATTTGGTGCCAAATCTTTTCTAGCATCAGCATTTGGTGGCTCATGTCACTTGATACCTCTGAATGCACAGAAACACTAAACCACTTGATCAGAGGCTTGGAAAGAACCTGCAGTTACAAAGAAGCAGTAAAACGGAAACTGTTAGAAAAATTAACAACAGACATGTAAACATGTATCAAGAACAAAATGACAATTCCACACTAAATTGATCTAGGTTATAAATCTTATAATATCACTGTATCGAGGTAGAATTACAGCTAGGTTATCAACCTGCATAAACGCCAGTGTATCATGTTGCAGCTTGAGAAAATTGGGAAAAGAAAATGAGTGACACGCAAACCCTACATAAAACAAGCTGTGCTGTAAAATCCAAGAACAGAGTACATAGGTGTAATTCAAACCAACGACACTTTTACACAGTCAATCCTGTCATGGTTGAAAGTTTCTCTGTTCGGACTGATGCTTTCCAGATTTGCGTGATAACACGTTCCTATCCAATCTGTTTGTATTTTGCTTCAAATGCTCACTTAAATTTTGTGAAGCCGTTGATTGTAAAGATGCTCCAAAAATGAAGATTTATAAATGCTTCAAGTGCATGATCTCCAATTCCTATCTAAGTCTGCCTGCCTGTTCTGAAAATATAACAAGCTTTATCTGAGAGAAACAGACATAAGCTCAAAATACGATAAGTAAGCCCTTTGTAAAGAAGAAATTTACAAATCAATGGCAAGGACAAATGTTATACCACTATAAACGTCTAATTCCAGACATGCTTCAGACGCATGCCCTGTGCTTCCTATGCATGCATCAGTCTACTGGATTTCAACCATGGAAGCTATATTTCAAAATTCACATTGAAATAAGGTAGGAATGCAGTTAAACAACATCTCTCTGTCCTGTGATCCTAAGGTATTTACAGATTGTCCTTGCGGCCTTAGTCTAATCATTAAGAGTAATTTGGTGACAAACATGTGAAACATACGCAGCCCCTTGATTTATCTATCCTGCGGCCTAGGTCTTGTTCTAAAATACTCCTGTGGTCTTGTTTTACTAAACCTGGGCATGATTTCTGAATCACCTTAAAGTAAATCGCATGATTGATGTTTATACTTCAGCAACCTTGATCTACTCCTAAGGCATCCTTATATATGCGGTCTCATTTTTGGACAATTTAGATGTTACAATGGCTTGATGGTCGCATCGTTTGGATCTTTTCTCAGTGCCTCGTAGGCCAGCAAAGGAGGTGAAGTTCGTGCATGATCCATAGCATAATTGCGATCTGTTTGAACTCCATAAAAGAGCAGAGACTTATCTCGCATTACTGGATGAATTTTGTGGACAATCTCTGAAATTGAAGTGTTGTCTGAGGCTCAGTTTAAGAATAGCTTCTGTGATAGCATTTAAGGCTTGCGACCTTGACTGGTTGGCATTGGTCCCTCATAAATCACTCGCTGGTTGGACCTTGCGTGACAATTCTTATATAGCGAATTTGATTCTCGGCCTATTCTGAAAAGGTATCACTCCTGTAGCAATGTGTTTTCTCTTCAACAGTTAAAGGTTGTGCCTTATCTACAGCGATATGGATATGAAGTGTCTTGTATATATATTCTTGTTTTGTGTCTGCCCAAAGAAGTCGAACTGTGCAAATTCTATGCTTTCATCTTATTCTTCATATCGGCCTATGAACAAGGAAGTTTGCACATTTACCTATTGTCTAATTACACTCTAATCATTTCAAGCGAGAGTTGATTCTTGTGATCTAGATTCAAATCTAATATATTCTTGTGGCCACATTCCAATCTATGATATATCACATGTACACATTAATGGCATGCCCGTAGGCAGCACTGAATGTGTGCACTGCACCAGCCTACAGTCTGATCATCCAATCATCAGCATTAATTTTGTCTCCCAGCAAAGCGGAAGGTGTCACTTGCCAGATCAAGTCCCATCGTTACCTTGCAGCAGCACTAGGGTTATATATATACCTGACAGGCATCAATTCTGAGTGAAAATTCAAAAGACAGATCAATAATAAGGATGTCAGCAGTCGGGCCTTCACCATTTCACTATATCATTGTTATAAGTCATTCTCATCAAAGAATAGGCAGAGAAGGTATGCTTGAATGTTGCTTGTTGAATTGTTTCAGTTTCAGTCCCGTAATTGAAAGATGCCTTCCTGTAGATGTGCAAATTTGTGGACAGATTGTGATATAGGCGTAGACCTGCAGTTAACATTATCACGATAAAGTGACCGAAACTTTTCATAAATAACTGTGACATGGATGAATAAATCCAAACAATTGAGAAAAATGAGACCTGAGAGATAGTAAATCTTCTAGCAGAAAAAGGAGTTATTAGTGTGAGGTGAGTTTATAAACCCATGAATGATGTATAATGCATAATTGAAAGGCACAAAGCACAACTTGTAGTCAAGGGTACAAACGACAATATGGAAGAGAATATAATCAAACCTTTGCTCTTGTACAAAGAATGGAAACCGTTACAGTTGTCATGGCAATAGTAGCTCAATACAAATGATAAGTCCATCAAATGGATGTAAAATCAACTTTTCCCAATGACGTATAAGTTAAGAAAAGCATTGTGTGGGTTCAAGCAGTTGCCAAATGCTTGGTATAGCTGCATTGACTCGTAACTATTGAGCAATGGTTTTAGTAAAAGTAGCAGGAAGCCAAACAGTTTACATCAAAGTTAGCAATGAAGGTGAAATTATAATTATTTGCTTGTATGTAGATGATTTTATTTTTACAGGAAATAATCTATCCATAGAAGAATCTAGATTAGCAGTCGAGAAAGAATTTGTAATAACAAAAATGGGATTATTGAGATATTTTTTGGTATTAAAGTCGAACAAACAAATGAAAGTATCTTTATATCTCGAACCAAGTATGCAGGGGTTATCTTGGAAAAATTTAGGAAGATGAATAGCAAGCTAATGCCAACAATTATTGCATGGTGCATATCAGATGGAGGCCTTACAAAGATGGTCTAGTGGGGTAGAATTTTCTAGTGAAAATATTAGGATACACATTTACCCTTATTCTAGTGTTGAATAAAAATATCGTGAGAAGTAATGTGTTGCTAGTTTTGGATAAAAAGACCCTCAACTTTCTTTGCAACTTTGTGGTCACTGGCCACTTATGAAAGGAGTAGGCATCTTTAGAAATGCGGTGCCATTTAGAGAAAATACTAATAGCAACAGGGAAAAGGAAATTATTCCGTTCATTTAATTATTTTTCAATTGTCTGGTCATATTGTGAGCTGCAATATATATCACAAGATTGTTTTAGAACTAGTAAACAATGATTAAATATATAATAAATTTGAACCTTTTGACATTTACAGGACATTCCTCTCAATTTACAAAAAATAAAGTATGAAAATCATGTTGGAAACAGTTCTGAAGTTTGGAGTTTTTATTTTATTTCAAGATTAATTAAATGGGTCTGGAAGATTGGGACTTATTGTCACACGGAATCAGTCAAGGGTGCGGACACAACTGACCTTCCTAGAAGTCTAAGACATTCTAATGACAAACAAAACAAACTGGAGCTATCCTTCTCTAAACATACATTATGATATGAGAAATCAAGTGTTTCGTTCTTACCTTTGTCCAAACGTTGTTGTAGAAGTCCAAGCTTTGTTGATCTGTATGAGCTCCTCCTTTTCTCCAAAACCTGCAATCACCAATAGTCAAACAATTAAATAGCACCTAATTATAACATAAAACAAAGCATATTCAACATATAGATCAAGGAGTACATGAAATAACCCATCAACAACAAGTTATTGAGAAGAATGGACCAATTTGCATTAAAGGTAATCAAAAGGAACCATTACAACCTGAGCCTTGGTGTTGTGCAAGCTCCTTCCAGGGTCCACAAGAGTCTTCCTCTACTTTGACAAAGCTCACCCACTTCCAAATAGAACAAGTAAAGATGAAAATCTCTCCTCACAAGCTTCTAAATGGGAGTCCTAATTCCTGCAGCATTTACCCTTAGAAATCTATAGCTTTCAACCTCCTTCCTTCTGGCTCAATGCCTCTTTTTATAGTGCTCAAGAGGAAGTTAATCAGGTCCACCATCAATGGGATAGTCCCCTCTTTGGATGGGATCACTCCCTTATTGATGGGATAAGTTCCTCTTTGATAGGAGTGCATGAACCATCTGGAGGCGCTCAATACACATCAAACAACCTTCTAGAATGCTCTAGAAATGACCACAAGTAAGTTTTTGAAGATAAAACTTGCGCATTTTAACCTTTTCAGAGGGACGCACCTGCCCCTTTAGATACAGAGCGTCCTTGGACGCAGACCTTATGAACAAAAGGTGCGTACCCGCAGGCAAGGCTTGAGAGAACCTGCGTACCCAGAGATAAACATTTTTATAAGGACTTTCTCTCTTTCTTGGAGTTTGACATGAATAGTAGAGGCATAAGACTTGCTCAAGAGGGTAGTATGACTGTTGATAGAGCCATACCAACTGTAAATAGCCATGGTGACATTTTTTAGTGTAACACTTATCTATTCACTAAGGTTTTAAAGAAATTATATGCATAAAACTTATACTAACACCTCCTAGTGGAATTGATAGTGCACTAATTTGTTGCTTGCTATTATCTTGGTTTTGGTACCACCTTATAGCATATACGGGTTCAAATTCTATTTTCCATGATGGACAGTTGAATCTGTTCCAACTCTAATTATTATTGAGGGGTTCCACGAGGATGACACATGAGCGTTTATGATGCCCATTTTAACATAGATAGCCACATATGTTAAGGTTCTATTGTGCAGTTCCATGTTGTTATTTATGAACATTATATACATTTGATTGGACACTTGAAAATCAATTGATGGATTTGGTATTGATGATGGAAATGTTGGATGTATAACCAAATGTATGACTTACTTGGTTACAATTTATCTAGTGCATGACTTGTCAAAGTCATTATTGCATCATATAGGCTTATATAGATATGATTTATCTAATCGATGACTTAGTGAAATTATGATTTATCTGATGTAAGATTTAATTCCAGTATGAACAACAAAAATTGACAAGTGGACACTGGGCTTAATAAACATGTTGTTTAAGATCATGTATCTATATCTATTTGTGGTTATATATATGCATGGATGAGAACTAAACTACAGATTGGAAAGAACCATATGATAGCCAAGATATACTATTCCATTGGGGAAGGTCGAGACAACCAATGAGGAAAGGTACGATGTACATTGTTCTATTACATTTGGTATCTACTTGATATGCACTCTTATGACATGAGTAAAATGCAAATGACAGGTGGCAAGACGACCTGACTGGATTATTCGATGACAAGTCCAACCAGCTCTGTAGTGTGGTCCGTGCTCTGAAGGAGGGGTGGAGGTGTTTCCCACCGTGTATCCTCCGAAACCTGGAATCGTGGGGAGGACAGCTGAACGCTCCCCCTAGACGTGTGATGACGATTGCCAGATGCCTGTTGGGGACAGTTCGGTCGAGGTATTCGACGCTTCCACCATGTCGGTTTTATCAGTGGTTAGTATGGCCGTTGCCACTGATAGAGTAGCAGAGGATGGATAGGGTGGGAACGGAAGTAGGCCAGGGTGGATAGGAAGATATAGATCAGTTGGAGACTCTTAATGGGAAGTAATGCCATTGTCTGACTTATCGAATTTTAATGCTATAACTCTCTCTGGTCTGCTATGCTTTCAAACTCCTTGTATCTTTTCATTCTAACTTCGGGACGAAGTTTTCTGAAGGAGGGGTGTATGTAATGCCCCACTTAAATCTTATCCTACAAATTGTGTTAATATTTACATTATCTGAAAATATTGAGAAATATTGGTCTAAAATAAATTTATGATTTCCATTATTCAAATTCCCCACTTACCTTCTCAATTGAATATTGTGTGGGATATGGTCTCCTTCCATTAATTCAAAATATATTTATTCATTCACACACCCCAATGCACCCTCACATTTAATAAGGAGAAGACAAAGTCCTCTCCATCTTATCATCAATATATATTTATTCATTTCACATTCCCCAATGTACCCTCACATTTAATAAGGAGAAGACAAAGTCCTCTCCATCTTATCATCAATATATATTTATTCATTTCACATTCCCCAATGTACCCTCACATTTAATAAGGAGAAGACAAAGTCCTCTCCATCTTATCATCAATATATATTTATTCATATCACATTCCCCAATGTACCCTCACATTTAATAAGGAGAAGACATGGTCCTCCCCATGTAATTACACTTCACATTCCCAAATGTACTTCCCCATTAAATTCTCAATTTTAAATTCATATCACAATTCCAAATGTACTCTAGCTTGGAAGAGAAGTCAACCAAGGATGGGTGAGAGTTAATGACATTTAATGAGAGGTGGTTGAGGAAAGAGGATATAAAAGGGAAGGGGGAAGGAAGAAGAGGGGGGGGAGTTTTGCTTAGGATTGTGGGGGTTGGTTGTGATTGTTGGCCTTGTTATGATTTTTGGGAGACCTTGGAAACCTGTGGAGGTTTCTTGGGTTTGAGAGGAGGAAAGTATCATTACCTAGTTTTGCACATTCTTTTTGAGGACACACTATATCTGGTTGGACTTGGGCACGGAGGGCTAGGGAACCTGTGGAGGTTTCCTGGGCTAGGAATTTATTTCCTAGTTGGCTGGGAGGTAAATCCGGTTGGGTCGGCCAGAAGGAGCGTTCAGCTGGAGCTATCAGACAAAGGTATCGTCATCAACCGCCGGAACAGGTATTTTTCCATGGACTACTCTTGTTAAGTTGATATCAATGGAATGCTCACCTTAATTTATGTTGCTTATGATAAAATGATTAGATGTTAAATGTTTAAAGATATGTGAAAAGGTCAGCAAGCTCCTTTTATTATTTATAAATTAACAGGAAAATAGATATGTTAGGGTATAACGAAATAAAGGCTCTAATAATAGGATTCAGGTTCTTACATAAATGTACTATAGCATGAAACATGATATGAAATTCAAGATTTTAGGATTCTCACATAATATGCCACACAAGTACCTATTAGTCAATGCTATCATACAATGCACGACCTAATTATAGTCATATAACCAATGAAACCAACATATCATTAGATCAATACCACACCCCCTACCCATATGATTAATCATGGAATATAACATGCAAGAATCACACTCATCTTTATCATAACACTCACACTTTGAATCACATGGGTGGGATGTGGGAAAAAAAATGACCATGCATCATAAAGAGGAGTCACAGATGAAGAATGAAAAGAGGAATTTGGCTTTGACCATCACATCCTTTCTTGCAACCTAAAAGTAGAGTAATCAATGATCAAGCTTAGAAATCTTCGATCGAGAGATATATTAGACATATAAATCTCATTGATGTCCTTACGGACATGTTGACAGTGACATGATGAGGAATATGGATGGAGGATATCTTGACAAAAATATTGCTCATCATAAAAATCAAATTAAAAAGAGTCAACTGAAAATTGCTTATCATTTTCAAAATTCATGCACCTTGAATATGATTGAGGGGTACTGACAGGAAGATCTAGTCATGGCTCAAATACATCAATAACCAGGTATTCCTAATTATATGGAATGTAAGGTAAGGCAAGGTCATTTTAACATCATGATAAATATCATAAATCAGACCCTTGTCAAAATGAGACTATTGATATCCCACTTGCATTCTTCAATATGCATAAAATCACAAATTTCCATACTTCATAGATCACCATCGAACTTCAAATCCATGAAAAGTATACTTCGTAGATAAAAATTAAAATTCATGAAAATGATGGAGTTTTCCTCAACTTCACCTACCAAAGTGTCATATTCATCATGCCCCCTTTCTTGACCATCTTCAATATCACCTTCAATGTGTTTATCTTGATGATCTAGATAAGGCTATTCCTTTTTTTCATGGTATTCTTCTTCATCACAACAACGATTTCTCTCATTAATAGAATGATGAAGATGTTTAAGGGTGATGTTTTCTTTTGGATGAGAATGATATTATTCAACTTCTTCAACATAAATGAGGAGGCCCTCCTCTTGGAGAGCCATGGTCAAGTCTTGAAGGACACATTCAAAATGAAACATTTGTCTCCAATATTTAAGAAATTATTTAATAAATACCTTAATGGAGAGGGTGTTTTTGGATCTACAAGAACGTCTAAGCCAATTTATTTGATCATCCCCAAAAGAAGAACCTCACGAGGAAATCCTCATGAAAATTGTTGATCTATGAAGTATACTTTTTAAATATAGCAACATGATCAACTGTTGAAGAAGGATCACCACCAAATTTTGGGACATTTGTCATAGAACTTATATCCCATTTGTTTGGATATCTAGGAATATCCTTGACATGGAAAGAAGGGTACATATCATGCATATCCCAAGGATCCATTTCCTTGATTCTTGCATAAAACCAAAAGGGAAGTCACTAGGGATAATTTCAAATGCCTTAAAATATGCTTGCTTCAGCCTACAAGCATTGAAACATTGAAGCTGAATGAAGAACTAGGGGACTGTTCTTCTAATGGAGTCACCAGATGATAAAATTTATCCTTGTTTATGGGATAATCTTAATCACTGAAATGAATCTGAAACTTCAGATAAAAAAGAGGTTGACTCAAATCCTCCTTGAAAACAACACCAAAAATGTTGCCTCAAATATAGCAAGTCTTGTAGAGGGTAACCTAGAAGGGAAAAAATAAACTAAGGGACAACAATGAGGTATGGCCCACTGTCACCACATCAACTACCTCCTTCTCTTTATGTAATTTCACTAATGTGAGTCTTACCCTTAGATAGGTCACCTATGAGAGATATGATAAGTTTAAGGATCAAGGTGACAAGAGGCCTATCAAGGACAACTCTTCTTAAGGAAGAGGCTCGATAAGCTAGAAAAGGAAACTCACATCCTCCAACAAGTCCTCATTAGGGTACAATTGATATAGGGCATGAGAGATAGAAATCCAAATGGATTATCTTTGAATCAAGAGGCTAATAAAAGGTTTCCCAACAATTAATACTAGTAATCAAATGGACCAAGAAACCTTCAAAGAGTCCCCAAGTTGAATCCTAGGGAAAGCTAGGTATTTTTAGGGAAACCTTTACCTAGGGCAAGATAAATTATCCTTAAAATGGATGGATTAGCCACTAAATTGAGTTGAGTTTTAGGTAATAAAGAATACTTCTATTTTTGAATCCTTCCAAAAGGCATAATTCCATCTCTAGGTCAACTCATGCCCTAACCCTAGCTAGCAACTTGACTTTAAAGGGGCAAAAAATAAGAAAAAGAGAGCGAAATTGAGGTTTAAGGTTAAATTTGTGCGTGATAACCAAAATTACAAGGTGAGTGCCTAGTCCTTGGGATGATCGAGTCTATGGAGGTGAAATATTGACTAAAACTTGGTAAGGAGCAAGGGGATTTGAAAGCTCTATATCACAACCCTAGGTATTACTTTTGTGAGGGATCAAGGTTACTTGGGAGAGATATTCCAAATATACAATAGGGGGATTTCCATTCAAATTTCATACATGAGTAATGAATATAATATCATTATCTAGTTTATATAGAATTTGATCTTCAATAATAAGTGGCATAATAGAAAAACCTTAAATAACATTCCATACATTAAACGCAAGAACAATGATTTCTAAAATACAAGGCTTAGACAAAATGCATTAACAATCCTTTATTGATAAAAATTAACATATCCAATGCCAATAAATAGCTCCAATATGCCAAAATAAACCATAGACTCACATATCCATAAGAATACAAGAGGATAAAATCTTTAAGAGGCAAAAATTATGTCAGAAGTGAAGATGATGAGATACATTGATCTTCTCCTCTATTTATATAAAGAGGATGAATATTGATTAGCCTAGTAACATATCCAAAACAAGATTGATGCCAAAATGTACTTGGGTTAAAATCCAACCCACTAAAATTAAGAAAATATTCCATAATTCACCCACACATGTTAGTCACAATCTCTCTAGGGCTGATGTATTCCATTGAAAAGGCTCAAAATGGCACATGCAAGGGAGATTAGGTGTCCAAATTGGTTTAGAAGAATTTAAAGTCCATGATATTAGGGTTGGTCCTCGATACCACCTCATTTCCTCCTATGGGTTCCCAAGATCCAGTTGGGGCACCTCAAAATGGTCTCCATGGGTCTCCAACTGCTAAAAGTGGCCTCCTATGCTCTAACATTGAGGGCTTCTTAGGTGCAATAAACCCTTCCTAGTCTTTCATAGTGATATCATCCTCTTCTAGGATCTAAATCAAATCCCATGCATTAATTGGTGTCAAGGATGGGTTGGGAGCATTTTATTTCCATCTATGTCATCCTGAAGAATCACCAAATATGGTGCAAAATCATCTAACGTCCTAGTGCAAGAGGGTTACTGAGACTTGTATCATCTGATGTTGTTACTAGGAGGCCCACGAGTCTTAACGATTCACTTTTTGGTGCCAATATAACTCTATGGAGGAGCTGGGTACACATGGAAAAGATTCCCAAGACCTAGGATGCTACACTACCTAACAAAAAACACATGAATTCTAATAAAAGAAACTAGTCATTAAGTACAAAGATCAATAGTGCATCTAAGTGAGCCAAACTTGAATTTCATGGGCTATTTAATACTTCAAACAATGATCCCTTTATAAAATCAAGACCCTAATATCACAATGGTTTTTTCTCCATAAGTAGGGGTTGTTAAAGGTCAACCTCATTAGGTGTTTCGATCCCCTAAAGGGAAGTATCATTTCCCTAGTCCACCCTTCAATTGAGGTGTTGGTTAACAATGATGGTAACAAAAGGGGATAAGAATTCATGACCAATTTTCATGGCTAAATGGACCAACTGATGGGTGTGTAGACATCTTGACTATATATATGTGAGGAGGGAGAATTCAGGGAGGCATGAGTTACTGGCTTAACCTTTATTTTTCCACCCCTCATTATTTCTTATAACTCAAGGGTTGGAGCTTGTTTTGAACAATGTAGCAGTTGTATTACCCCTTTAACATGAGTTAGTTTATCACTCATCATGGTTGGGAAATGCAAGGGTTCATTCCTTTGATGTGATGGAGAAATATGTGCTCAGGAACGAGGTGATGGCCAAATGTGTGAGATAGAGCTCATGCTAGGAATTCCCCTTCATGCTAATCTTTATGTTTCTGTCCATTCATCGGATTTTGATTTTGATTTCTTTAGTTTCTTCATATCCATGATATTCTCTTTCTATTTATTTTAGCCGCATCAACCTTTGAGGGAAAAGTTTCCAGGCCCTACCCAAGTATGTGGACATATGAGTTCCAAATCCCAAAGAACCAATGAAAAGTTGAATGAAAAGAATGGAGGTGAGGTATGGGCCTGTAATATAAGATGGAAGGTGTTGAGTATGATATATGTGAATATGGAACCACATTATCTTTATCAAGACTTCCCAGGTGGTGCTCCTCCTATACCCAAAGGGAATTAAGGGAGGTCCCACTAGAACAAGATCAAAGATTAACCCCCAAAGTAAGGTGAGAGAACAATATCACAGTTAGAGTTCATCAATTTTCTATATTACCCCATAATCCATATAAAATGGACAAAAAGGAACAAGCATAAGCACTTGATTGAAAAATTATTAAAGTACCTTTTGTGTGGCATCCCACCAATATCCAAGTGATAATGCTGGATGGTTGAGAAGAAAATGATTGATGCAAGTGGAAAATATATATGGCATATTATCAATTAATGGTGGATGTCAAGGGTTTCTGACTATCTGGTTGACCAACTAACTATCAAATGTAGGAGAAATTTTTTCTCCTACGGGGTTGCCCATTTTGGTGGGTAACATGGCCAATAATTCATACTTCCACCCAATGTCCTCCTACCTTCCTTGCAATTATCATAGGATTCCTGAATCTAGTCACATCTAGTAATGGAGAGGAGGATTAACACTCTAATAAGACTTAAAGAGGTTAAAACCAAAGATCAACAAAATTTTTCCAACCATCAGTAAAACATAAAAAAATGGTTTACTAACAAATATTCTATTGAGGAAAAATTTCAACTAGGATACCTTGTGCTAAAATTGGATAAACCACATAAGGATAAGTATAAACATGAAAAATTTCACTCCTTATTGCTAGGTCTCTACTAGTCACTGGAAATCTTGGCTTAGGAATGTATAAAATTGTTGACGATGCTGGAAACCACCAACATACGGGGGGTCTCCTGAATATGAAGTCCTAATTAGACCTCACACCGTTTGGAGTAGGAGCCCCATTCAAGAAATGGTCCCAACTTCCATATTCAATGATTTTCCTTAGTTGCAATAAATGACACAATAGAAAGTGCATATAATTTCGAGAAGAAAGAGTAAGTTAGCCTCATGAAGTATTCAATTGCTTAGTGTATATGAGTTATTTCATGGAAAAGAAAGCGAAAGTGAGGCTTTAAGAGAAAAGTAATAGTACTATCCTAATAAATACACACACATATATCTAATAGAATCATTAGTTATCTTGCGAAATAGTTCAAAAAAGAAATAGTGATCATGAAAGCAAGAGATGCATAATTCAAAGATGCATATAAAGCCAACAAAATAAGTCATTTTTATTAGTATGCATAAGCATAAAAAAAACACCGCAAACAATGAAAGAAGTCTTACAATCATCCAAAACATGCATGAAAGTGCACTGACTCTAGGAGCTTCAAATCACTAATTGAAAGTCCCAAGATACACCATTATAATGATACAACACTAGCTCCAATAGTGGAATATTAAGCAACCACTTGTTCCTCAAAAGAATTTTCTTCTCTCCTATTCCTATCTTGAGAAGCCAAGGTGAAAATTCCTTTTTCTTTAGCTATGAGGGTATATATATAACAAATGAGGTGACTCTTCACCTCCCATGTGACTCTTGACCTCCCTCATGACTCTTGAGCTTCTCATGTGACTTTTCGAATTCCTATGTGACTCTTGAGCTTCTACATGACTCTAGGACTTTCTAGTGACTTTTCACATTCCATGTGTGACCCTTGGGCTTCCACACATTTTAAATTTTCTCAATTCTTTTGAAATACAATATTACATTCCAAAAATTGTGGCAAAATACATTGACAACATATGACTCTTGTGGTGACACTTTGAGAAGCCATGACTTGGCGACAGTGGCATATGACTTCATTGTAGTGCATCAATGCCAAACTATTCTCTTTGCTGCTATGTCTTTAGCTCTTCATCGTACTTCATCTTCATCCTCCAAAGGGGTTGATTATAGTATTAGAATATTCCATGTCATCTTAATCTTCACCCATCTATTGTATTTCAGTGTTCCTTTGTTTCCTTATATGATGGTCTCATTGAGATTTGTATCCACAAGTGTATTCTAACAAAATATTCTTGACGTCCTCCTTGAGCATCATCCTACAATGTTTAGATGATAACACTTGAAAATGAGATTCACTCATGACAAGAAAATATCAGCCCCGAAATCACCTAGTTTACATTGCATCTCATGCAAAATGATGATTGTGACAATATAATGCACAAGGGTTGAGGAGAGAGGCCTTATTGAGGGCAATGCACAATGACATGATGCAAGGATTCAGAGACTAGGCATTGTGATTGTGAAATTATTAGTTGGAAAGGATAGGAAAGTCAAGGATTGTGCATTGGGAAAGTCCAAGAGGCAAGGAAGGACTGCATGCTCACCAAGAATATGCAGTGCATAGTTCTTGAAGGAGAGGGTATAAGTGTTGCATAGTTGAGAACTACAAGGACTGAAGGAAGGAATCACTATTCACTAGAACCACATAGTGCATAGTTAAGGAAAGGCTGGATAAGGGATTACACAATAGGAAAGAGAAGGAGGCAAGGAGGCATGACTAGGCACTGTGCAACGTAGTGTAAAGTGGTTAAGGGAGAGGCTTAAGGGACTACATAGTTGAGCACTACAGGAGTCTAGAAGAGGCTCCACTATCCACTATGATTGCACAATGCACATGTCAAGGAGGGGATGATCAGAATTGCACATTGAGTAAGTGCAACCGAAAAGACTGAGTGGCTGAGCACTGCAGCTGCACATTGCATAGTTGAGCGATATTTTCCTCTAGGATTTTGTAGTGCACAATTCCATGGGATAGAGGCTTCATCACTGTGGCTTAGGACTATGCAGTGCATAGTTTTTGGAGACTAAAATATTGTTCAGTGATTGGGCAAGTTGAGAGGGTAGTGAAAACTCCAAAAAGTTACTAAGTGTGGGATCATAGAGACAAGAAGGTTTTAGTGAAAGAATATAATAAGGCTTGAACATGATAACACACTCATAAATGATAAAATACATGAAAAGAAGATAGTCAATACTCAAAACCAACATGTATTCATTGAAATGACAATAAGATGACACTTACCTCCAAGTGTGACACTTAAGATATACCTTTGCAACACAAGAATTGAATGTGAAGAGGAAGTGTGCAACACCTTATGAATGAGTCCAATGCATGTCCCCATAATAGATAATAGATAGGACCTATTAATTCAAGAGAATGCACCAGGGTTTCCTCTTAATGTACCAAATATTTTCCACCAAGAATGACACTTACCTTAAAAAAATATGACACTTTGGATTTCTTCCAAAAGGAACTTTAAAACTTAGAGAAAAAGTATTTGATCACTAATATCTCAAAAAAAAACGTTCACATGATCAAGGGGAAGCTCTAAAATTTGGATGTATGAAAAAATTTGGAGGGCGTTGTAGCAACAACAACACAAATTCAAAATCTAGAGGGAGAAGCTAATCTTCTCCTAATAAGGAAGTGAAACATCACTCCACTAAGCCTCATTCCAGTGACACAACCTCACATTTTAGTTTTAAACTCACTTTGTAACATCCATATCGCAACAAATCTATAACATAGATTTAATTTCATTCTTTTGGTGTATCTCTATCCCATTAAGCATGAGTGTTGAACCTTATATTTGATACAACTCTATATTAGAGCTCAAACTTTATCTCAAATAATTTTATATATCTAGGGACCATTTAGTATGAGTGCTAATCCTTGGCTTTGACATGACTATATAACACAACTAACCCCCTAATTCCATATCAGGGATGTGGGGCATAATCTAGACTTGACCTCTAAGGTTTGTTATGAAGATGGGTTTATCGGAATTCATCTTTATTCCTTAAAGATAAATAGTCCTCTTTAATCCATAAAATATAAAGAATGATATGAGGAAATGAGTAACTAAACAATGACAATAGATGTATCAAGAAAGAAATTAGCTAATTTCCTAGCACTGAGATGTTTAACTTATTAGAGCAAACAAATAATAGTTAATTTTTGATCTAACAAGTTCTTATCTAAGAAAGTAAAAATGAAAAACTAGAAACGACATGAGAAAGTTCTATCTTTTAATGTCCCCTAGCCCACTATTGGCCTATTTCAACCATTGAGGCCCAATTCTGTGCCTATTACCCTTTAGTAACCATGTTCTGAAAAATAACCCCTTTTATGGGAAATCATGGCATAATGAAAAATATGTCTAGATGAACTACTAAAATGAAATACATATGCACATGAATATTAAAACATGAATATACTTCTTAATTATGATTCAGAATACAATTCACTAAAATATACTAAACATTGTAGCAAAAAATAAATGTAGGACATAATACTGATGTTCCTATTTTTTCCCAACTAGATGTAGGCCTTCAGTGTTCCTCCTAGCAATAGACCACATTTTTAATTTTCTCTCAATATTGGGTTATCCCCAAGCTAGGGCTTTAACTCCATGAGGGCAAAACTCACCCAAATCTTAGTACATGTCTAATACCATCCATTGGCCAAGGTACAATAACTGACAACCTCTAACTAGTAGGTTCACATCCCCCGTCATCCCCTATATCGCTCATCCAGGGATGTTTAGAGTCCTATGGCTTTAGGAGTTACATTGCCATCATAGGTATCTAGGTACCCTCCAAGACCTTACACAACCAAGGTGCCAAATCTGATAGCCTCCAACCTCTAGACTCACATCCCCCATCAATCCACACCCAAGTAGTGCACACCCATTTTCACCTACAGTTCCTCAAGGTGTGCCACCACCTCTACGGCATCCAACTCGAATGGAAATGAATGTTATCAATAATGGGGATCTAGGATTTATTGCTGTCCTCTTGGGTCTCTAGGTAACCTGTAGGTCCTCATATGAACCTTGACAAACTCCAACCTCTAGGATCACATCCCCCGTCAACCCAAACTCAAGTGGTGCATAACTTTCTTTGCATTTGCAACCCATTGAGATGTGCCACCACCCCCAAGGAATCGAAATGATCCAAACAAGGATTTTCTCAATGTTCAAGCTGCAAGAGTTCTTGTTGCCATCCTCTTATTAGAAAATTATATATTATAGAGCAATGGAACACATAAATTATTGCAGAAATATAAACACATAAAACACATAAAAAGAAGAGAGACACTGATATACATGGTTCACCTAATTTGGCCTACATCCATGGAGAAACAACCAGTCCTTCCTTTTATATTATCTAGAAAAATGAAGAGAAACAACCTACAACAGATCCACTGTAATTCCCTCTTTGCTCTCACACAATCTCCTCTCTCTTTTTCGCTCAAAATACACATCTACATAGCCAAAATACAATTCACTCATATATAGCGAGGGGTTTCCTTCTAGGGAAAAACCCCTAAATTAAACATAACTTCTACCGTTAGATTTACACCTAATGAACGACCCAGATTGACTATGAAATTACAACATTTTACAAGGCAATTTTAGATTTTTTAGCTTTGGGGGTGCTGCCCTTGATCCCTTGCCATGGGAGGGCTCCTAAAGATCGCTGCACCCCCCCCCCCCCCCTGGACCCCCCTTACAGTGCAAATAACGGGTTGAGTTGCTACCACATTACGAACTAAGGTCCAATGCAGTGATACCTTTGAATAAAGAAGATAATCAAGCTCCACACCCAACACCTCTGAGCCCATTCTCATGGATTAACTCCTTGACTAACTGACTAACTCCCTCATAGTGCTAACATATTTCTTTTTATATGCATGTGTTTTCTCTAACACTTGGCACACCCCAAAGTCACTTCCTAGACTTTGGTTATAAACATGTGTACTTTATATATATGATTATTCAGGTAGATGAGCCCCTTGTATCATCCATGGATTCTTACCCCCTATACTCATTTCATCTTCTGGTCTGCAACCATAATTTGTTTATTACATGCATGTGTTGTAATTTTTTATAATTTCCCGATTTCTAGCTTCAAGACATATATAATTAGAAACATGTGCATGGGCGTAAACAACCCCTCAAAACAAAAATAAACATATGGACATGAGCATAATGACCCTCGGAAGAAATCTTTAGCTCACTAGCATAATTGACATGTTTGTTAATTTTAGGGATAGATTGTTCATTACTGTAGATAATCACATTTTAAAATTTCTTTCATAAATTTACACATTTCATTCACCCCTTATCTTCATAAGCAATTATATAGAGAGATAAATAACATGAACAATACATCAGAATAGTAAGGAACAACAGAAGAAAAACATACACAATAGGGACACCAGGATTTTGGTCGAAGACCAGGGAAAAACCCCAGAAAGGGGGAAAATGCATAATTAATTATTCTTATTATATTACATATTCATCAAATGGTCAACGAAAATACAATGTACAATTATAATGGGACATCAATCTTCCATCATTAATCACATTAGGCCATCCACGACCAACACAAGATCATACAAGATCCTTATAAGATGGAAGTTCACAAGTTTGTCAGGGATTCCATCACAAGACTGAAGGTAGTATATATATTTGTCATGATCATATCACTCTCATCACATTAATGAGTATCACTATCTTCAATATCATATCACTACCATAAATATGGACAAGTATCATTGCCATACACTGCCATACCACTTCCATACTAATTCCATACTTCAAGACAAGTATCACTACCATACGTGGTCATTTCACTATCATTATGACGCTACCATACATTGGTATAAAAAAATTACTATATATATCACTGTCATAAAGATTGCATACACCATTTTCTTAAGAGAACTACATATACCACTATCGTAAAGATATTTCCATACATTATAGTCACAAGGTCATACCATATATAACTGACATACATGGAAGTTGACACTGAAAATCAAAGGACTAGGAAATCAATCTTATACTTATGAGATCAATGATTAATAATTAAATCATATTCCTTTATAGTCCTTCCCAAGAAGAAATACTTTAGAGCACAAAAATCACCTATTAACAGTCCTCAGCCTGCCATATAGGTTTGTCGAAACACTCATCATCATAGAGAAGAAAACAAATAACTTTAGGATGTCATGATATAGCCTTCAAATACACATCGAACTGTATACTGTACTCTGATGATTATTTGTCCTAGTTAGGGATTTAGGATAATCTAGGACAACCTTAGAATCCTGCCACTAAAGCTCCTTCAAACCTACAATTTTCTTTCATTCTAGGTTCTCTTATTCATGTGCTATAGCTTTAGG
The DNA here is from genome assembly GCA_031772625.1 of Pinus tabuliformis. Taxonomy (NCBI): domain Eukaryota; kingdom Viridiplantae; phylum Streptophyta; class Pinopsida; order Pinales; family Pinaceae; genus Pinus; species Pinus tabuliformis. The sequence goes on along the minus strand of CM062819.1, from coordinate 842,370,056 downwards.
CTAATGTGGCCTAGTTCTAGCTTCTGTTTTTCCTACCAAGAACAAAGAATTTTTCTATTTGCACCTATAGTCTTGTCACAAAGAAATTGTGCCAATACATATTCCTAGAACAATCTTCAACTACAATGAGTAATATATTCAAGCTCAACCTTGTCGCAGAAGTTTTGAGGACACCATAAAGAGGTATCGACCTTCCCTTTCCCGAGCGAAGATCATAGAAATTTAGTGACAAATATTTCAACCTTGTCTACAAGAAAAAAAAATGACCAAAAACTTTACCATAACTTCTCCCTTTAACTTGGATAGGAAGCAACATGTCTCAGCCTTGATCAATCACAAAAAGAAACTAGGACAAACCTCCTTTCCACTTCATCTAAGCAAGATAAATCTCTAATTACCTTAGAATATATCTCTCCAAATATGAGTTTCACATGATGATGTTTCAGATAAGCCACAATATTTTTTATTTATACAATTCTATGGAGGAGTCAAGGGGTGTCTAAATGTGCCAACATGAACCTTCATTAAGTGAAGCCTACTTGAAGGAAACCCAATTTAATTTGATCTTAATAATATTAAATATATTTCACCACATGCCTTAAATATTTCTTGCCCAAGTATATTTGTCACAAAAAATAATATTAATGAGAGGAGTTCCAAACACATCAAATAATAATAATTATTTTATCCAATTTGAATTCTCCTTCTGGGGCAAGATGGGATTATTTTGGAGTAATTGGATTTATCTTGGGTAAATTCATCCCAAAGCTACCCTAATTTGAACAAGGTTCTAGATCACCAACCTAAGTTTCACATGTACATGTTATTTACTATGTTGGGGTTGAGTATATGTGTTACATTACTGTTTGGTAATTTAATTGATGTTAAATTACTTACATGAATTATCAATCAAGTCTAGTAAACTGATGAAATGTATGTGCACTGTATGTGCTAAGAGTCTTTGTCACTCACACAATTCCTAAGTTAATTTGAGATATCAAAATGAACATGTTTCTCTACAAATATGTAAGTAAATAAATCACTCATAAAAAGGGAATCAATTCTATTTCTCTTGATTAAAAGTAAGATCACACTCTTCTCGAAATAAACGTCACACTTGCTTCACACTTAAGAATAAAATCACACTCACACTTTGCTTGAAATAAAATCACACACACTTGTTTTAAAATGAAATCACTCTTTCTTATAATAAAATCGCACTTGCTTAAATGGAAATCACACTTGCAATAAAATCACACTATAAATAAATCTACTTTAACATAAATAAGGATTAACTCTGCAAATGAAAATCCTATTTATATCACTGGCATGTAAAGTTATGCTTCTAATATATGTTAACTTATACTTTGTCCATGTGCACAATATATCTTGCTTCACTCAACAATAAAATGATTAGATAAACCTATTGCAAAACAACCTGAAACTTATATTCAAAATTCAAAACTTCAACAATTAAATGAACTAACAAAAATCCTACAAGAAACATAGAATGAAATACTAATTTCAAATAAAAGAAAGCCTTACTCTCTTGAGGGGGCCTTCCTACGAGAAGCAGGTATCACTACAATGCCTTCAAAAGATAATTAACCATGCATTGGAATCACACAACAGAGAATTAAGAACAAAACAAAGTTTATATTAAAACATAGTGTCTATAACATAAAATTCCAAGTCTTTATTCACTATGCTGAGAGGAGTATTTATAAAACTCCTCACATTAAATGTTTCAGAGTATTACACTTGATGCTTAATCGGAATTAGCTATAATTAAGTTTGAAAGATAAGATATCGTGATCTCCTCATGATTTTCTATCAATGCAACAAATCATGAGGCTTAAAATTTGCATCTCGCTCTTCTGGTTCGCCTTCTATGGTGGTTGACTTTTTCTTTGATCGGGTTGCTAGGGTGTCTTCTTTACCAATCCAGGCTATGAAAGTAGGAAAAAATCATTGTACCAACTAATTTCTTTGATCAGGCTACTAGGGTGTCTTATTTATCAATCCAAGCTATGAAAGTAGGAACAAATCATTGTACCAACTAATTTCCATTTGCCCATATGCCTTGTTCTTCAGCTAAAGCTTTGCAACCTATCAAACCTTGGAGTTAGAAGCAGAAACATACATCAGCTACATAATTGTTGTAATTCAGTAACTTAGGTAAATATCGAGTTAAATAATAAAGACAAATGATATTTATGAAATAGAATATGATTATGTACCTGCTATGCTATCAACCTTGTAAATTGATACCCAAATTGGAGTTATGAAGTTAAAAAGGGAGGAATGGAGTGAAAAGGAGTTGTAAAAAGGAAGAAATTTTGGGGTTCAACATTCCCCCACACGAAAGACATTGCATGTCCTCATGCAAAATTTCAAAATTGGTGTGTCCTTCCTATTATTGAGCCTCTTCAGATGCCTAATCAAGGACATCCAAGTTAGTCCTTTCTTTTTTAGTGCTAATTTCCATCCTCAGTTTCTTCATTAAAATTTTGTGTTACAGACTCATAATCTTCCTCTTAAGAATTTTGTTTTTAGTTGTGAATTTCTTATTTTTCTTATACCATAAACCAATATGTAGTAGGATGTTGTCATTTTGGGTTCTTTGGATTTCATTTTGTGCCTTTATTGTTTCATTCTCCTACTTCAAATGTCTATTCAATATTTCCAATTCATAAATTTCTTGCTTGAGGGTGTTTTTAACTTGGAGTTCTTCTGAAATATTAGAATGAATTCCTTCATTTTATTCTTGGTTTGAGGATGATGCAACAAATTTACCATAGCTCTCTTTCCAAAGATTCTATATAATCATACATTTCCTGCTGGAGAGGATCTATTTCAAGTGTTTTCTTGGTTGGACTAGAGATTGGTGATGGAATTGGTGATGGAACTGTTGGTGATGGAACTATTGGTGACATAACTCTAGGTTCCATTTCTTCTTCCTCTAAATTGAAAAATTCTGGGGACTGTCGAGTCTGTTCATGCACTATTGTATTGAGCCTTGCACTTCTTCTTATGGTATATTATGGTTTAGATGGTGATTTAGTAGTATGGGGCTGCTTTTTAACCTTTCGCTGCTCTGTTTTCTCTTGATTTGTTTTATTTTTGGATGAACTTTCTTTCTTAGTGCTGGCTATCTTTCTTCTAACATTTTTATTTTTAAGATTCTCTAACATATCTGCAAGAGGAGTCTCATCCTCTGAATGTTTCTCTTATTGTGGAGGTGAGTTATCTTCAATAGGAAACTTCCTTCTACTCTTTCTGATCTTACCACTAGGATCTTCTTCTTATACTTCCTTAAAATGATTTATAATTAAGAAATTTTCCCAATTATCTCCTATATTTCTCAAATGGACCTCAATTAGGATTTTCATTAGGCCATGATGGTATAGGGCATTATCTATAGATTGTACATTTCTTTGAATATTACCAACCATCTTTCTTAAGCTACGAAGTAGGAAATATGGTAGGTTAATTTCATTCCCGTCAAGAAAATTCATCATTAAGCATGCATGATAAAAGAACATGTTACCGAATCTTCCTTCATAAGTTATAAACTTTTGAATGATCAATAACAAATTCCTCCATTTATTTTTCAAAGCTATGACTGGTATTCCCTTTTTAAACACAAAAATGTCCATACCTAGATTCTTGAGGAAAACTTTCCATTCTTTCTCTTCAATTTTTCTGTTCTTGAACCAACTCTCTCTGATTCTTGGTAATCTGGTAGCTTCTGCTATGAAAGACTTTGTCAAAACCAGCTTCACGTCCCCAATTTCTTCTTCAATGACATCATATGCCTTAGCGAAAGAATTTGTTACCTCTTTCCCATGCCCGTCGAATTTATCCATGAATTCTAACCACCGTGCTTGTTGGAATACTTGTTTGACCTATGGGTCCCCTTTGAGAAACTTAACCCCATTCGGCTCTGATCTTACAATGTCCCCCATGTTAGATAATATTAGCCCATAACTTCTCTTTCGATAGGGTTAAGGAGTGGAATAAATTTGAGTATGGACTGAATCAGGGTTTAGGTGAGGGTGGTCTCAGCATGAAATTGAATGATGAATGGAGAGGAGAGGGTGAATTTCAAATTATATCAAGGTTCACTCTCAACTTGGTTGACAAGACATAGATATTTTTGTTAAAACTGAAGTTGTGCGAGAATAATTAAGGGTAATCATTATTCAGTATGGTTGTAGCAATAGTTACTCATCATTTATTTCATAATTCAAATGTTCTATCTTTATTATATAAATTAATATTTACATACCTTTGATCCTTTGTCTTACTGATTTTGATTTGTCTTTTGTAGGTTGTCAGGTTTCTTCAGCTACAAACTTCATTGAATTTTATTTTTCCATAATCTTCATCTACCCTAGTTGCAATCTGCCAAGTCAACTGTAGAATTCTATTAGAGCTACAGTTTGTTGACAATTCCATAGTTGCTTTATTTTTGAAAATATAAAAGAGGGTTAAAAACAAAATGGGATTAGAATATGAAAAGAAAATCTAAGATACCAAGAAATCTTGGTTTCCAACCTGGATTTTCTCTGTAAACATGCCAACAATGTTAGCTTTCATGTTTATATAATTTTTTAATTTTTTTTGAAAACGAAAGTAGAAGACTAAGTTGGAGAGGAAGAAGAATCTTCCTTGACCAACTTCAAATCAAGATTATCTTGCTGATTTCTTATGAATTCCCCCATTGTTAATGGTTTATGATATATTTGTAATCTATGACCATTTAAAAGGAAGGTTACCTTATCTTCATCAATGGTTCTGATTCTGACTACTCCATTATCAAAGACAATTTCAATCTCATAAGGACAAAGCCAATGAGTTTGAAGGTTTCCTTCAAAATATTTAAATTTTGAATCAAAAAGCAATGCCCAACCACCAGGCTGAAATTTCCTTTCTTTGATAAACTTATCATGTCACCTGGATTACTGATATTGGACTATATTGGTTCTAGGAATAACATCTTGTCGTATCTCATCAAGTTCAGTCAATTGCTCCATTCTTTGTCTTTGGGCTTTTGATAGATCAAGACCCAATTTGGTTGTTGTTTTAAAAGCCTTTATCTAAAACTCAATAGGAAACAAGACTTTCTTTCCATAAACAAGTTCATAATGAGTGTGTCCTGTTATATTTCTCCATGTGGTACGATATGCCCATAAATCTTCTGGAAGATTTTCTGCCCAATCCCTTCTATGTTGCTGCACAATCTTGGTAAGAATTACATCAGTTACTTTACTGGTAGATTCAACTTGTCCATTGGCTTGTTGATGACGTAGAGTTGATTTCCTATGCTTGATTTTTTACTCCTCCATTATCTTCTGTACTAACTTGGATGTAAATTGAGTGACTTGATCTGTCACAATTCCCATGGGACACCAAAATGAGTGAAAATATCCTCAAAAATAAATGAAACTACAACATTTTCAATAGCAAAAGGAAGTGTTTTAGCTTCTACCCATTTTGTGACATAATCTATACAAACAAGAATGTACCTTTTTTGTCTTGATGGTTTGTTGATTGGACCAACAAAGTCTAAATCCCATTTCTCAAAAGGTTTAATAAGTACCTGAGGTTGTAGAGGCATTTCATTTGGAGGAACATGTTTCCCCATTCTTTGACAATTGTCACACCTCTTAACATATTCCTTGGCATCCTTAAAAAGAGAAGGCCAATAATATCCTAAGAGAAGGAATTTATAAGCATTTATTTTATCAGGGAAGTTTCCTTCACATGGTTCATCACGACAAGCATTTAATATCTCTGGTACTTCATCTTCTCTAACACATCTTTGAATGATTAAGTTAAGTCCCATCTTGTACAATTCTTCATTTATTCATGAATAAGATGCACTGGTTTGAATAACCTTTATTTTCTCTCGTGGAGACAAGTATGATGGTAACTTCCTTATGGCCAAATAATTAACAATATCTGCAAACCAAGGATATTTAATAGATACTGCAAAAATATATTCATGAGGAAAATTATCTTCTACAGGAACATCATTATTATCATTTTGGATTCTAGATAGAAAATCAACAACTATGTTTTGTTTTCCAGGTCTAACCAAAATAGTAATATTGAATTCTTGTAATAACAATAACCATCTTGTAATTCTTCCATTAGTAATTGATTTATTCATTAAATATATAATTGCAGAATGATATTTGTGAATGAAGGTTTCATAACCAGTGATATAATGTCTGAATTTATTGATGGCATGCACAACAACTAAAAACTCATTTTCTGTTACAGTATAATTCAACTCTGCAGGGGTCAAATTTTTGCTTGTGTAGTAAATGGCATAAGGAGTTAAATATTTATGTCCTAATACAACTCCTAAATATGTATATGAGGCATCAGTCAAAATGTGAAAAGGTAGTTTCCAATTTGGTCCTCTTAAAATGGGTGCTTCGGAAATCTTTTCTTTCAATGTTTCAAAATGCCCTTTTTAGTCAAAATTCTAGATGAATTCAAAATGAATTCACAAAATTTTGTAAGAAATTTGAAAAGTGGAGAGGAAAGATTTGTAAAGCTTTCTATAAATATTGGTTTGTATATTTCTGTGGAGTGGTTTCTGAGAGACTGAATTCGGATATTCCACAGTGTTCATCATTTTTATTCGTCGACGTTGCGAGCCTAGACCGAGACTCATCATCAAGACTGATATACAGAGAAGAGAAAAGCGTGTGATAAATATGGTGTAGGAGGGCTGTTGAGTTGATAAGCCGACCTTTTAATAATATTTAATCCTATTTTTATTTAATTCTTATAATATTATCATGTTATATTTATTGAATGTATTGCTATCTATGCGCTATTTTATTTTATTTATTTATTTATTTATTATATACTTAGTAAATAATTGTTACTGTTACTGATTTTCTTTTCTACTTTTATTTTATTTTGTTTATAACTTATTTTTTATTTTTAATGTTTGTTGATCTTGTGCAATGTCAATAAGGTTTAATTTTTATAATTGTATAAATAATTTTTTTTAATGTGAGATTAGTTTTATATTGTTATGTATTTAATTATTATAATTAATTTAAAATATATATATATTTATTTATTTATTTATTTATTTTTATTTTATTTTTATTTATTTATTTATTTTTATTTCAACTATTAATTAAAATTAAAAATGTGAGATTAGTTTTATATTGTTATATTTAATTAATATAATTAATTTAAAAGCTATAATTTTTCATTTTATTTTTTTTAATACAAAGTTCTTAAGAGCCTTAAGTTAAAGGATTAGGTTTGATTTTCATAATTTCATGAATATCTAGTAACCCATTTCTTCTGAGCAGTTTTATATTTATATTTATTAAGGAAACGCCTAGATATATTAAGATGCAAAGGTCAAATTTCTTATAGTCCTCTATGATGCTAGGTTAAGCGAGGGAAATGCTTGACAGGGACAGAAGAGGGGAGGAAGGGGTATGAGGAGGAAGGGATAACTTATTCAATGGGGGTAAGTAGAGAGTTCCAATTTTTACTAATTTCCAAGCCTCCATCTCTATTAAGGTTACGAGGGTGTTTAATGATTTCAATAGCCTCACGTACTTTCCGCTTGAAATGGTGTTTTTCATTCGCAATGACCTTAGTGTCTTCAAGGCATATATGATGGTTTGTTTTACCTGCATGCTCAGCTAAAGCTGAAGAGCGCGTTCTTTCTTTACGGATATCTGCACTATGCTCCTTGAGCCTAATCCTCACAGACCTGCCAGTTTCCCCTATATATTGTTCTCCACAAGAGCAGTTGATGATATAAACACCTTTCTGTTGTAGCTGTTCCTGGCTGTCTTTTACCGATTTCATTCTTTGTTTGATAGTTGACAAAGGTTTGAATGAAGTTTTGACATCTTTCTTTCTGAGAATTTTGGCTAGCTTGTCAGTGACTCCTTGAATGTATGGGAGGTAGGCATTAGAAGTCATGGGGTTTATTGATTTGTTTGTATTGTTTCCAGACTTGGCCTTTTGAATGGCTTTGAAGATGCTTTTATTATTGTATCCTAAGTTGGCAAAAGTTCTTTTTAAGTATGTAATCTCTTCTTCAGCGTGGTTTTCATCTGAGATTCTACAAGCTCTAGTGAAGAGGGTCTGCAGTACCCCCATCTTTTGGGCTGGGTGGTGATGTGAATCAGCATGGAGGTAGTTATCGGTATGCGCCTTTTTTCTGAATACTTTATGACCTATGGAGCCATCCTTGTTTCTTATGAGGAGAATGTCCAAGAATGGTATGCAATTATTCTCCTCCATCTCCATTGTGAACTTGATGTCACTAGATATGCTATTGAGATGGTTCAAAAAGTTTTTAAGTTCATTATCACCATGAGGCCAATTGACACTGGTGTCATCCACAAACTTGACCCAGAACTTAGGTTTTAATGGGTATGAATCAAGAGCTTTCTTCTCAAATTTTTTCCATGAAGAGGTTAGCTAAAATCGGTGAAAGAGGTGATCCCATAGCAACACCCGACGTTTGTTCAAATATCTCACCTTGGAAGGAGAAGAAGGTGGAGCGAAGACATACTTCAGCTAACTTAGCAGTTTGGTGGTCCATCACTTCTTTAACCACTTGTATAGCTTCATCTAAGAGGATCTTGGTGAAGAGTTGGACTACGTCAAAACTGAAAATCTTATCTTCTGGGTCTAATTTTGTATTTTTAATGAATTTGACAAATTGATTGGAATCTTTTATGTAAGAGCTGGTTTTGCCAACTAGCGGTGCTAAAATGCTAGCGACATATTTTGCTAGTTCATAAGTGGGAGACCCTACAGTGTTGACTATAGGTCTTAAGGGAACCTCTTTTTTATGCACTTTAGGGGCTCCATAAATAGAGGCGTGATTTCACATTCTGGGGTGAGGCGTTTTTTTATTTTATCGTCTAGATTGGTTTCTTTAATAGCTTTCTTTACTAATCTTGTAATTTTGGAGATAGGGTTTTTATCCAGCTTTTTGTAGCTCCCACTATTATATAAGTGGTCTTTCATCTTGTTTACATAATCCTCATCATTCATAATAACTGTGGCGCCACCCTTGTCAGCTTTAAGAATGATAATGTCATTATTATTTCTTAGACTTCTTATGGCCTTGAGTTGTTTAGGGTTTAGGTTTCTTTTAGGTGGTTTAGCTTTCCTTAAGATGACGGCGCATTCCTACCTAATGAGTTCTTTGTCTTTATCGCTGAAAGTCTTGATCCCATCCTCTAAGCTGCAAATAATTTCTTCATTAGGGATTTTGTTAGGGGTTAAGGCGAAATTTAGACCTTTTTACAAGACCTCAGCTTCTTCCTTTTTTAGTTCACAAGTTGAGATATTAACCACTTTTTTGTTGCTTTTTTTAGTATCTATGTTTTCAACTATGGTGTTGGTTTTTATTTCATAGTTTACTGTGGAGTTATTCTTATCATTATGGCCAGTCTTCTTTGATGTATAACTGCTGTCTTTAATGCTATTATCCTTCCTAATTTTATAATTCAAATTATTAACTACCAGAATATTCCTTTTCCTTGCGTTATTAAAATCTAGATTTTTACGAAATACTATGTCATTAGTTGCGTACCAGAGATCTGCTGCGTACAATGAGCTGGCTGCCTCAGTTGCTGCGTCTTCAGGTTCAGGGATGCTCTTTTTAGCGTTTGAATCATTCTGGGGATTGTGCAGTCTACTTATGTTACGAGATTCATTCCGGGGACTGCACAGTACACTTGTGTTGCATGAAAGGTTTTCTGTGTCTGTTTTCTATAAATATTCTATAATAGCCAGTAAAACCAAGAAAACTTCTAACATCCCTTTAACATGTAGGAACTGATAATTTGGAAATGACTTCTACCTTAGATGCATCTACTTTAATTCCATCTCCTAAAATATAGTGGCCTAAAACAATTCCCTCAATAAACATCATAAAACATTTTTCATGGATTAATTAGAGATTTGATTCTTTACACTAATGAGAAAAGTTTCCAAAATTTTAAGAGTTTCTTCAAAATAATTTCCATAGAGAGTAAAATAATCCATGTAAACTTCCACACAAGCATGAATTAGATCAGAGAAAATACCTAGAACTGCCCTTTGGAATTTTTCAGGTGCATTACATAAACCAAAAGGAAGTACTCGATATGCATAATTTCTCCATGGATAGGTAAAGGTTGTTTTATCTTGATCTTTTGGAGCTACTTGGATCTGGTTATATCCAGTAAAACCATCCAAGAATGAAAAATACTTTTTCCCTGCCAATATGTGAAGAACTTGATCTATAAAGGGAATTAGAAAATGATATTTTAAAGTAGCTTTATTCAATTCCCTATAATCAATGCATACTCTCCATTTTCCATTATTTTTCGGAAAAATTACCAATGGTGAAACCCACTAGCTGTCTGATATTGGATAAATGAAATTCACATTTAACAATTTTTGTAGTCCTCTTTAACAATTTCCCTTAGATTTGGTTTCATTCTCCTCCATGGTTGTCGGATTGGTTTGGAATTTTCTTCAATATATATATGATGCATACAAGTGTTACTACCAATTCCTTTCATATTAGTGTATTCCCATGCATAAGCAAATGAATGTTCTTGCAACATCTTTATTAATTCTTTCTTTTGATATTCTTCCAGATTATCATTAATATTCAAAGTTTTCCCTGGAAAAATTTATATTAAAGAATTGCCAAATTTCTCCATAGAATGTAAATACATTTGACGAGATGATATATATTCAATAGTACATTTTTCTTGAAAACTGTGATTTTGTTCACAATATGAGGAAAATTCATTATTTTCTATTAAATTCAAAATTTGATCTTCTTCATCTATTTGTGAAGTGGCAAAAATTGGTTGTATATCAAGGTTTTCATTATCATAATATATCCATGCTTCACTTTCTACTTCTATCATTATTTTTGCAGGAGGATATAACGTGAATTTCTTCGTTGAATTTCCATCAGAGATAAACATATCACTAGATCTACAACTTATAAAAGCATCAGTTGTAGCTAACCATGGTCTTCTTAGAATCAATGGGTGTCCTCCTAGATTATTCTTGGGTGTTAAGATCATAAAATTAATAGGGTATTCCCAAGAATCAAAGGATACAAATACATCTTATAACACACCATCACGTTTGATAACAGATCTATCTTCTATTTGCAATAGTGTAGTTGTATATTGAAGATTTGGAAGTTTCAATTGATCGATAGTTTGTTTACTCATGATGTTGATAGCTACTCCTAAATCAATCAATGTGTTTGGAATATCAACACCATTGATGTGTGTTTTCACAATGGAACTTCCTGGATCTAAATATTTTTGAACTATTGTCTTTCCCATCATGATATCTACAATTTTTCCAACTAACTGGATTCTTTTAACTTCTTTCCTTTTTCTTCTTGGTTTTTTAATACTTAACTCCTTGATTTTCTTTGCAAATATTGGTATTTCTTTGATAGCTTATAAAAAATGATATACAAACATTATTCAATTCATCTATCATATCATAATCAAGAAACACAATATATGTTTCTACCCCTTTATCAATTTTCAATCTTTCAGGAAAAGGTGGGTTTTGAACAGAAACCAAAGGTTATTCTATAGTGGGAGTTGAGTTTATTGGCATATCATCAGAATGTACAAAGGTGGTTTCTTTGTGAGAATTTTACTTTTGATGAGAAGATGTCACTTTCTCAAAGAGGTCATCTTTTTCAGACTCCTAGATAACAATGGATGGTGACTTATTTTCCAATACTCTACCAGATCTAAGCTGGACATTGTTTAGATCTAATGGAGTTATCATATAAGTTTGGAAATTTTGTCCTTCCGTGTTGTAAACAGGATATGAATTTTTATTATTTGGATTTGGAAGTGACTGAGTAAGAAGTTGATTTGGATTTTGTGGAAATGGTAGTGAAAGTTGTGGGTTTGGATTTTATGGTTGAGAGGGTTGAACAGGACCAGGAAAATATTGTGGTGGAAAAATAGGGTAAGGTTGAGGATATTGAGGATATTGATGGTATTTTCCATAAGTATTTTTCCATCCTTGTTCCTAAGGTTGAGGCTAAGGTTTCCAAGGCATGGGTGCAATCTAATTACTTTGTGACGGCTGTGCATATTTTTGAGTGTTGAAACCTTGGGTCATAGTCAATTGTGGATATTACCATGGTCTCTTGGCAATAAAACAAAGAGGTTCTACTTGATTTGGCATTACTTCATCTTGATAGACAACTTTAAGGCTTGGTATTGAAGGAAATTCCTTTGTATCATGATTTCTACACATATGACACATGTTTCTACACTTTTTAAGTCAAGAGGGAATTCTCTCAAGGCATGCTTCTTTCTACATTTTGGAAAAAAGATAGATAATGCAACATTTTCAGCTTTTTTCTTGTTTTGTACTTTAAGGGTATCTATTTGTTCACTAAGACTCCCAAAAATATTAGTTTTAAATTTGTCAAGCAAATTTCCTATTTCAACCCTACTTACTGTCCCAACTGCAGATTTATTAATCCTAGACATAACAGGATCTCTTGGATTTTTCCCAGTTCTTGCCTTTCCTCTTGAAATGTGTATGCATAACTCACAAATATCTCCAAATAATAACTGAGAAATATCTCCTTTACCCATCAGATTGAGAAGGTCTATCCACTCATCTCTGATAGATTTTAGTAAGAGAGCTTTCAAATTTTCTTCATCTAGATTATGCATTTTAGCCCTTTTTACATTATAAGCAAATCTTTCAACAAAATATTCAATATTTTCATCTTCTTTTTGAATAATTTTAAAGAATTCATCTTTAATATTATGAGGCATACAATAATCCTTGTATTTTTCTAAGAATGTAGTTTTCATTTCTTCCCATGTTCTTATAGAATGTACTCCTAAGCCCATAAACCATTTTAATGTTGCATCCTTAAGAGTGGCTAGAAACAATTTCAACTTTTGAGTATCAAGCAAGTATTCATAAGATCTACACAAAACTTCAAACTCAAAGAGAAATGTTTCAGGATCCTCATTTCTTAATCCATGGAAATTAGGAAGGATGGAGGGTGAAATATTTTGTATTGTGGATGTGGTATCTTCATCAAGGATGGGAAATACAAAAGCTTATGGACCTCCTCTACCACCTCCTCTTTCTCTTCCTCCACATGTTCTACCTCTTCTATTTCCTCCTCTTCCATCTCCAATCCTAGGTTGTTCACTATTTACATTATGTACTTCCCCTTCCCCTTATCCTTCCATTTGTTTAGAACTAATGTAAGGTTACGAAATTGGATTTTCTAGTTCCTCCTCTAGCTCTTCTGGTTCTTATATTAATTGAATGTTAAAATAGGTTTCTTCTTCTTCCTCTTAAGTAGGGATTTATAGCTCTTGTCCTAGAATTTATTCTCCAATTGAAGATAGAAAAATTACGCCTTCAGTTGGGGATGTAGGATCTTCTTCTTCTATTATAGCTTTAGTTGAAGAAGTTGGTGAATCCTTAGGTTGGATTTAAGATCTAAGTACCTCAGGAAGTCTATGTCTGCATGAAGTTGATGGAATATGAGTTTGGGTGGATGATGTGGCACTACGAGGTTGTGTTGGGGTGAGTGATGATGTTGGAATCAAACTCCTACCTCTACCTAGAAATCTACCTGTAGAATCTCTTTCCCTATCTATCTATCTATCTATATATATATATATATATATATATATATATATATATATATATATATATATATATATATATATATAGATATATATATATATATATATATATATATATATATATATACATATATATATATATATATACATATATATATATATACATATATATATATATACATATATATATATATATACATATACACATATACATATACACATATATATATACATATATATATATATATATATATATATATATATATACATATACACATATATATATACATATATATATATACATATATATATATATATATATATATATATATATATATATATATATATATATATATATATATATATATATATATATATATACATATATATATATATATATATATATATATATAATGAACATAAAAATAAAAAGACTCCTATATACACTTCCCCAGCAATGATACCAAAATGTTTGGTAATTTAATTGATGTTAAATTACTTACACGAATTATCAACTGGGGCTAGTAAACTGATGAAATGTATGTGCACTATATGTGCTAAGAGTTTTTTTCACTCACACAATTCCTAAGTTAATTTGAGATACCAAAATGCACATGTTTCTCTATGACTATGTAAGTAAATAAATCACTCATTAAAAGGGAATCAATTCTATTTCTCTTACTTAAAAGGAAGATCACACTCTTCTTGAAATAAAATCACACTCACACTTTGCTTGAAATAAAATCACACACACTTGCTTTAAAATGAATTCACTCTTGCTTATAAATAAAATCACACTTGCTTAAATGTAAATCACACTTGCAATAAAATCACACTATAAATAAATCTACTTTAACAAAAATAAGCATTAACTTTGCAAATGAAAATCCTATTTACATCACTGCAATGTAAATCTATGATTCAAATATATGTTAGCTTATACTCTGTCCATGTGCACAAGAGATCTCGCTTCACTAAAAAATAAAAGGATTAGATAAAACTACTACAAAACAATCTGAAACTTATATTCAAAATTCAAACCTTCAATGATTAAATGAACTAACAAAAATCATACAGGAAACACATAATAAAATACTAATTGAAAATAAAAGAAAGGCTTATTGTCTCAAGGGGGCCCTCCTACGAGAAGAAAGTATCACTATAATTCCTTCACAAGATAATTAACCATGCATTGGAATCACACAACAGAGAATTAATAACGAAGCAAAGTTTATGTTAAAATTGAGTGTTTATAACATAAAATTCCAAGTCTTTGTTCGCTATGCCAAGAGGCATATTTATAAAACTCCTCACATTAAATGTTTCAGAGTATTACACTTGATTCTTAATCGAAATTATCTATAATTAACTTTGAAAGATAATATATCATGATCTGCTCATGATTTTCTATCAACGCAACAAATCATGAGGCTAAAAATCTACATCTCGCTCACCTAGTTCGCCTTCTATGGTGGTTGACTTTCACTTTGACCGGGCTACTAGGGTGTCTTGTTTATCGATCCAGGATATGAAAGTAGGAACAAATCATTGTACCAACTAATTTCCATCTTCCCATATGCCCTATTCTTCGGCTTAAGCTTCACAACCTATAAAACCTTGGACTTAGTTGCAAACACAGACATTAGCTGCAAAATTGTTGTAATTCAGTAGCTCAGGTAAATATTGAGTTAAATAATAAATAAAAATGATATTTATGAAATAGAAGATGATTATGTACCTACTATGCTATCAACCTTGTAAAATGATACCCAAATTGGAGTTATGAAGGTAAAAAGGGAGGAATGGAGTGAAAAGGAGTTGTAAAAAAGAAGCAATTTTGGGGTTCAATAATTACCCTCCCCTTATTTAGGCATTGTCTTCAGTGCATTATATATACACTTATATACAACAAGTTTATCTAAAAATATGATAGCATTCTTCCCTTATTATGTCCTCATGCTCCCATGTAACATCTCTAGGATGGAAATGGGTCCATTGAACCTTTATGAAAGGTGATGGCTCGATTCCAAATCACCTTGACTTTATTGTCCCAAATCCACATTCGTTGGACTTGGAAGTTTCCCTCGGGCTCCACCTGAATCATGTTCCAATCAATTACATGGTTAGCATCAGGAACATACTTTTTAAGCAATGAAAATGAAAAACATTATGAAGTGCTTGGATGCTGGAAATGAAATCCTATATGAAACTGGCCAAATCCTTTCCATAATTTCAAATGGTCCATAATATCTAGCTGCCAACTTTTCACAACTATCAAGTCTCAATTAGCTTTTCTTTTCCTTCACCCTTAAGAAGACATGATCATTGTTTTTAAATTCCCTGTTTAACATGTTCTTATCTACATAGCTTTTCTATCTTTCTTGGAAATCCTTCAAATTATACTTAATTTTTATTACTTGCTCTTCCATTTTCCTGATCAATTATGGACCAATAATGGCCTTCTCACTAGATTATTACAACTCACTGGTGTTTTTCATTTCCTACAATACAAGTATTCAAACCAACTCATCTTCAAAGATGCTTGGTACCCATTATTTTAAGCTAAATCCACCAAGTGCAAATATTCCTCCCATTTTAAAGGTTTATCCATCACATACATCCTCAACATGTCTTCAATAACCTAATCGAAACTTTCCATTTGACTTGAAATTGGATGGTATGTTGTGTTAAAATTTAAATTAACTCCAAATCCATTAAATAAACATGTCCAAAGATTGGATGTAAACTTGGAATCTCTGTCTAAAATAATTTCCTTTGGCACACCATGTAGCTTTTAAATTTCCCTCATATAAATATCAATTACATTGGTTGCCTTGTGTGTTGAATTCATTGGAATAAAGTCGGTAACCTTGGTGAGTTTATTTGCCACTAACCATGATGAAATCATGTTTCCTCATTGTTCTGGGAAAAATTGTAATGAAATTGATGGAAACAATTTCTAATTTCCACTGAGGAATGGGTATTGGTTGTAGCGACCTCGCTGGGTGAAATGTTTAGTTATAACCTTTTTGCATTCTGAGCACCTAGCTATATAATCATCCACTTATTTCTTCATACTTGGCTAAAAATATTGTTTCTTTACTACTGAGATTTTCGTTTGGTACCCTAAGTGCCTAGCATAAGGTACCCTATGCATCTCACTCAACAAAAAACGTTTTAGCCCCTAAGAAATTGGCACACAAATCCTACCGTTATACAAAAGGACTCCATCTTCTTATATTTCATAATCCATATATTTGGGATGCACTTTACCTTGTTGTAGGTTGCTTTTCATTTCCATGTACTACTAATTTGAATTTCCAACCTCTAAAATTTTGGTTTTTAAATCATATTTTCATACACTTATGGTTGTAGTATGTGTTGCATGCACCCTCTATAGAGTACATCAACCACTTTAACTTTCTTACTCTTTATGTGCTTAATTTCAAATCCATAATTAGCCATAAATTCTAGCCATCTATTTTGTCGAGCACTTAAATGTGGCTATCCAAACAAATGGTTCAACCTATTATGGTCAATTCACAATTAAAACCTTTTCCCATGAGGTAATGCTTCCACATTTTCAAGGCATGTATAATGCCTTCCAACATCAAATTATGAGTGTCATAAACCTTTTCATGCTCTTTTAACTTCCTAGATCCATAACATATCACAAGCCCATCTTGCATGAGAAGTCATCCTAGTTATTCTTTACATGCTTTTTTGCACACGAGGAAATCTTCAACTGGATCAACTATCTTCAATATAGGTGCACTTGTTAAGAACCTCTTTAAATGATGAAAACCCCTTCACATTTATGAGGCAATTCAAATTTCACATCTTCCTTTTGCAAGAAAGTAATAGGATGGGATATCTTTGAGAATCATTCAATAAATCTTCTATAGTAGCCCGCTAAACCCATGAAATACCTCACCTCTGACACATTTTTGGGTGTTGGCTACTTTTTGATTGATTAAATCTTTTTGGGCCTAGTGCCATCCCCTCCTCTAAAATTATAAGATCTAAATAAAAAAAAATTCTCTGATAAAATGAGCACTTATCTTGGCATATAACTTGTGTTCTCTAAGTACCTGTAACACCATATTCAAATGTTGTTCATGCTCTTCCTTAGATTTGGAATATATTAAGATATCACCTAGAAATACAATAACAAACTTATCCAAATAATTATGGAAAATACCATTCACAAAGCACATGAAAATAACTAGTGCATCAGATAGCCAAAATGACATTACCACAAATTCATAATTTCCTTATCAGGTTCAAAATGCTTTCTTATTGATGTCCTCTTCCTCATTCCTTACTTGATGATACCCCGATCTCAAATTTATTTTGGAAAAATACCGAGTTGGTCAAATAAGTGATCTATTCTTTGCAAGTGGTACTTATTCCTCATTGCAACTTTTTTCAATTTCCAAAAATAAAGGTACAATCTTAGTGTACCATCCTTATTTTTAACAAAAATGAGTAGGGAATGCCAAGGCAACACACTTGGGTGTATGCACCCTTTCTTTAAGAACTCTTTAAGCTATAAAGTCTTTAGGTTTTGGTTTGCTCATCCTGTATGCTTTTCTAGACACTGGTTCAAATCTAGGTACCATGTCTATAGAGAAGTCAATGTCTCTTTTAGGTAGTAGCCTTGGAATTTTGGCAAACACATCTCCAAATTATTAAGTACTAGGTGGTCCTCAAGGCGTGGTGTTCGATCCTCAATTATCTCCCCCATGTGGGATGCATAAAAATGACACCCTTTTCTAAAATTCCTATTTAGTTGCATGGATGATATTTCCCTAGTAGATATGGCTCTTAATATTCCATGCACCTGTCTTTGTTGTCCTTCCTCATCAAAGCAAGTAAATGTTTTATTATAACAATATAGTATTTAATGATGTTTTTGTGACCAATCCACGCTAATTATGAAATCATATGATCCTAATGGTATTATGCTTAAAATTTCATTTGTATCTAACCCATTCATATCAATGGGAAATTCTTTCACTAGTTCATTTTTTCTTCTTTTAGCTCTTGTAGCTAACTAACTAACCAAGCCCTCTGATATTTCTTGGTTTTCTTCAAGTTAATTTTTTCAACCAAGTTTAGGATCGAAATAACTATGGTTACCTCCATAATAAATTAAGACGACAATGGGATGATTATTTAACTTAGCTTCAACCTTGATCACGAGTTATTGATGTTTGACTTGCCTATTATCTAATGTTGCATGGATCCTGGACATGCTTCTACCCACGTCATCCACTTTATCAACTCCTTGGATGTGGTGTACAATTCTCATTTCTCCTTTCTTGTGAGGGAAATTCCTGTACCTATGCTCTCTCCCACAACCCAAACACTTAATGGGATGAAATCTTGGTCTCTTATTCAAAAAATCAATCCCCTTGGGTTCATTATAGGCTGGATGAGTTTGTTTTTGTTCCTTAGAATTGTTCTTAAAGGGTGAAGGTTTGAGCCCATTCTTCCTTTGCTCCATCTTGATTCTTTTCTTTTCATTCCAAGTCCTTTGTAAAACTGATTTATTTTTTTCCTTGCTCATAGAGGAATTTTTCCTTCCTCATCACTTCATCCAAAGTCCTTGGTTCATCAAATTTAATTATGTCACCATAGAATGGTGGTAACCCACTCAAATATCTTTGTATCATCATATTTTCATCTCTGATAAAATGTACATACCTAACAATTCAATGAATTTCCAACCATATTCTTCCATTGTCATGTTCCCCACAACTTGATTCCAAAGAACTCTTGCATTTTATTTTCATAGTAATTCTCATCTAGGTACTTCTTTGGGAACTAATTTTTAAATTTCCTCCATGAAATCTTCTTTTCATCCAAACTTTTTTTCTACTTTGAGCTGCTTCCACTACAAATTTTCCTTCCCCTTCAAGTGATAGATCGAAATTCGTGACTCTAAATTGGATGAGTAATCATGTAATTGAAGGCACTTTCTCATTTCTAGTAGTTAAGCTTCAACCTCCTCTCCTTTTTTGTTCTCACCATTAAATGTGGGTGGCTTGATATTTCTAAGTTCCCCTTGCAAACTATCAAAGCCTAGTCTCCTTATTGGTTGCCTTACTAGTGACATGTAATCCTGAGGAAACATGGGCACTCTTAGTGGATTTAATTTATGCATAATGATGCTGCCCAAAAAAAATCCTAGAGTTCCATGAACCCCAAAAATATTTCTCCCTAACTCGAGAGTATTGTTCCTTTGCCTATTCAAGATCAGAGCCCTGGTCCATTCTCCTCTATAATTTATTTAGGCTCCATAAAATTTGAGTATTTATTTGTTGTTTTTCTATTATTGATATCTCATTATCAAATTTCTAGGTGTGAAACTAGATTTTGAGGCTCCTCACGGTTTCCACCAAGTCTCCGTCCTCTAGTCAATCCCTTCCATGCCCATTTGGCTATGTTCTAGCATTACACATGATAATGTTCATAGATTTGACCTATTCTTGGACATAGGACCCCTAAGTATCCTCCATACTCTTGGTCCTCTTGTTGGTCCCATCTTATAAGCCACCTATTACCTTATTTTGATTTTTTAGGAAATTTCCTACCTCAATCCAAAATTTTGGGTTGATAGGAATATTATCTTTCTCGATATTTTTCCATCGAATATCTATTTATCCAAATCTGAGCCCCAAGATAGAAGTTATGCCCTCATTTTTTTTTCCTATTTACGCCAACTTCCCTTGCTCTATCACAACACACTATTTCCAATTTCAAAATAATTATGAATTCAAAATTTCAAATATAACTCCATAAATGGGTTCTATAGTCAATTAAATTTCCATTAACTACTTCAGTGCCCCAATATGAGCTCTAGTTGTTGAGTTGTATCTTTTTGGAGTGACTATATTTCCTATCCTTCATTTGTACTATTTTAGTCAATCATAATTCCTTCATATTAACTACCTTGGACCAATTAGATTCTGCCCTTTTCTCCCTTGAAGAAATAACTACCTATACTTTTTGTGTTTTTAGTTCTCATTGGGTTTGAACTAACATATATAACTTACTTGACACTTGGCATGCATGCGAACTTCCCACTTTTCCATAATAAATGTCATTTGTTTCTTTTTGGCACAAATTTCAAGAAAATTCCTTATGAATAATTTTGTTGGTGATTACACTGATCAAGATCTTGGCATCTTGACATCGAGTTCCATCGACTTCCCTTTTGATCCAACCTATTTGAAAATGCTCGAGATCTTAAGGTTAGAGATTAAATCATGTCAATCTTGGAATATCGATATTTGGTTCCCTTAGCTTCCATTCTGCTCCAACCTCAATTGAAAACACCTGAGATTCAAAGGTCTAAGATCTGGTGGGGTCCTCTCTGGCCCACATCGTACCAAATCTTGTTCTCTATGGTTCTTTGTGAGTAGTGCATTGGTTTGAAGCCCTTATGGATCTACTCCTAGACCATGTCATGTCGGCATCTTAACTTTAGGTCTATCGCCCCCCTCATTTCTTGAATCACTCAAATGTTTCAATATCCTAAAGTTTCAAGAGCCTGATAGGGTCCACCTACTTACATCGCTCCATATCGACATAAGTCATCTTGAAAATATGACATTATGATGATGTCATCATAATTCCATGTCAATGCGGAATTACACATCATCTATCCATGCAAGATGCCCTGTCACCATCATCTGATCACCCATGCCTACGTGGCTATGTCGTGGTAACTTACATGTCCATTAAGTCATTTTCCCTATTGTGCATTATGTGGTCATATGAAAGTTCGTTGACTAATATTCTAGTAACATAGATCCCTCAACCATGGTTTCAAATTTTGGCTTGTGGGGTCGTACACTTAATCATTTTTGTTTATCAAGGATGAACGGTTTGTTGATAATCTCAACTACCCCCCTTCTAGTTAAATGTTCACCATGAGGGGGGTCTCACAATTGATTTTGACTGTTGATCTGGGATGGTCAATCGTTGATTAGAAATGGTCAGGTGGGTGCAATTTCCAATCATGCCCACCCCCTCTCATTAACATTGACCATGACGGGGGCCTCACAATCGATCTCAACCATCGATATGGGATGGTCAACCATTGATCAGGAATGGTCAGGTGGGCACAATTTCCAACTGCCCGCTCCTTGCTCCCCCCAAATTCCACCTGAATCATTAGATTTAGTGCTACCATAAATAAATGACTATTTTCCACTCTGACTTGTAATTTTGACCTGTTTCTACCAAATTTGCCTAGAATTTCAAAATTAAATGCTTAGATAGTTGGAGCTTTTCCCAAATTTCCTAAATTCCTCCATAAATCTGTTAATTTTCCACTGTTTTATGTTGTTACAATTGCTTTAGCCCAATTCTTAACTTCAATTAGCAATCAAATTAATCTTCTAGTTAAAAATAATAATTATAGATAGAATAGTAAATGACAATGAGAAATAAGAGACAATCAAAATCAATGACCAGAGACACCAAGATTTGGTCAAAGACTAGGGAAAAAACCCACAAGGAGGAAAACCTTTCAAATTCTTCTTCTTGTTAGATTGTCATAAAATCTTCAGCAGAGAGTACGATAATCTAATTTCAACAATGAGTCAAAGTCAAGCTTTGATTATCTAAATAGACAAATGAATATCCAATCAATAATGAGCCTCAAAAGTCAATTATCGTCAACTATCAAATTCTGCAATTCTTCCCAAGTCAACAACAATCGAAAATGCCTTAACTAGTCCAAGAAGTAAACGGTCAACTCCTCCAATCAGCTTGGTCAAAGCAACAATAAATGCAACCTCAAGTGTTGGTCAAAGTCAGCCTGAAATAGTCTATGAAATCTCAGTCAAACATAGTCAATGAAGAGAGAATATTTGCGCTCAACCCTATGATCAACTCCAGTTAAACAACCCATAATTTATTGGTTTCTGTGCCAATAAATTCGGCCTTCCAAAATAAGT
This sequence comes from Pinus tabuliformis, assembly GCA_031772625.1. Taxonomy (NCBI): domain Eukaryota; kingdom Viridiplantae; phylum Streptophyta; class Pinopsida; order Pinales; family Pinaceae; genus Pinus; species Pinus tabuliformis. The sequence continues at coordinate 842,347,402 of CM062819.1, read as the reverse complement.
GTAATTTTGGTCAAACGAGGTCAAATGGAGCAAGAAGAAGACTGATAAACATTGCTCAAAATATCCTAAGAAAAAGTCAAATTCAGTCAATAGAAAATAACCTTCTTTCTATGCATGAGAGATACCTACAATTTTCAAAGCTATATGAGCCAATCCAAGAAAGAGAGAGAATATATGATGAGTTGAAGTGATGCCAAATGAGGTGACCCTTAACTTGTATTTATAGGCGTTGGAGGAAGTCTAATTTTGCAGCCGAATTGAAAATTTGTGCCATCATGGGTTTTTTCATCAAAAATATATTTTTTCTTATCCAAATTGAGTGATTCAAAGGTCAATTTTGGGTCTCTCTAAATGAGGAATGATGCCTAATGGAGGGACTTTGTCCCTGAGCAATTAAATTAACACTCCCTCTCAAATAGGGAGAAATTTACCGACTACAAACAATGTCCCATCACAAATGTATCATAATCATCAAATAAAATATTGTCCTTGCTCATCTATGCTTATCTCTACTTATATGCACTTCATCTACTAGACACACTCAAATTGAAAAGAAGAAAAAATGACATCATAGGGGATTTCAATCTACAACCCTCTATCCAATGAAAATTGGGCGAGATCCATCTACCATCAAGGATGACATCCATATTGTTGTCTAGCTAATAAGCGAGATTAACTTTCTATATATAGGGTAGAGATCACAACCATCCCAATGTCTGCTGATCTTCCCAAGTTGACTCAAGTCATCTCAACCCATTGTCTAGATGGGGAGGCAATCACAACAAGTCTCGCTTGTGGGTAGGATGCATACTTGGGTATACTATGTCAATCACAACAAGGGAAGATGCCCATATTTTCATAAGTGACAAGGATAATGCACACCCTATGGTGACAATAGGTGATATCCACTTACCGTAGAGAGTAAGGATCACAACCATCCTATTGTCCAGAGACATCTCAACCCCAGGAGCTCTCAAGTTCAATTCCTTTCCCTATGAGCTCAAATAGGGGGGAAGAGCATAACTCAACATTCTTAATCATCCAGGAACCTTAACTAGGAGGGTCACATCCATCAATCCAAGCTTCTCTCTGAGGACCAAGGACTTCCCTTTTAGAAAATCCTTGGTGAGTATATCCGTTGTCTACTCATCTATCGATATGAGATGGAGTCTTATGGCTCCTCTATGTACCATGTATGGAATGTAGTGGTACCTGATTTATATATGCTTGGACTTGTTATGAAATACACGATTCTCTTCCAATTGGATCCCACTCTTGTTGTTGCAATATATCACAGTAGTATCTAGAACCTAATCAAATAACTCTCCAAATATCTTTCTCAACCAAACTACCTCACAACTAGCCATGCTAGCAACTATGTATTCTTCCTTGGTCGTGCCTAAAGTTACACACTTTTTTTTCCTACCCATCTAATATATCATAGCAGATCTCAAGCTAAAGTAGCACCCTGATGTGATTTTACTATTAATAATGTTTCTAGCCTAGTCAACATCAGTATATCCCCGCAGTCGTACATCTCTAATAGAATATCTTAGACTAAGGTTAATAGTCCCATTCAAGTATCTCAAAATGTGTTTGGAAGCAACCCAATGTGAAGGGAGGGGCTCATTCATAAATTGGCTCAAGGTGTTCATTGCAAATAATATGTCTAGATGACTATTCACAAGAAACATTAATGCCCCAATCAGTTTTCTATACTCAGAAGGATTAGCTAGGTTAGGTCCAACAACATTTCCACACAAATTCTTGAAATCCATCTCCATCGGGGTGGCCAAAATTTACATTCTTTCATTCCAAATCACTCTAATATTTTCATGAAATATCTTCCATGATAAAGGAAAATATCTCCAAGTCTCTACGAAACTTCTAGTCGCAAGAAATAGTGAACCATACTGAGACCCTTCATCTTGAACTCAGAGGCCAACTCCCTCTTACACTTGATCATCAAGGGCTCACTACCTATCTAGAATAGATCATCATATACAACTAAAATCAAAGGCATATCTTGGACCACCTTGAAGTGGAGGTTGGGATCAATGGTACTCTGTTGAAAAAATGTAGCGAGAAATGCTCGATTTGACTTAGCCTTGGTAAATTTGAGAAAATTCAAAATTTTGACATCAGGAGACAACTCAGAGGCAGTTAACTGGGGCTACATGGCTCTTGTCACTCAGTTAACTCATTAAATTTGAGTTAGTGGGCTTGGATTTTGATTTTCATGTGTTGATTGCTAATTTATAGCAATCAAGTTTATTTATTTCGAGTTGTATTTAGTTAAACTAGTTCTAACTATTGATAGAACTAGTTGGAGGTCAGTTGTGTAGTGGGAATATAGTCTAACTCAATGATCATCCAATTAACTTATCAATCAATCAAAAATAGCTCATGCATGCAGGGAATTCAAATTGCTCAGCTGTGGTCAATATTCCAAGGCAATGTAACATCAATTGTAGACTAGTTTTGAGTGTATAGGTGTTACATGCAATCAATGATCAATCCTTGGTAATTGTGCAATCAATTTGGAGGAAATTACTAAAGAATAGGGGCTAATTTCTTCAAGATTTTTGCAAAGAAATAGGAGCTCTCGTGGAGGCAAAAATTGACTAAGTCTGGATTAGAGCTTGTCATTGAGTAGAGAGCACAATTATTCTTTTACAAATTGAGCTTAGAGCGAGCAAGAAATTGTAAGACACTCTCTATTAATATGATTAATGCTAGCAGGCTTAAGGGGTTTCTACTAGTTGGTTTCCCCTAGATAAATCTATGTAATTGTGTATGTGATTGATGCCTATTTGAGAACATTGTTCTAAACTGTGAATTAATTTATGAAGAGTAGTAGAGTAGAATTGTGTCTCTTGATTTAAATTAAATTTCTTGATAAAATGTGACCTTAGGATTAAATTAGTTATGTTTAGTATAGAGTAATCCTAATTTATTTAGTTTAATTATGTAATTTAAACACGATTAATTAATATGTAATAATGCATGGGTGTTAATGTTTGGTTTCTATAACAAAGTTCAAAAGCGACAAAAAACTTTTGTTGGCTTGTGATATACGGCGCACTTAATCCAGCGGTTGTGATTTTCCTTGCTCGGTTCAACAATGGGGAATCAACTCCAGACCCCCCAGCCCATCCTATATTTATTAGCACGGGGGGTCTAAAAAGTGGTATTCCTATTCTAAGGCCCCATGATACATGGAAAGAGCTCGTTATTTTGCACCCCCCTCATTCCAAACTGCTTACTACCTACCCCCCCTGCCCATCTTCCCGCCAACAGTTATCTCTACTTATTTCATCATCCCTCCACCACGTCCCTACTTCACCGCCACTCCTAACTCACCACATGGCCTCTCCACTCCAGTTCCATTATAATCTACCCGTTACACTATGCCCATTACCCCCCAAATGTATACCACCTAGCAACCGATCCGTTTCATAATGGATAAGAAATAATGAAAAAGCTCCTAATCGTCTATAAATATCCCTAAATCGACCAATGTCGCTCCTTTCTACTCCACGTCACTTTTAGACAAACAGGTACATGTTTTCAAACTTCCACCTCATCTGCTTGATTGCTCGGTCATCCCTTTAGATTCCTGTCTACTAGTTTCAACCACATACTAGTCACAACGATCAATTTTTTGCATCATATTTTCGAATTTTCCCAAGTAAAAGACCAAAAAACTTCATCTCATTCCTAACATTTGGACCAATGGCACCTAAGGGAAAGTCATAAAAAACTAGTAACCATCGAATGATCCCCCCTGTAATTGACTTGGACCATATACCCTTGGTAGTTCAACATTACAAAATTGCAGACACCAATTATGAATTTGACTTGTTTGAACTACACAATTAGCTTAAGCAGAACTTTTTGGACCAAAGTGATGAAATCATCCTCTGGGAATCCCTCTTGCCATAATTCATGTTTCCCCGAACTCATCCTTTTCCAGACTTTGTCATGTGGTGTCAATCTAGATGTATTCCTAGCTAGGGAGCCATTGTGGCCCAGAATGGTGACATTCTGCTAACCATAACCCAAAAATCCATTAACCAAATGCTGCAAATCTCCCAAGGTGACTCTTTGAGCCCTTTTTCTATAGATTCCCTCATGGGACTCTACCAAAAGTTGACCTTCCCTTAAAGAGCTAGGATATTTGAGATATTTCTACCAGAAGATGTTCAAATCCCAAAGAAGAATTCCCCATACCCAGCCTCTACGTTTCCTAAAAAAACTAAACAAATTATGTAATTAGTGTCTTGTCTAGTCAGATACCACTCAAGTCAATGGGTAGATGAGCCCATTTTAGGTTTTCTGTCCATATTTTCCACAAAAGAAAAACCGTCTTTAATATTTAATTTTAGTTAATTCCTTGCAGATATCATTCATGAACAATTCCTCAAGATCACAATAGAAGGAATGTTTAAACATTCATCAATGTTAGTGTATATGTTTTTATTTCATCAGGTAGAAAGGTTTCCAATGACCTTGTAGAAATTGGATGATCAAGGTAATGCACAATCAGTTATATAGTGGACCTCTTTAGTGAGGAATAATTCAAGTGATTTCACCTTTAGTGACTTCATTGATCAGTTTATCTATACAATGGTGTGTCTTCTAAATAGAAATGTGGAACCTAGAATAGGTTATGAGATTCAAAGGAATTTACACCTCAATGATCAATCCAAAATAGGAGACTGGTACTTGTACCAGAACTACACCAAGATCAAAGTGTATGGTTGTGAGCTACCACCATACAAATTGCCAAAATATGTTCCTATGAGAATTTTCTCATTGGAGTATATCAGGAAAATGATTAATATGGATGATTTACATTTTTTCTCAGCCAAGAAGAAGGCCCAATTTAAGATCAAAACACAGGCGGGGCCATTCATATGCAAAAATATGGAAGCAGGCACTGAGGCAGATACACTTCTCAAGCATATGAACTTTTAGTTAAGTTTCACTTGGTCCTATGACCCCTTTGGCATAATTTCCAGTCTAAGAGTGGAGCAGAAGACCACTCCTTATTCTCATACTCCTAGGCCCGAAATTGATAAGTTTATGAACAAAGATCAATGGGAAGAGAACACCTTGCAAGAAGCCAAGGAACATATTTTATCTACAACCACCTCATAAACACCAGTCCCTCAGGAGAAACTTGATAAAAGGCCTAGAGAAGAAGAGTCTTCTCCTGTGACAAAATTTGAAACCAGGCAGCTCCTAATTTATACAAATAATCCAAAAAAGAATCCACCACCAGTTTTTATGTAGCATGAAGAAGGAAAAACTACTATAGTCATGATAGGTAAACATGCTTCAACAACACCAGAAGACATTTTTTCATATACAAGACAAGAGGACATTTTTATAGGCTCTCCATCTTCCTCTTCTTCACAAGATCCTCCAGATGTAACTCAGAAAATAGACTTGGCTCAAAGCTAAACATAGCCTAATATTTTTGCTAAGTACAAAGAAATCAAGCAAAAGAATGAAATGTTAAAAGCCAATACTTACACTCAGTTCTGGAAGCAAATTGATACTTCCCAACACAGGCTTCTGTCAACCTTTGATACTGAACAAGGGAGAATAAAGATGGCTTTCCTACAAGAAAATGTTCATTTTCCAAAATCACCAACAAACTACAAGAAGGAAATCTTCTCCTTTGATACAAATCATATCCATCTGATTGATCAGAAGGACATGCACAAACAAACTGGGGAGATGTTATAATCCACTCTAACTAACACTGCCATGGTAACTTCAAAACTACAGGCCTCCATAAGCAACATTCAGTCACAACTGAAGCTGGAGAAAATATCATCATTGGCAAAATATACTAGGATTAATTCATTAGAGGACTTAGTCATAAAGTTAGGTTATGACCCCAGTGATGTAAAGGCAGTGGAGGAGATAGTAAAGAAGAGAAATGTTGATATAACATCTCTAAGGAAGCATCTCAAGCTGCCATCTACAGAGGATCCTTAGACCAAGGAAATGGGATAAGTGGAAAAACAAAAGCAAGATATTTTCAAGAATCCAAATCGGAGAAATGGGGGTGGAACTAGAAAAACTACTCAAAGAGAAGGAGAAATCCTCATAGTTGGGTATAGTCCCACTTACAATAGTACCAATTGTAGTTGAAGGAGCAACATAGGTTTCAACATCAACAACAACACCAACGCCAACTACAGATTTGGCCACCGAATTGGTTAAAGCCATGCAGGAGATGTCCATTCAGGGAAAGGAGAATAAGAAATTGAAAGAACAGTTGAAAAATCTATAGGAACAAAAGTTGAAGAATGATAAATCCTATATAACAAAGTTACATAAATCTCACAGGCTTTCTCAAAGAATAGAGTTTTTAGAGAGTGAGTTAGTAATGGCTCAAACTTTGGCACAAGATAAATAAAACATATGGATAGATATCAATGTAGCTATAACTAAGATTTGGTCATCAATCCAAATCATTTTCTAGCAGGACGAGTTGACACAAAGGTCAAAAACATTGATAGAACAAGTGAGGGAAGTATTGGGAGATAAGACAATTGAAGCATTAACATTGATCAAAATATTCAATTCTAAGACTAGAGAAGAATTAGAGGAGCTACAAATGGAAGATAGGACTGAAACCATCTTAGAAATAAAGAAGGTTTTACAGAAGAGAAACCTAATGGTTCAATTAGAGAACAAATGCCAGACTCTAGAAGCTATTATGCAGAGATTTCATACCAGGTTTAATCTACTGAATCAGAGAGGTATGCCAGTGTTAGTGGCCATGAATGACAGGTTAATCAGCTTGAGTGACTACATTCAAAATATTTACACTATTACCAAAGATAAATCCAAGTTTGCAGGGGTAAAAGGCAGTATGACATGCAAAGATTTCTTGGAGGCTTTATATTTAGATCTCATCATCAAAATTGATATTAAACATATTTTCATCAATAGACCCACCTTTGAGAAATATATCGAAGTTGATGAAACATATAAAAAGCTAATAAAACTTTCTATCCCTAGTGAATATTGTTGGGATCACTTGTGTGAATTGCTTGAGTGCAACATTTTTTTATATCAGATAACAAGAAAACACCTTTTGGGACTAGTCATCAACAACCTTCCTCGACAATAGTGCCAACAACTATAGCAGTTTTGAATTCCTAAATTTTTGTACTATTTTTGTAATATGTTTTAAATATTTTAGGATTATGTCTTGATCTTTTGACATTAAGATATTTTGTAATTATTTTCCTACAAGGACATCATAATTCGAAGTAATAGAGGTTGATGTTTATGTAAAAGAAATGACCATTGATTTAAAGTTGTTCCATCGAGTTCTAGTGGACACATTTCAGTAATATAGAAGCTTTTTCAGGATTCCTCTGTCATATTTTTTGGTGAAGTGATCTTCTTTTTGTTACTGTGTTTTCTTTGTTTTTCAAACGTGTTTCTTTTCTCTATTGTTTTAAAGAAAATTAAGTTCAAGATTTGTTTTAATAGCACCTTGTTCTGGCTTAAAAAAATATAAATGTTATCTACTGAAGTTAAGCAATAGAATTCTTAGTTTCTCCTTGCTTAATGGAGACTTGATCTCTTCCTCTTTCCCATCTCATTAAACATAGAAGATCCAATAAATCTACCTACCTTTCCCTATTAGACTTGTCTGTAAATGCTGAAATAAATATATTTGAAGTATATTGACTCCATTACCCAATGGCGTATTGTTACATTCTCAACCAAAAAAACAAACAAAATCTAAAACCAAACCCTTAAGCTTCCACAACTAGCTTAATATCTCAATATAAACAAATCTAAATTTGAAAGGGCAGGGCTAGATCCCAGCTTCCAAAGTGGTTTTGTTGTTACCTTTTCATTTCGTTTACAGTCTTAGGAAATATAGAGAGCTAACACAATATAGGAAAATAAATCTACTTAGGCCTCTTTTCATTGAATTCAAGGCTTTTGGTGATGACTGGGCTGAAAAGGATGTTGTTTTGTTGCTCTAAAAAATATGCATCTTGTTGCTCAAAACCTGTTGTTCGCTACTATAAATTTTTGTCTTTTTACTCGAGAAGCTAACATATCTTGTCCCATCTTTCTTCATTTTGAGTGGAATATTTAATTAAATTTCTGTATGTTTCATCCACTTTAGTGTATTTCTGAAAAGTGGGCTTAGTTACAAACAAATGATTGATATCATGCTTAATCAATAAATCAAAACGTAAACCTTCAATAAAGGATTTTCCTATAATAGTTCCTCTAATCTTGGCAAATTTGGATTTGTCTGTAGCTATAACATGTAACCTGCATTAGTATTCCTCAAGGGGAATGAGTCATTATTCCATTCCTCTTAAGCCTGGAAGTCCTTTTTGATGCAGAATATTGAACTTGTGAAATTTATGAATGTTGGCTTCTAGATTATAACATTTATTTTCCAGCTGTAGCATTAGATTTCTTTTAGTGAGTGTTGGGAAATTTATTGGACTTAAATTGCTACATTAAATTATCAACCAGGGAAACTCGTAAGCTTGTGATGATGCCAGCAAAATATATGCAGGAGTAGGCAACTAACTCTATGTCTAGCTAAATTATTTATGATTCAATATAATATGCAAGGGAAGAGGCTCCTAACTAAGGAGGTCCTGGTTGTCCTTCCCTACAGTATCATAGAGAAATCATCGATTACATAAAACTAGAAACTTGAAATGAAGACAAGAGAATGAACTTTAATTGTTGTTCAGATTCAAAGAGAGAGAAAGACTAACTTAGTCTCTTGATTGTCCTCTCATGTACTAATCCAAACTAAACTAAGATTCATCCATAAGCATAAGAAATGAAATGACTTGAAACATAAAAGCACAAAATAATGAATTTCAATTACCATATAAATCAATGGAGAGAGAGCCTAACTTAGACTCTTGGTTATCTCCTCATATGATACTTGAAACATAAAAGCAAAAGAATGAATTTCAATTATCATGCAAATCAAAATGGAGAGAGAGCCTAACTTAGACCCTTGGTTGTTCTCTCATATGCTGATAAGATTCTAATTTAAAACTCATTCATCAATCATAAAAAAATCCTCAAACATCAAACATCTAAGAAATTAAATGAAATAAGATCTAATATGAAATAACATGTTTCTCTCATCCTTTTAGAGTGAGCTCAATTCTCTTAAGAACAAGACAAATTATTCCATATACTACATTAAGGAAACTTATATCTAAAAACTACATAATGGAAATAAAACTACATAATGGAAATATATGAAAAATGAAGCTTTATTCTATGCCATCATAAGTTGGATACAATGCTCTAAGAGTCCTCCTTTTGGAATGGAGGAGGTACTCCTATTTATACAATGAGAGGAGATAACAAACTCATAATGATGATCCATTAATCTCTCTTTTAGTTCCATACATTTCTCAACCATCTAGACACATAACCCTATCCTCCATGATTTCCTCCATGAGGTCCATGATATTTTCCATGAGGTTTATCTTATCAAATTCGAATTTGATCATTCAAGGCCACATAAAGATACCCTGGAAGCTTCCTTTGTGCCTACACATGTCAACAAACTCATTCTAATTGTTAGGTATAAGTATAAGCATCTTATTTTCTAAAGTTTAGCCATAAATTCACTTAAAAATGTTAAGAATTAATAAACTTTGGAAAAGCATAGTTATAACCCAATAATGAAGTAAATGGAATGATGTGGAGGTGGAATGGAGGTGACATGAAGGTAAAATGTGAAGATATTGGTGAATAATGGAGTGAAAATAGGGACCATTGTGAGGCCCAACAGTGAGAATCCTTCTCACTTCCAAGATTGTTTTAGTTCTGTCTTCCATCTCAAATTCTTTCAGTTATTCCCTTATTTTTGAATTCATAATTCTAACTAATGTTGTAGCCTCTCCTAGTTTTTGACCCAAGTCTTTCTTTACTTTTGCAATCACTTCCTTCGATCTTTCCAATAGCTCCTCCTGTTCAAAAATAATTTCAATAGAAGGCCAAAATTTGGTCATAGACTCATTAATATCTACCCATATGTTTTCCTTGGCTTGTGCAATGGTTTGAGCAATAGTAGTCTCATTTTCTAGAGACTCTATTCTTTGAGTTAGCATATGAGTTTTCTGAATCTCTACTAAGTAAACATTATCAATCTTTAACTTTTTCTCTTGGAGATTGTTGATTTGAGCCTTCAACTTTTCAATCTCTTGATCTTTGATGGAAAAATCTCCCATTGCTTTGGCTAAGTCAATTATTGAGTCTGTGGACTGTGTTTCCACTGCTATAGCTGCTACAATAGAAGTCCCTGCAATAGGAGCTGTTGAAGTACCTGCAATAGAAGTTGTTGCTATAGGAATAGATGTTGCCACATCTGTTTTCTTCTCTTTTTCCTTTAATAGACTTTCTAGTTTAGTCTCCATCCTCTGAATATGTAAGTTCTGTTCAATAATGATTTTGAACATGTTCTCCTTTTCCTTTTCTAACTCACCAACTTCTTTGGTCTGAGGATCTTCAGTAGTAGGGAGTTTCAACTGTTTTCTCAATGCTTGAATATCAACATTTTTCCTCTTAATCATCTCCTCGACAACTTTAACATTATTGGGATCATATCCCAGTTTAATTACCAAATCTTCTAAAGATTTTATTTTAGTATCTTTGGCAAGTGATGACATCTTTTCTAGCTTTAATTGGGATTGAACATTATTCACTGAAACCTGCAACCTGGATGCTTCCATGGCTGAACTAGTTAAGGTGGAGTAAATCATTTCTCCAACTTGTTTGTACATATCAATTTTGTCAATAGGATGGATCTATTTAGTGTCAGAGGAAAAATTAAATTCTTTGTAATCTGTTGTAGTTTTTGGGAAAGGAACGTTAGGCTCTAAAAGTGCCATCTAAAACTATCCCTTCTAAGCATCTAATGCTGAGAGAAGATTGTGTTGGGAAGCTAAAGTTTTCTTACAAAATTCTGACTAAGTAGTGGCCTTAAGTGCCTCACTTTTCTTCTTAATTTATTTGTACCTAGCAAATATACTTTGTTCTGTAGTGATCTGGTCTAGTTCTCCTGTCTGAACTATTATCACTAAAAAATGATCACCTAGCCATTTTTAACTAAGTGGATCAAAATAAACCATGTAGATTTAATTTTACCATAGTAAAATCACTTTCACCGTGGAAAATAATTTAGTAAACCACTTTTATTAAATTATTTTCCGATTTAAATAAAAAACCCCATAAGAATAATTAGATAAATCATTATTTATTTATTTTTCTCTAGGAATGATTATTAAATCATTAATTTAATAATTATTCCTTGTCACATTTGACTAAATCCCTTAGGAATATTTAAATAAATAATTAATTATTTGAATTTCCTTAATTCTATTATTAGAATAACTATTAAATCACCATTTAATAATTATTTTGATTTCACACCTTTCTTGTTTATTGCTAAATAATTAATAAATCATTTTATTTGTTAATTATTTCTAAATAAAGGTATTTAACCATTTTAAATTCCTTTTCCCTCTCCAATAAAAATAATAAAGTACTCCAAGTAGTTAGATATGAATATGGTTAATAATATTTTATTATTCTCCATTTTCGAGATTAACTCCATGCTTTGCTATATGAAGGATGGCTTTTCATTCATTCTTCACCATGATCATAATCATCATCAACATTATCGTCATTTTTCTTGAACTCCCATTTTGAGTTCTTCACTTTTGTTTGGGTTTTTCACATTGAGAGAGAAGATCAATTTTCTGAAGCGTCAAGGATATCAAATGACACATCCCATAGAGGGGGACTTACATACCAATTTGTAGATCTCCTTCACTAGGTGTTATCAATAAAAGATTAAATCATTTAAAATTGTCTTTCCAATTGGGTTATTATACTAGACACTTTATATTGTTGCTTTCTGTTTTGGGTTATAGCTTCGTTTACTTAGGTTTTCTATTTGTGTTTCATATCTAAGATGACAACAACCATCAACTTGTTGTTAGGGTCACTTGTCCCTAGTGACTTAAGTGTAGTAATTTTGGTATACCTTCCAAGATTTTCCACACTAACAAATGGCGACTCCACTAGTGTAATAATATCATTCTTGGGTAACTGAAGATTCATAAAATTTCATGGTTTTCTTTTGCTATTTTTCTTTCAATTTCTATTTATAGTATTAAACCCTATTTTTTCAAATTTTCAGATTTTGTTGGGTTTCTGGTCTTTTCTACAGGTCACAGGTACCAGCTGAGTAGGAGACAATAAAATCGGTGCAATATCAGTCGACCGAGACTCTTTTCAAATTTTTTACAGATTTTCCGAGAGTGTTGTCTGTAGAATGGTTTGGCTACTTCATCTTTTTTTTTAGTCTCCCGTAGGCATGGATTCACTTGATTTGTCTCTTTTAGGTAGGAGAAAGCCCCATAGGTTTTAAAGTACACCTCCACATTGTTAGGAAGAGATTTGTTGAGTGAGGAGTCTAGGGTTTTCAACATTTTCAACCACTATTTTTCAGATTTGATCCATTACTTTTCAGATCTTTTGGATAGGTTTATTTTACCTTTTATCCATTTAGAGTTTGGAGTTTACTTTTTCCCCTTAGGATCCCCTTGAGCATCCTAGGTCTTTGATCTTCACACTCGTCCTTTGCAAAATTTTTCACTTCTGGTTTTTTTCTATTTATCTACATCATTTACAATAGATTAGAGCCTTTAGATCCCAGTCCCTTGACATTATATATTTTTTGCCTCTTCTTTGTGTCTTTGAGTTTCCTATTTTTCCTTCTCTTTCTTAGCTTCTTAGTAGCCCTCGTGGGTGGGGTTTGGTGTGCTTGATTGGATATTTATTTTTATGTCATTTTTAGATTTATCTACAGTATTTTCAGCATTTTACTTTCAGCAGCACATGGCATCATGAAACATGCTTAATTAGCTCATCCACATGACACATCATTTTCACACACTCACACCTTAAGTGAACGTGATCTTGGTTAACACCACCAAGCCAAGACTTGAAACATTACACCTTAATAAATCAACACACATAGATTAAACCCACTTGGGAATCAATGCCAAACAATCTTTGTAGTGTAGGTGTAGGGTCGGTGGGATAGGCTTCCAATAACACCCATCATTAACTTTTCATTAATACATAGAAGTTGACATATTAGGGAGCTTAAAATACTTCACCATCCCACGGTCAAAGAGGGAGTGCATCAAAAACATGATTCAGAGGGGGTTAGGCTAGGTCATCATGTGAGTAGTTCTCCTCAAGGGTACCCAACCCGTGGCAAGGAATTCTGTGTAGTGATTGACTACCAAGAAGCTCAAGACTCGACCACCCCCGTGGGACGAAGGTAACCCTAGTGACCAATCTTAGGAAAATACCTTATATGATTGGCTGTGGGAAGTAGTTGGTCCTCTACCCCACCTTTCTTTGGACAACTCTTCTTGTAGGGATGAGATTCTGTCAATTAAGAAGTTCTATGGAAGGCCATATGAAACAATAGATCTAGGATTGTTTGAGGATTTTGATCACCTATAGCCTAGAGGTATTTTTCTTTGATAGGATGTTTTTTCTTGTATTATAGTAACATCATTAAAATAGTTAGTTTACACTTGGAACCACTGCACTAGGTGTTTCCTTGTTGTTTGTTACTCTTTTATTTCTATCATTCTCCTTTAATCTAGAAACCATAGCACCTCTAAGGTGTTTTTTGTGTTGAATTCGAGGGCTTCAGCGTCAATTCCTGTTAGGCCATATTACTCCTCCTTATCGAGTTCGATTTCATCCTCCCAGTCCTCCATCGAGTCATCATTCTGCTGATTCATCTCCTTCATCCTCTGATTCTGCGTCTTCTCCACCCCATATTGTCATCATGTCAGGCACCAATGTGGGTGCAGGAACCCAGGGCGATAACCCAGGTGCTAACTAGGGTCCCCCCACTAGCAGAACCCCAACCGGTGTGGTCACTCCTACTCCCTTCTTTTTTTCGTTGGTTGAAGTCTCCCAGATTTTAACCAACTTATCAATGATCCTCTTCTCCACGATCCTACATGGCCAACAATGCCTACTAAACTCCCTTTAGACATCCCAAAGTTTGAAGGTAATCCTAGAGAAGATCCAACTAATCATGTTCACTCCTTCCATATGTGGTGTTCATCCAATTCTATTACTGAAGACTCCATTCGTCTTTAGTTGTTCCAACACACACTCATTAGAGCTACTGCTAAGTGGTATGTCGACTAGCCTAGGGAAACCCATTCCAATTTAGCGACTCTTTCCACAACATTTCTTTCATATTTAAGGTTACCTCTCCATTATGACACTGGTACTAAACTTTTGACTTCATTCCATCAAACTTCTACCACTCGCCTTTCTGATCATGTTCAGGAATGACATAGAAGGAGGAGTATCTATAGAGCTCTTGAATTCAAAGACTGAGTCTATATGGATTGGTTTCTTAGATAAATTTTGGCCCCCATTGCAAAAGATGTTGCATCACACTTTCCTCAATCTGAGGAAGAAGCACTCCAAATAGCTCTCAAATTTGATCTGATTTATGCCCAGTCAGGTTATGTTTACACTATCATCCCTGATCTGCCTCAGCTTGGTGCTGCTAATGTGTCGGGGGCATCTCATGTCGCTGATGGCATAGTTGGTACCATATCACACCCTCATCCATATGCTCCACCTCATATGATTTATGGCTAGGGAGGGACCAGTTCCATGTACAATTATCCCTCCCCAATCCTCCTCAGGGAAATCCTTATCCAGGAACTAACATACCATATGCATATCCACCTTCACTTCAACAAATTACAAGACCAGTTGTTTCTACTCCTACTTATACCAATTTTTCCCCATCTCCCTATTATCCATATGCACAACCTAGTGCTCCAGCCCCTTCAGCACCAGCGCCTCAGCTCCCCATGCCTGCTCCCCCTCTACCGCAACAACCTCCTTCTCCATAAAGATAAGTGTATTCTCAACAAAGTAGACCCAATCCCCCTAACCCCAAGAAAAGGAACAAGGGGAAGGGTAATAGGAACCATCAGTCTAAGGGTAATCAAAGCAACCAGGGTCTGTGGTGAAGTAAAATTCTAAGTGTGAACACAAATGATTCCTCTAGCCCGATAGCGAGTCTAGCCACAAACAAAACATTCTATGGAATATTTCCTTAGGTTAGAACCAACTAAGAGGGCCTACCTCTTAGTACACTTATCACATTTGGTGATGACCTTGCTTGCTCGCTGCAGCTATCTCCCGTTTCCTTCTTCGAACACCTGAAACAAGTAAACAACAACAAACAACAACTGTGATAATAGACAAATTGTAATTCAACCTACTTAACAAGTCAAGAAGAATTAATCCATAAACATATGAGATGACACATTATGTAGGAAATCAATCGATAGTTTCATAAATATTAAATCAAGAAGAGATTACAACCATTGTCTTGAATTTTTTGTTCTCCTCCGACAAAACTAGGTTCCCACACACTTCCGTTAGCATTCCATGGTGGCCTCAACAATGATAGTTGTAAGGATCTTCACTTTAGACTTCACACTAAACCAAATTCACACTTCTCCCTCACAAACAACTAGAGAGCTACAACTATGAATAACTTGTTGATTACTCCAAACTTAATTAGCACTAGCACACCAACATTAACACTGGCTTGTGCTTGGGAAAAAGGGAGGTTTATATAGCATGAATGGATGGGAGATGGTTCCTCTTCTCATGGGAGAAGGTCTTATCCCTTGAGGTAGTTCCATCCTAATAGGGAAAAGGATCCCAAACTGACATCCTCAACTCCATCCGGCCCAACCATTTACCAGACTTCTGTTACAAATCTTCTAGAGCTAGAAGCTTCTGCTCCTTATTTAAAAAACTTTCCAAAAGAGTATTGGTGCTACTGGAACGAGGATCATTCACTCTGTTTGGTGCTAGGGACAGTTATAATCCCTGCATATCGGCGTTGGGAGAACAAGGGCCATTAGCGCCAGTCTTTTAAACTCGGAAAAACAAAAGGTTTGTGGGAAATGATGCAAAAGGGAATTGTTCTGCTCATGAAGAGGGACACAATTGGAGTTTCTTCATGAAGGGAAAGCATGTAGGGTTCACTGTAGAGGTCCTCTAGGATCAAGGAATGGGGAATACAGGGACAGTGACAAAATGTTGTGTAACAGATGCCCCATAAAGCGTGAAGGCTGAACTAGAGTGAGGGATGAAATTCTTTATGAATTAGTGCAGGGAACCAGAGTCTGTCATCGGAAAACCTCCAAGCAAGTACAGATACATATACATTACTAAAAACTCTACCAAATGATACATGAATTATGGTATGGACACAACCATCTAGAGAATGATCATGTAAATGGATCTAAGTATGGGTGTAGCCATCCGATAACAAGGATCATATCGAAACCAAGGTATGGTCGCAACCATCCAATAATGAGGAGGATCACATATGACAACTCATGGTATGGTCATAGCCATCCATCTGGGAGAGACATGCATATCAGTACAATCATGTCACACCGCCTTGCAACCTGGACCTTTGTAATCTGGGCCTAGGGTCTTTCGCTCCAACATGACCTGATCAAAGTACAAATTCTAACATGTGAATAGATGTGTTAATGTCGAACATGCTAGAAAATTGCTTGATTACCAGCCAATGATGTAAACTGTTAACAAGCGCGAGAGAAACCACCAATAATGACAATGGTCCTCAAGGTACTACCAACACAATTCACGGAATGTGAATAAAGGAACTAAAGTCGAACACCCATGAAATCACCCGATCGAAAGCCAATGATGTGAACCTGTCATCGAGTGTGAAGAACTTTCCATTAGGGCATGCAAGCTCTAAGGTACTAGAAGGGTGTCTCTTGATCAATTTCTTGGATAATGAGCTGAAGTCGACAGGAAGTGACTATGTCGAAGGAGGGTCGTGATGTATCCCACATCATCGACACAAGACAAAGGGATGCAAAATGATTTTGGATGATACAGATAATCAGGGGTAAGTGTAATTGCAGAAGGACAACTCTTGAACATATCGGCGACATGACAGGAAGTTTGGTAGATTTTGGATCCATAGGATCGGTGGTCATGATGACTTGGCAGAGATCAAATGGAAGGCAAAAATAAATAGCCCAACGTAGGAAGGTTGAAGATGAAGTGAGGATATCCCAACCTAACATGAAGGAGAAAGTGTCATATTCAAGCGTGAGCTTTCGACACAACTGATCGAATTTCAGAATTTCCCCCCACCATTTCTGGTAGGTACCCCAATTATTTTTTTAATCGCAATCTTGAAGGGGATAGAATATGCTTGCACTGTAAGTCCATCCTTCGGATGAATCCAACCTAATAAGTTTAACGAGCGCTAGGAAGGAGAAGCTCATGTTCGTCATGGTGATGAGTCTGATGTCGTTGTATGTTTTAACGAGTCTAACAAAGGTGTAACTCGGTATATTTTTCATGTTTAGAGAGTTTGAAAAAGACACGGAAAAGAAAACTCCACATGGTACCTTTTCATACATTTGTGTCTCTCGAGCTCAAAAAGGCAGAAAATGATATTTGAGAGAACCACTTGACCATTTCAGTCAAGGAGTACCTTTTTTGTAAATAGTTTATCCCAACCCTAAATAGAGGTAAACATATCTAGGTAAACGATGTTTCACATCTGTTAATGAGTTCAAAATTAAAAGAGCTCGACAATCGTTTCATGTTTAAAAGGTCGGAAAAGAGCTAAAAACATACCTCCCATTTTATTTGCTTTAACGAGTCAAAAGGGAAAATACTCAGCTATCTTTCATCTTTTACGAGTCAAAAAAGAGCTTAAAGTTGACTCGTCCTGGAGGAACGAGTGGTATAAAGGGTAGCAACTGGTTCCAGTACTGGTGGAACTACTCAAAACATGTAATGGTCAAGAGGTTGGCTAATAAAACCACTCATCGTTGTGGTTCCTCAGGAAAGGAAAAACAACCAAGTGAAAGCATATGATTAGCCAAAGAGATGGTGGTGATGGAATGAAACAACCAAGGCTCATCTAATAGAAATTAGCTGATAAAAAAATCAATCATGAGACATAAATCAGGCATGGGTTCATTTTTACACAAGCTTGAACCATGGAGAACTTTGCCTAGATTTTGTTTCATGTTGACATAAGCTTGAAATGAAAAGCTATGCTTGTTATAAGTCTGGATGCCCCCAGCATAATGAATCAATCGAGGTGCATGCCCCCCAAGCTTCATTTCAATCAACTAGGTGGATGGAATGAAGCTTCACTTTGAAGATCTTGGAAAGACTCGACTAGGATTTTACGAGATATTAATCAAACACTCCATTTGGAAAAGGGAGTTGCTTAATTTTTTAATGAGGTTGACACAGTAAAAGAACTATCCTCGAGACCCTTGTTTCATTTTTTAACGAGCTTGACACAAGACAAAGAACTATCCTCAGACATCTATTTCATTTTTTAATGAGGTTGATACAAGAATAAACTATCCTCAGTCTCCTTGATTCATTTTTTAATGAGCTTGACACAAGACAAGGAACTATGCTCACACCCCTTGTTTCATTTTTTAATGAGGTTGACATAAGACTAGGAACTATCCTCATTATGCTTGTTCATGATCCATAAGAGAACATGGCTCCCAAGAGGTCTTCACTAGATGGAAGAACCACACTCTGGGAGGAATACATGTCATTTGGTACCAAAGACAGATTGGGTTCCAATGCCCCGAGGACATAATGTACAATACCATCTGTGTGATCATCAACATATGCGACAATGGAACGGGTAGCCACATTATTGACCTATGGCGGGGAAGGTACTTCTTGCAAACAAGAGCCGATGGGGGATGATAGTTGCAAAGGGGATGCTTGTTGACCAATGAACAATAGTTGATCAATAGTCATGATTCTCCCTTCATGTGGAAATCAAACCACATGAAAAAGTGAAGAAACAAGAGCTCCCATGACATAAACATAGTCACGTCCAAGGAGAAGATTGAAATCCAAAGGACCTTGGACAACCATCACATCTATATAGACGATCTTCCCTTCCAAAGTAATAGGGAACTTCGAAAGGACACCTAAGGGCTAACTGGTTCCTCTGTTGAAAGCCAATAGATTTTGGGTGATAGGAACAAGCTATGGGGAACCCATATCTTTCCAAGTAGTAGAAGACATGATGCTAACAAATGAGCCTTCATGTAATATAGTGCTAGGTACTACCATATTATAGGCTTGTACTGTAATTTGGAAAGGCACATAAGATGGAAGGTGGAAAGTAGTCAATGGACTCCAATTGAAAAAGACGACAAAACTGCTTGGTGGGGGTATCATATGATTGCTGCCATGCTCTGCAAGAATAGCAGAAGGACTCTCCTAAAAAACCAGGATGGGAGGGTCACTATTCGATTCATGAGAATTTGAGGAGATGAGAAGAACATGAGTATGATCACTAATCTCTTTCAGAACAGATTGAGCAATTGGTGGTGGAACCAAGTCGACACTCATTTCAACCAATGGTTGGTCGGGAATAGACACAAGAGATTCATGCTTAGGAAGAGCCGGATGGGCAAGAGATGAATCCAAGTAAATCTCTTTACCAACCGGGAGAGGGTTAGAAAAAAGCTTTTGATAACCAACATGAAGTTGGGTTTGAGGAGCTGTAAGGGTTTCTAAAACTTTGGAATCTTTATCCATAAGAGGACAAAGGTGAAGAAGATGCTCTCCTTCACATAACCTATAGGGGAATCTAATCTTCCCTTTCTTCTTACCATCGCTAACCAAGGGTGCAACATCGACATGATCTCCAAAGGTCGATGGGGATGGTCGATCCAGATTTTGAGACCATACCTCTAAGACTCTGGGAATGCCAGGACAGTCTCGAAGGAGATGGTCAACCTTACACAACTTGCAAGGGAATATGACCTTCCATGGAGGATCGAAAGGTTTATCAACGAGATGTGCATTTAGAGAAATAGTTGCACGGTTGGCCTCTTGCTTATCTGAATTCTTCTTCTTTTCCTTATTCTTCTTCTTCTTAGCCTCCTGGTTACTAGATTTGAAACTTTCACCAAGCGAAGTAGATGAGGAAGAGGAAGAAATAGGGGAAGAAGGGGAGAGGTCAACCTTAGAATCAACGTGATGTGATTCAAATTAAGGATATGGTGGTCTAGGAGTTGGGACACTTGGGATCACCGAGGTTGAAAATAACCAGATAGGTAAACCAATGGTTAACCCAGGAAGGGACAATGTCGCCATGTAAGGAGCACCAGTGTTTCCAAAAGAAGGAAACGGACCAGGATTCCCATCTTAGGGGAATCCTTGACTGGTAGACTCTGGAAATGTTGCCATTGGAATCGACCCTAAAGAATCACTAAGGAAGATAACTTTAACTAGGAATATTTCGTGGGTAGTTAATTTTAAGACACTGAAACAAAACTTTGCCTTTTCATATTTTAAGAGTCGAGAAAAGAGCAAAAGGTGACTCTATCACTTTCGATTTGAAACGAGCTCGAAAGGACAAGTGCTCGGGTGATCTTTTATATTTATGGAGTCAAAAATATCAAAATGACTACTCAGGGTACTCTAGGCAGAAAGGATTACTAGGTAATTGTGAACTGCAAAATACCTCCTGGCGAGGCAAGAAGTATGGGCAGACAATCTTCCCGAATGTTGTGTTTGTTGTATCACGTTTACAAGGTGGAAGACTTAGCTTCCTATGGATAAAGGATTGTAGACCTAGTGGGGTCTCCCTTTATATACGTGATGGTATGGGGAGAACAAGTCCGTACTAGCGTTTTCTAATGCTAAAGTGAACGACAACTGCTAGGTTTAAAGACGTCAGAACACATCTCTAGCCTAGACCACTAAATGTGAGTGTTAAGTTTTAATGCTTCCTTAGGTTAATTCAATAAATTTTAACGATTGATCTTGAATAAGGTTTCAGTTACAAGGCCCTACCACTATCATATGAAAACTCCTATATGTAGCTATATGAGAAAAGAGATATTTGTCTTCGACAAAAGTTAACAATAATTCAGATATAGGGAACACAAAATCAATGCAACAATGAAAGAATGAAATATTTCTCTAATAAATCTCCTAAATGCACTTAATCTTACTATTAAAACATAAGAAGTTTCATTTCATTTCCAATGCTTATGATGATGCAACTCTAGCTTCTCAATAACGCTACTAATGCAATATTTTCGCTTAAGTAGACTAGAATGATGTTCTCCTTTTCATAAAATGCAAAATGAATCTTTCACATAAAGCACTTTAAATGAAAAATTTCACAATTCTGAACAAACAAGTATGGATCAAATCCAAAGCATGATAAATGAAACTAAAAGCAACTTTTTCCCTAAATCGAACAAACCAAACACATAAATGCTTCAGTCCACAAACCAAGCAATGTAATCTATGCTTGGAAAGAGAAAAGAGACATTCAAAATAAGAGAACGAATGAGCCTCTTTCACTCATTCAATTGAAAATGAAGCAATGAAGATGTTGTGATTGAAAGATGGATTAAATGAAGTAGTGAATCAGAGACTTGACACAATGAGTAAACAAATAAATGAATGGTAATTGACATAGATGCCCTAGGGTCATAGAAACCATCCAAAAAACTCAAAAAATCAAGCAATGAAACTTCAAGCAAATCAATCAATCAAAACCAACAAACAAAGCATCCTAGTCACTTCGGGGAGGAAGAAGAGAGTTTGAGGGTCAAGACACACTAGCACTGGAATGGGAGAAATTCTGATTTTTTCTTAACTCAGAGATAGACACTACTATCTAACTGACAACTAGCGCCGATCAGTACGAACGACATGACTGACCAGTACTGCAACTAGCGCTGATGCCCTGATCGATGTAACTACCTAATTGACAACTAGCGCTAATTGATGGATTCAAAGAAAAAAAAAAAAACATTACACAGGGCCAGACTTAGCACATCAAAGGGTAGGCTAAACCAAGCAAGCACACAAACCAAGCTAAATGAAGCTTTCTAGTTATGGAGAACACAGTCAAAACAAGCTACAAGGTAGAAATCAAGAGAGAAAGACACATTGGTTGAGATTTGGGGTGAACCCTAATCTTCACCTATGGGCATCGGCACGATTGCCTAATTAACAACAAGCACCAAAATAGGGTTGGCATGACTGTTTTTGAGCATATCTCGCTGGTCGGTGCGACTATCAATGAAATAAGCATGTTGAACGAGGATGCAAAGAAAAAAAATTCAAAGGCTGAGACCAGACTTACTACTATGAATTTCAGACCTAGATTAGTAAACAAAGCAAAGCATACAGAACTAAAGGGAAGTGGCAAAACTAGAAAAGTTCACACAAAGCCATGAAATTCCAAACAAGAAACTAGAAGGATTGGTTGCCGAGCGGAGTCGCCAATTTGTGGTGAAGTAAAATTCTAAGTGTGGACACAAACAATTCCTCTAGCCCGATAGTGGGTCTAGCCACAAATAAGACATTCTATGGAAGATTTCCTTAGGTT
This sequence comes from Pinus tabuliformis, assembly GCA_031772625.1. Taxonomy (NCBI): domain Eukaryota; kingdom Viridiplantae; phylum Streptophyta; class Pinopsida; order Pinales; family Pinaceae; genus Pinus; species Pinus tabuliformis. The sequence continues at coordinate 842,324,820 of CM062819.1, read as the reverse complement.
AGAGCCAATTAAGAGGGTCTACCTCTTAGTACGCTTATCCCATTTGGTGATGACCTTGCTTGCTCACTCTAGCTATCTCTCGTTTCCTTCTTCGAATACCTGAAACAAGTAAACAACAACAAATGACAACCGTGATAATAGACAAATTGTTATTCAAACTAATTAACAAGTCAAGAAGCATGATGCCATAAACATGTGAGATGACACATTATGTAGGAAATCAATCGATAGTTGCATATATATTAAATCAAGAAGAGATTACAACCATTGTCTTGACGTTGTTGTTCTCCTCTGACAAAACCAAGTTACCATACACTTCCGTTAGCATTCCATGGTGGCCTCAAAAATGATAGTTTTAAGGCTCTTTCCTTTAGTATTCACACTACACCAAATTCAAACTTCTCCCTTACACACAACTAGAGAGCTATAACTATGAATAACTTGTTGATTACTCCAAACTTAATTAACACTAGCACACCAACATTAACACTAGTTTTTGCTTGGAAAAAAGGGAGGTTTATATAGCATGAATAGATGGGAGATGGTTCCTCTTCTCATGGGAGAAGGTCTTATCTCTTGAGGTAGTTCCATCCTAATAGGGGAAAGGATCCTGAACTGACATCCTCGACTCCATCCGGTCCAACCATTTACCAGACTTCCATTACGAAGCTTCTGGTGTCGGAAGCTGCGGCTCCTTATTTAAAAAACTCTCCAAAAGAGGATAAACATGACTGGAACAAGGATTAATCACTCTAGTCAACACTAGGGATAGTTATAATCCCTGCATATCAGTGTGAGGAGACAAGGGCCATTATCACTGGTCTTGTAAACTGGGAAAAAAGAATATTTGTGGGAAATGCTGCAAAAGGGAATTGTTCTTCTCATGAAGAGGGACACAATGGGAGTTTATTCATGGAGGGAAATCATGTAGGGTTCACTATAGAGGTCCTCTAGGATCAAGGAATGAGGAGTACAGGGATAGTGACAAAACGTTGTGTAATAAGGTCCTCCACCCAATGCCCCTTAGGGTACTCAACCTAATCCCGCAACCCAGCAACAGGGAGGTCAACCCAAGTAGAACAAGAATCTTCATATGAAAAAACCTTGTGCTTGTTGCAGATTTTATGGTCATTATACCCATGAGTTTCCTCTTTTACCTCAGATTCGACAAACATGGGAAGCTCAAGCAGCTTCTCGAGGATTGCAACCCACTACTCCTCCTCCTCCTCCTGCTTCATCCCAACCAACCGTGCTTACCAATCCTTTTCCTATTGCTTTAGTACCCTGATCTACCGCGATCCACTGATCTTTATCCACCAACAGATTCTCCATCTTTAGTTTCCATAACTCAAAACTCTGACATTTAAATATCTCAATCTCTATCTTTCCACTACTTTTTGTCTTCTTTTTCCACAAGAATTGATCTCACAGATCTACCACTGAATAGGTTCTACCACAGGCCCAAGAAAAAAATCCCTCAGTAGCAAAGGCATCCTCTTGAAGCTAAAACAAATCTAACTCCTACATACGAATTCTAAAAAATAGAAAATAAACAATGGCGAGAGCATAAAACATAAAACAAATATACACATAGATTTTTCGCTAGATCCCAAAACTGGGACTACCAGATTGATTTTTCATTATGTTCCTCTAAATGTTACAATACAGATATATACATGTTGAAGCACCCATTAGCCCTAGATTATAACATAAATATAGTTTCCTTGACCATATCTACAAAATACCATGGACAGTAAACTATCATGCCCAAAACCATGTGCGAAATCCATGCATAAAACCATACATAGGTCCTCCCACCTAATATAGGATCCAAAAAAAAATTCCCCCTTATGACCCCTATATTATAGTTGTGGAAAGAATATAACACAACCCAACAAAAGTCTAGGCCATGGATGCCTCACTTTCTAACTGTTCAATCTTTAGAGTGAGCCTATGAGTTTTCTGCAACTTTGCTACATAAGAATTGTCTATCTTTAGTTTTTGATCCTACAGAGTTTTGAGTTGATCCTTTAAATTTTTAATTTCCTACCCTTGAATGGAAAGGTCTGCCATGGATTTAACTAACGTATTTGGAGAATTTGTACTTTGTGCTAGTGCTGCAGTTGATGTAGATGTGCCTATTGTTTTTTATACTGAAATATGGACTGATGTTAGATGCACTATAGCTAACTATGATGACTTCTCCTTTTCCTTGAGCAGTTTTTCCATCTCCACTTCGATATCCTTAATATGGCTGCTTTGTTCAATTATTATCTTGAACATGTTCTCTTTTTATTTCTCAATCTCCCCAACTTCCTTATCTTGGGGATCCTCAGTGGAGGGAAGTTTGATTTGTTTCCTCAATGCTACTATGTCTGCATTTTTCCTCCTCACAATTTCTTCTACTACTTTTACATATTTGGGGTGATACCCCAGTTTAATTACCAGGTCCTCCAATGATTTGATACTGGTGTCCTTAGCTAAAGATGAAATCTTTTCAAGCTTCAATTGTGACTGTATGTTGCGGAGTGACGCCTGCAACTTGGAAGTTGCCATGGCAGTTTTGGTCAAGGTAGAGTACAATATTTCTCCAGTTTGGTTATGCAGGTCTATTTGGTTAATGGGTTGAATCTCCTCAACATCAGAGGATAAAATAGACTTCTTGTAATCAGCTGGTGTCTTTGGAAATGGAACCTGTGCTTGAAGGAATGAAATTTGAATTTCCCCTTTTCTATATGAAAGGTTGAAAGAAGATTGTGCTATGAAGAGGTTGTTTTCTTCCTGAATTGAGTGTATGTGGAGGCCTTGAGATTCTCATTCTTCTTCTTAATTTCTCTATATTTTGCAAAGATATTTGGTTCATCCTGGCCCTGAACCAATTTTGATATTTGAGCTTTATCTGGAGGATCTTGGGAAGTTGAGGAAGTTGGAGATCCTATGAATATATATTCTCCTCTTATAGCAGCATGATGGCTTGTCAGGACTATGATGTCTTTCCCCTCATCCTCTTGCTGAAAAACTGGTTGAGAACTAGTCTTGTGCTTCTTTTTGTATATAAGAAATTCTTTGACTCCAATCTCTATCACTGAAGGGGAAACCTCCTCCCTTGGTCTCTTGTATTTTTTCTCTTGAGGTACTAGAGTCTGTGAGGTTGTTGTAGATATGACCTATTCTTTTGCCTCCTGTAGTGTGTTCTCCTCCCATTGACTTTGATTCATGAACTTCTCTATCTCTGGTCTTGGAGTGTGAGTGTAGGGAGTGGTTTTTTGTTCCACTCTCAGCTTGGAGATGATTCCAAAAGGGTCATATGACCAAGTAAAGATCAATTTGAATTTCATTTGTTTAAGGAGTGAATATGCCTCTTTACCTGCTGCCTTGGTGTTACAAATAAATGGTCCCACCTGTGCCTTGATCTTGAACTGGGACTTCTTCTTTGCTGCAACAAAATGTAAATCATCCATATGTACCATCTACCTGATATATTCCAATGAGAATATTCTCATGGGAACAAACTTAGGAATCTTGTAGGGTGGCAACTCACACCGATAAACTCTGATTTCACTATAATTTTGGTATAAATACCAATCCCTTGTTTTAGTCTACTCACTAAGATGAAAAATCCTTTGTATTTATAGTCTTATCCTAGGATATACATCACTGATTAGTAAGCTGGCAACTATATGTAGGAATTTATCAACATAATCAGAGAAGGTGTACTCGGTGGAATATTTCCTCACTGGGGAGGTCCAAAGGATTACAGACTGTGGATTAATCTGATCATCTAATTTCTGCAAAGGGAATGAAAACCTGTCCACTTGACGTTAAAGAAATAAATACACCAACACTGAAGAATACTTTTACTTGAGGAGTTGGTCATGAATTGACTCTACAATGAACTCACTGTAATTGAAAATAGGGGGTTTCTCACTAGTTGTAAAGACTGATAGGAAACCAACAATGGCCTCATCAACCCACTGATCGGATTGATAGCCAAGTATACATGAAATAATTGTAATTACCTGTTTAGTCATCTTGGGGAACATAGAGGATGAGTAGGGGGGGTTTTTCTTAGGTAATTGGGCATCCTCTGGGAGAAAAATCTCAAAAATCTTGGCTCTTTGTGGGAAGGTTAGGTTTTTGTAGAATTCCATGAGGGAATCTACTGAAAATGGCTTCAGGGAGTCATAATTTGGTAATTGTAGCATCTGAGAGATGGTTTCTACAGTGATGGTGAAAAGGATGTCACATTATGGGCCACAATTTCCCTTTGGCTGAGGATGTAGCAAAATTGGCACTAGGACACAAATTATGGGAAGTGATAGGTATGTGGGAAGATGAATTGGGGTAGGGAAGATTCCCACAGGCCCAATTCATCACTGAGGTCAAGAAACTTTTGCTTCAACCAACTATGAAGCTCATACAGGTCAAAATCACAATTGGTTTCAACAATCTTGTATTGTTGGTCCACTAATGGTTGGTGATCTAGGTCTATGGTAGAGAGCAACATAGGGTTGTCATTAGAGGATTTAGATTTGATTTTAGGTGCCATTATCGAAGGGAAAAGAAAAGGGAATTCAGAATTACCCGAGAAAGAAAAGGTGAAGACTGGTATTCGGGCACAAAAAGGCACTTGGTTGTAGTAGTTGGTTATGCTGACTATTCACGGTGATGGCGTGGGTCACTGACTGAATGCTGAAGCAGATTGTGACTAGTTGACTATGTGCTGGAGTGTCTGATTCCTGTTATCTTGAAATAGTGAAAAGAGGAAACAGAATGGGTTTTGGGTGGGTTTATATAGAAAAGTGAACTTACCATTGTTATTTAACTATTTAAACGGAGCGAGTATGTTGTCACGGGAAATAGAAAAAAAATTATTGAGCAACATTTTGCTGATGTGGTGGCAAGAGTGCCAGATGGCATCATTAGATTAGGGGAGAAGTAATGACAGGAAGTCATTTTGGGGGAAAGTATGTGGAGTCTGCTAGAGTGATGTGGTGAAAAGGTAACCGGGTCTGCCGATGGGATATGATAAAAGGATGGCAAATCATGTTGATGGGTAGCGGGGTCTGTAGGGGTGAGATGGAAGATAGGAAGTGGAGGGGAAAGCTTTATGTATGAGAGAATGTTGGGGATGGGGGAGTCCACATGGAGGGAGGTTATGGGTGTGGGAGCAGCAAAGGTCAACAGTCGTGCGAGGGGGAAAGTGTGAGGATAGTTTTTTGGAGGGGGGACGGAATGGTAAGCGGCAATAGGCAAGGGGGGGGGGGGGTGCAAATTACTCTAGAGCCGCCACGCTGTCAACCAATTTTTCCCTTTCAGACCCCCCCTCATTTCCCATCAACTAAACCTTGGAGGGGCTTGGGGGGCCCAAATACAATTCCCTACCATTGATCTGGGTGGGGTGGATCGAGTTTGTTTGAACATAATTTGACTTTATCATGTGGTGACAAAACATGTCGCATCCAAAAAAATCTTTATTACAAAGCAAAATTGTGATTAACTTAGCATTGAATTAACATTAAAGCTTAATTAACCTCTAAAGGCGCATTTAAACATGCAGGCCTACTAATTTTATTCTACCTAATCTAATTCAACCACGATTAGATTGTGTGGCTTATTTATTCACTAACCTAAACTAATTTTATTTAATCCAGTCTAATCATGTTTAAACATTGTGATTAAACTAAATAATCTACTTCTCCTAATTCAGTGTGGTGTTTAAACAAGATGCACACTTTATTGAAAATTTTCTAAGGTACTTCTAATGCAATTTTTCATTTTTGAGTGGCACTTTGACTTGCTCACTTGCATCCATATTTTTATAGGCTATTTTAATTCTTTTTTCATATTTTGATTTTTGTTCTTTTCACACACATACACACACAAATTTATATATATATATATATATATATATATATATATATATATATATATATATATATATATATATATATATATATATATTTATTTTTTTCCTTTCGAAAGAAATTTGTAAAATGGAAGATATTTACAACATCTCATATACAAAATTACAACTACAGTCAAGTCATCCTATGAAATATAGGACCCTAACAAGGGGCAAGATAACTTATTTACTGTAAACCAAAAAGTATGGTGAGGTTTTGAGTGAAGGCTTAGGAGTTACACGGTCAACCCGTAATTCATTGTTCAAAGAGTTATGCTAGTTCCTTTTCTCAATGTAGATGCTCTTCTTGATTATGCAAATAACATTTTTGTTTGTCAATTCAGAGAAACCATTTCCTTGTGGGTATTAATTAGATGCATGTTTTAATACAATAATGTTTTATAACATGAATTGATAAAGTTTTAATGATAAAATTAAGTCACATTATCAAAGGCAAGTGACATGGGAATGCCAAAACTAGTTATAATATTATGTTGTAGAAAGTGGATGTCTCAAGGGAACTACTTCTGACCACCGAGTGAAATAGTATGTTGCTATCAGGATATATTAGTGTTTCTTTGATGAATAGGGAAACATTTATCCAATAACATCTAGGCCCCGCTACTAGAATGTTTCCTCAACTACTATTGGTATTTGTGGGGTGGCTAACCTATGATTGTGACAGGAGGATCTATGACAAGTTGGGCACTTGTGGACATAAGAGTGAGCATATTTGAATAGAGTGGGCCAATAATAACCATCCCTCATAACTTTATGTGTTGTAGTGTCTCCCACATAGTGGCCACCTTCCAGTCCATCATGCAAGTCTCTAAGTACCTTCTTTGTATCTTGCAGCTCAAGGCATCTTAGCAGGACACCATTGTGGTGTTTTCTAAAAAAAAAATCCATCAACTAGTTCATAAGATAGAGCTTTCAAATGGATTTCCCTCTTCTATTTATTCGATAAGTTCATGGGAAGGGTTCCATGCTCTAGATTTTTTTTTTTTTTTTTTTTTATTTATTTATTTATTTTTTTTTTAATTTTTTATCTTAGCCTACCATGGTGCTATAGATGTGGACTAATGAACATGTTCAATATTGTACATTTGTATCTTCTTCTCCCAACCTCAAAGATCTTACTCGGGAGTATCCCTTGCTTCATATGCTAGTTTACAGAGGCCATGATCCTTTATGGTATGAACTGGTTTGAAATCCATAACATATTCTTTTAAGTAGGTCATCCAGTTAGCCCTCTTATCGAGTAGCTCTTTATGCACAAACAAAGTTCTTACTATTGCATGAGGTACAAATATGATCATATGCTATTTTAAGAGATAGGGACTGAAATAATTAACTTCCTTGTATATCACATATGCTTTTTTGTCAAATGGCAGGGTAATTTAATTCTAGACATTATAGACTGATGCACATAAAATAAATAGGCCACACATTTCCTTCATTATCCTTTTAAATCAATACGACTACAATTGATGAATTTGAAGCAAAGGTGTAACATACTTGGTTAAAAATTCACGTAAAACATATATAAGACCACGGTCATGGGACACATATTCCAAGCTGAATGGTGGGAAAAAAATCCTAGTGGGTGTTCATTCAGTTTATTATGGCTAAGGAAATTGGCAAAGGCAATGGCGAAGGCTTTGGAAAGGCATGAGGCAATTATTAGCATTTTATTTATGAAAATAAATGAAATTAGGATAAAATCATGGTGAAAAGTCATAGGTTGCATATGAGGAGGAAATTGAAGGAAAATAATGGAAATTGAAAAAAATAGAGGCCTCATTTATAAAAAGGCTTTTTAGGATCAGTTGGCAGGCTTGGTCAGTGTAGAAGTTTGTCAGTTCAGTGTTGGAGCTCTCCCTCTCTATTTTCTCTCTCATACTCTTGGACACTTAGAATTTTCTTGGAGCACTCATGGAGAGTGTAGCATACTTGGAGTTTTGGAGCAAGAGGGAAAGGGAAGAGTAGGAAAGTGCAAGAGGACATTGGGATCAAAAGCTGCAATGAGTTTTTCCTGTAGGTACCCAGTTGCATGTATGTTTTCCTCACTAGTTTTGGCATGCATGCGATATGCATGTGGTTTCTTGGCTATGATATATCATTGACATGGAGGATTTCCTAGATTGATAGTGAATTCTCCTAGGCTTGCCATTTCTTGGACAGCCATGGCGGTGTGGGTTTATTTCTTTATTTTTTTGGTTGGTTCTCACGTTTCCTTTAACTTGGGTTGAGTTACTAGTTCTTGGAAGCCCTGGTTGACCAAACGCTCTAGAAGCCCTGTAACATCTTGGGTTGAGTTACTAGTCCCAAAAGACTTCATTGGAAAAATGCTCTAGAAGCCCTTGGAGGGTTGAGTTACTAGTCCTAGATGCCCTAGTTGGAAAAACACTCTGGAAGCCTGGCGGGAATTGTGGGCTGATTTACTAGTCCTGGAGCCTTGGTTGGAACAAACACTTTAAAGCCTTGGAAGGCTTGGGTAGAGACCAATCTAGTGATGGTTGTTTGGTGTCCGACTGTGAGGTGGAATGATTGTTTGATGGGTTGAGGTGGTTGGCCTCTAGAAGCCCTTAATGGTTTCAGATTGATGTGTTTTATGAGATCCCATATTCATGCTTGGAATATGACAAGGGAGTGACTAGTGGAAGAGAGTTTTGGCTCAACCATGCCTACGGTCAGGTGGTTCATGGAAGTTCCACAACTAGTTTTCCTTTGCATCATTAATATGAGGTTATTTATACTTGTTATTTTATGAGCATTGTATTGGTTTATATGTGGATCACATGGCTATTTTTTCGTTAGTATTTCTTTTGTTATTATTCTAGTTATGAATATGTATTATGGCAGTGACTATGTATGGCTCTCATCATTTTTTACTTGTAAATTAATGAAAAATGTATCTATGTCCTAATGGATGAAATGGGAGCTAATGTGTTGAGGCATCAATGTGTCTTAGTGATTCTCAGATGAGTACGAGACCCCTATGCTTAGATATGTTGTTTACACCTGTAGATTGCATATTTGTGAGATGTTTGAAAAAATGCCTAACATGGCTAGTAGGAGTCCAGTCAAGGGCTTGTTCAAGTAATTGCATTTGTATCATCATTCCATTGTTATATTTCCATTTTGAACATATCATTGAATTCTAGGTAGTGACTTACGATCTAGGCTGTGGCTCAAATCCCAGGGACACTGGCACAACACTGAGTAAAATGGTCCTTGGACATTAGCATATCATGCTGTGGGAGCGTCCAAATTCCTCTAGACACTGGCATGCCCATATCATGGGAGCATATGGGGGTTAATTGGTCTAAAAAATCAGTGGGACTCAGGGGCTGGTTACCTGAGAGGTTTGGATGGTTCCTAAGGGTCTTGTTGTTGTTTTGGAAGGGTTGTATTGTGTGTTTCCGTTGGTTCCACTTCATTAACATGAATAAGGAGGTAGAATCATATCATAGTAACTTCACATCACATGTTTACCCCATTTGGCCGATTACATGGGTAGATGTGGGAGGAGGTCATTAAAGAGTGGTATTAGAGCATGGTTCACCCCTTGGACTGGATGGGCAGTGTGTTGGTCATGCATTCATGTCGGTTGCATATGTGTTTTTTATCCTTGTAGTCCATGTGCTTGTTTCATTTTCACAGTCTTGATCATGGTTTTAGTGATGTCGCCATGTGAAGGTTGATGGTGTTGTTGTGGGATGTGTCATCATGAGTGTATGGTTGTATATGCATTTTTTATGCATGTTGGTGTCTATATGTTATTATGAATGCATTATCATGGTTATGGTTATGCATGTATGGTACGTTGGACATGCATTGTGAGGTCATTGTATGAATTTTAGGACATCATGATGTTGTTGGATGTTATGACGTTGATGTGTTGGATGACATAGAACAGGAGATGTAGATCAACCGAATGAGATTGGAGCACCAGAATTTGGGGTAAGAGAAGATCGTCATAAAAGTATTGTATGTTTGGGATGCAGGTATGTTAGTTAATGGATTGATTATATGCATTAGGGTTATATACATGTTTTAAATTCTATTGATTTTATGGTTACTAATCAAGTGCTCAGTATTTAGCTCAAAAATCAAAGTTCTTAGAATGGCTTGAAAGTTAAATGACTGTGTCTGTCTTGGAAAAATGATCCTAATGCAACTCGTTCACTAAAAACCGAGTTCGTATGAGGAAGTTATTGAGTTCTGTTTGCTTTGCTAAATAGGCGATAATTGTAAAAAAATGCCCAATCACTACACAGTCAGCAATCCATACTACTAACGTGGCAAGTGACTAGGAAAGGTCAACTTTGGTCAACATTAAATCATGCTTCACCAAGCATCACAGTTTGATTGGTTGCAGTTTGGTGATGTGGCAGGTACGTTGGCGCAGTTTGATTGGTTAGTTTTGGACCAATGAGAGAATGCCATGTGGAAAGCCCAAAGGCTGCCATGTGGCACCTCCCAATGGCCTAGGAAGAGGGCACAGTGGAACAAAATTGAATGGAGGCACTGAGGTTTGACCCTGTGACCTCCCATCCTTAGTCCACAACACATAACCAACTCTGCTACATTTATTTCTTAACCGTTATAGTGCACAATAAGTATTTGAAGTTTGATGTGTTAAGGGTTGGTGGTTAAGGGAGGGCTAGCCCGTAGGCTTGCCCTCCCTATGTGAACGCAACCATGGTTACCACAAATAGTTAATACCACTGGCTCCATAAACCTTAACCCTAACAGTTACTACACCATGTGAACTCATACCCAATGGTTACAGTGGAGGTCAATTGACCTGGCGGTCAATGCTACGAAACCGCGACGGTTACACCACATGTGTCCCTGCATAAACCTCCAACGATTACGGTTAGCCTAATTGTGTAGTTATCACACTAATTACGGATTAGCGGATAATTAAACTTGATTTACATTTGATTAAACTCAAGTTTAAAACGACAGATTTTTGGTGGACTCCGCTATTTTCGGGCCTGCCCCCAAATTTAGCGGCCCTACTTGGAGTTCTTCTAAATTTGGAGGAGAAATTGTAGGGAAAAACTATTTGAGCCATAATTGGATAATTTTTCGACCAAATTGAGCTTAGGAAAAGGTTTTCCTACCTAATTTTGACATTTTGAACGCATTGGTGCAAGTATCAGGAGAAATAGAGCTTTGTAAACAACATTTTTTCCATCTTTAGCTAATACAGAGGCCCAAACCATGGAAGCTGGACCAAGGAGATGTAGCCCAGGAGGGGTGAAATCCTTCATCAAAACACTGTGTTAAAGTATTCAATTGATGGTTTGTTGTACTTTTTATTGCTGTTGTTCAACATTGTTCTTTTAAGTTATTTTTCTCATGAATGTCACATTAAACTTGATGAAATTTACATGTTTCAATCACCAAACAACCTAAGGAAATATATGCATAGGAAGCAATGAACAATCATGTGTTTATCAATATGTAATTTAAATTAGAACAACAAAACTACCATTTAATAACAGATCAATTTGGTATAGGAGCAAAGGTTTATTTCCTTGTTTGCCTTATTTTTGTGCAAGTAGGGTTTTAATGTTTGCAAAATTGTGATGCTTACAAGGTTAAAGTTGCAGAGAGGAGAAGGGAAGCTATTGGTTGCAACTCTTGAGGTAATGCCCAGAAGAAGGAGAGCCACAAGGCCATAATCTCCACCACCCAAAGTTCCAATTCCAGCTGCACTTGAAACACCTCAAGTTTTTCCTTCAATTGAGATTGAAGTGTTACTAGCAGTACTAGTTTCTGAGCCTAAATCCATAACCATTATGTCTAGAGAAAGAGAACCTGAAGGTTCTTCTTCAGAAGAGGAAGAATTCAAGAAATATTTCTACACTTTAACTGAGATGGTTAAAGTCCTCTATGAAGAGAGGAACTCTAGAATGGTTGGAGAGATTTCTAAACTTCCACATGGAGAAGGAAGCTCAAGAGACAAAAAAGATGATAATAAGGATTCCAAGGGTAATGGAGGAAAGCCACCTCCATCTCCACCATCTTCATCATCCTCAACATTTTCAAACATCTTATACTTCCACCACCAAAAATATCCATACTTATTCCCAAACCCCAAAAAGAAAATCTCCCTTACTCAAATTGGACATTAAGTTTGAACTTCCCATGTACAATGGTGAAGTGAATGCAAAAAAGTTAGAAAATTGGATTCAACAATTGGAGGTATACTACATAATTCAGAACCTTCAAGAAGATGACATAAAGATCTAGTTGGCTTAATTGAGGCTAGAAGGAGCAGAATTAGTCTGGTGGGAAGAAAATACTCAAGAGGAAATGTGAATTCATGGTAAGATATCCATTTCTTTGGTTGAATTTCTTTCTGCAATTAAAAGACAGTTTTACCCTTTAGCTTATATGAAAATATCCATTATCAGTTGGCAAAATTTTAGGTAGCTCAAAGGAAAAACAATCCAAGATTATACCCAGGAGTTTAGAAAGAGGGCTTTGTTGTTAGGAGTGAACTTGAATTCCCAAGATACATTGTTGAAATATATTGGGGGTTTACATTCCTATTTGAAACATATTATCCTTATGTTCAATCCAAGAAATTTGGATGAGCTATGTGTGCAAGCTACGCACCTTGAAGCAAGGGGAAAGAACATTCAGGAAGAGGGTAGTAATAATAAGCCATTCAAGGGTAAGGAGAAAGAGAATGGTGGAAAATAGAAGGGAAAGAAGAATGCAAGTGTGAAGAAAGAAGGGGAGAAAACCATATGCTAGCATTGTTCCAAATCTAGGCATGTTGAAGCCCATTGTTAGAATATACATCCCTAATTAAGGCCCAAGAAAAAAAACAATAAGGGGAAACAAAAGATGACTGCTACCACACAACATGACCTTGGTTCAGATTCTGGTGATGCAACCAAGATTTCAGCCATGGTCACAAAAGGGAAAGAAGTCGTTGCAAGCACTAGTTCCTCACACAGTAAAAACAACACTCCAAATGAAGAATCAAGAATAGAGTTGTTTCATGTAAGGGTAATTTCAAATCATACAAATATTGATGCATTATTTTATAGTGAGTAGCAATCAAAATTAATTTCAGAAGACTTGGTTAAAAAAATAAACCTTGAAACTGTACCTCATCATAAGCCATATCCATTGGGTTGGATAGTTAACAATGCAAACTTACAGGTTACAAGGAAGTGTTTGTTCAAGTTTGCCATTATTGAAAAGTTCATTGATGAAGTTGAGTTAGATGTAGTTCCAATTGACATCTTAGGAATCATTTTGGGTAGTCCATATTTGTATGATAGGAAAGCATTATTTTATCGCCATGAAAAAAAATACTTATTGCTGAAGAATGGGGTGGATTACATTGTGAGAACCCATTGCAAAACGTTTAACATTTCTTTGGTTTATGCAGGGTAGATAAAGAAACTAGTAAATGCAAGTAAAAATTTTGTGCTTCTCATGATCAAGAAAAATAATGATATTGATTATGAATATTTTGAAGGTTGTGATGAAAAATTGAAATATGACTTGTTTGATGTGGTAAGCAAGCATGGTGAGATCTTTCAGGAACTAAAGGGATTACCTCCCAAGAGGGGAATTTAGCATGAGATACAGTTGCAATAGGATGTTCCACTTCCAAATGTTGGCATGTACTGCATGTTGATTATGGAGAGCATGGAAATCAAGAATCAAATTCAATAATTGATGAACAAATGTATCATATGCCCATCTACTTCACCATGTGGTTCGCCCATTGTCTTGGTGCCAAAAAAGGATGGGACTTGGCATATGTGTGTGGATTTCCGTGCACTGAACAAAATCACGATAAACAATCATCATCCACTCCCAATAATTGATGATTTTCTTGATCAGTTAAGGTATGCAAAGTATTTCACTAATTTAGATTTACAAAGTGGTTATCATCAAGTCAGAATAGTTGAAGAGGACATTTGGAAAACCGCATTTAAAACTAAACAAGGATTGTTTGAGTGGCTTGTTATGCCTTTCGGTCTTACAAATCCTCCAACTACTTTCATGAGAGTTATGAATGATGTATTGAGACAATTTCTAGATGACCTTTTCATTTTGTACTTAGATGATATACTCATATTCAACAAATCCAGAGATGAACATGTCATGCATGTAAACAAAGTACTTAATTTCTTGAGAAAAGAATAGTTGTTTTTAAAGATGTCAAAGTGTGAATTTGGAAATACTTATTTAGTGTATTTGGGACACATTGTTGGAGGAGGTGAGTTGAATATTGACCCCTCTAAAGTCAATATAATTCTGAATTGGCCCAAGCCCAATATAGTTACAGAGGTAAGAATATTTTTAGGGGCAACACAATATTGGAGGAAATTTATTTCTAATTTTTCTTCCATTGCAGCTCCATTACATGCATTGACAAGTGTCAAGAAAGTCTTCCATTAGGGAGATGTACAACAAAAAGCATTTGATGCTTTGAAGCAAAAGATCGTTTCAGCGCTAGTATTGGCTCTTCCGGATCTTAAACAACCATTTGAGATTCAAATGGATCCTAGTGATTATGCCATGGGAGCAGTTCTTATGCAACATGGTAAGCCCATTTCATTTCATTATGAATTTTTTAATGGAGTTGTAACTAACTATCCCACTTATGACAAACAACTTTAGCATTGGTACAAAGTGTCAAAAAAATGGAAACACTACTTGATGGCAAAGGAGACCATTATCATACCACCCATCAACCATTGTAGTACTTACAGTCACAGTCAAAGTTACAGCAGTCACGACATTTCAAATGGATGGGTTTTCTACAACAATTTCATTTGGTTATCAAGTATCAAAATGGAATCTATAATAAGGTAGTTGATATGCTTTCAAGGCATATTGTAAATTCATCTATTATACTCAAGCATAATTCTATTTTACATGAAAGTTACATTGAGAAATATGCATATGATAGTGACTTTCAAGATGTGTATGCAAGCTTGAGTCAAGAAAACCAAATTGAAGAGTTGGATTACCATGTACATAGCATTTTGTTGTATCATTTGGAAAAGTTGTGTATTCCACAGGGAGAAAGAAACAATATCATAAGGGAGGCGCTCACTTCATTGATTGCTAGACACTTTGGTGTAGGAAAGACGATAGAAAATCTCCAAATTTATTTTTATTGGCCACGCATATTTGATAATGTTTCTTGTTTCATCAGATGATGTTCTTTGTGTGCAACAAGTAAGCCTAGCACTAGGAAACTTGGATTGTACACTCCACTTCTGGTACCTTCACATCCATGGGAGAGTATCTCAATGGATTTTGTAGGAGGTCAAGGTCATGATTACTTGTATGTAGTTGTAAACACGTTCAACAAAATGTGTATACTAATACCATGTAAAAATAAAATTACAGCTGAACAAACAACTCATATTTTCTTTCAAAACATTTGGGTTCATTTTGGTATTCCTACTTCTATTGTAAGTGATTGAGATTCTCGATTTGCTGGGAATTTTTGGTCAAATTTGTGGGACATGATGGAAAAAAAGTTGAATAAGAGTACAACCTTTCATCCACAAACATATGGATAAACTGAGGTTGTCAACAAAACATTCATTCATCTTCTTAGAGGATATTGCAACAAACATCCCAAGTTGTGGGATGAACAGTTGCATTACACACAACATGCATACAACAGGGCAAAGCATTCTTCCACAAACACATCACCATTTGAGGCATGTTATGGGTACTTGCCAAGATCGCCATTGGAATTTATCTTTCAGAAAGATGTTGCCATCAATGGTCACAGTGACATCGATAAGGCAAGGAAGTTCATAGAGCAAATTCAATTGATACATGAACAACTTGAGAAAAGTCAAAGCAACTATAAGGAAAGGCATGACAAACACCGATTGATCACAAATTTCAAGTTGGAGACTAAGTTTGGTTATATATTAGTAAAGAGAGACTTCAAGGGGAAGGTTAAAAGCTAAAGCCAATCTGTTATGGTCCTTTTAAAATTCTGGAAAATATTGGTAACAATGCATTTAAGCTTGATTTGCCTCCTTATATGAAAATATACTCTGTCGTTAAGGTTGATAATTTGAGATTGTTTGATCCTACTTTGATTGATGATCAAGGAGAGCATGTTAAAGTGCCATCAATAGATGATTTCTCGCCAGAATATCTTGATGAACTTCAGCAGGATCTCATACTTGATAGAAGAAACATGATTTCGAAAAGAGGGGATGTCGAATACCTTAGGGTGAGACTCAAGGGACAAAAGCCTTCTAAAGCCAAATGGTTGTAGATTGAGAAGGTGAGGGAGTTGTACCCTCACTTGTTGAATAATTGATAGTATCTTTTGGGGTTGAAAATTCTTTTAGTGGGGAGGAATGATCGGGCACTTAGTATTTAGCTCAAAAATAAAAGTTCTCAGAATGGCTCGAAACCTAAACGACTGTGTTTGTCTCGGAAAAACGATCCTAACACAACTCGTTTCACTAAAAATCGAGTTCGTATGAGGAATTTATTGAGTTTTGTTCACTTTTCTAAACAAGTGAAATTTGCAAAAAAATACCCAGTCAACAGTCTGTACAACTAACGTGGTAAGTGACTTGGTAGGGTCAATTTTTTTCAACATTCAATCATGCTTTGCCAAGTGTCACAGTGTTATTGGTTGCAATTTGGTGATGTGGTAAGTACATTGGCGTAGTTTGATTGGTTAGTTTTGGACCAATGAGAGAATGCCATGTGGCAAGCCCAGAGGCTACCACGTGGCACCTCCCAACGGCCTAGGCAGAGGGCACAATGGAACAAAATTGTATGGAGGCGTCGGGTTTCAACCCCGTGACCTCCCATCCATAATCCAAAGCACATAACCAACTCCACTATGTTTATTAATTAATCGTTATAGCGCACAATAAGTATTTGAAGTTTGATGTGTTAAGGGTTGGCGGTTAGGGGAGGGCCAACCCGCAGGCCAACCCTCCCCATGTGAAAGTACCCATGGTTACTGCAAATATTAATACCACCGGCTCCATAAACCTTAACACCGAAACTTACCGCACCATGTGAACGCATACCTAACTGTTACAGTGGAGGTCAGTTGACTTGGTGGCCAGTGCTACGAAACTACGATGGTTACACCACATGTGTCCCTACATGAACCTCCAACGGTTACGGTTAGCCTAATTACATAGTTATCACACTAATTATGGATTAAAGGATAATTAACCCACTTTACATTTAATTAAACTCAAGTTTAAAATGACGGATTTTTGGCGGACTCTGTTATTTTCGATCCTACCCCCAAATTTAGCTGCCCTAACTAGAGTTCTTCCAGATTTGGAGGAGAAATTGTAGGGGAAAACTGTTTGAACCATAAATGGGGCATTTTTCGACCAAATTGAGCTTAGGAAAAGGTGTTCCTAGCTAATTTCAACATTATGAACACATTGGTGTAGGTATCATGAGCAGTAGAGCTTCGTAAACAAATTTTTTTCCATATTGAGCTAATACAGAGGCCCAAGCCATGGAAGCTGGACCAAGGATATGTAGCCTAGGACGGGTGAATTTTTTTATCAAAACATTGTGTTAAAGTGTTCAATTGACGGTTTTCTATACTTTTTATTGCTGTTGTTCAACGTTGTTCTTGTAAGCTATTTTGCTCATGAATGTCACATTAAACTTGATGAAATTTACATGTTTCAATCACCAAACAACCTAAGTAAATATATGAACATGAAGTAATGAACAAGCATGTGTTTATAAATATCTAATTGAAATTAGCACAATAAAACTAAAATTCAATAATAGATCAGTTACATACACGATAGATGCTATTTGATTAATGTAGTCATATGCACATGTGTTGGATAATCATGAATGATAGTAACCCGTGGTGGTATGCATAGCTATTATTGTTTTAGGTTAGATGACTTGATGATTATGTTATATGTTTTTGATGAGTATGTTATAGGTTAACATTTTATTTTTATATGATAGTTAGCTTGATGATTAGGTTATATGTTGTTGATGAGCATGATATATAACTTGTTGTTGTTATATTCTAGTAACTTGATGATTAGGGATATTACATTAAGATATTGATTTTATATGTATCATACTAATTTGGATTGGAATAGGCAAATGGTTAGAGTTATGACATTAAGGTATGCGTTAATATGTTGTGATATTATGTCATGTTAATCTACACTGTCTGTTCAAATGTGATTGTTACGTATGAATGATAATTGTTTATGAGCTTATCATGTGAACACGTTAGCTAGTTACTATTATAGACATCATGACCTTATTTATGTTTGAGTTGATATGTTGTGACATTATATCGTGTTAATCTATATTGATTGTGTAGAAAAGATAGCCTCCCCTGAGATACATTAAGGTATGAGTTTTTTTATGTCATCTATTTGGTCTTTGAAAGTTTGACTGTGTTATTTATTTGGTGTTTGAGTGTTTTGTGTCTATTATGTCATCTATATGTTGTTTAATGTTTGATTAATTGCATGATACGAGTATGTGTCTATAAGTTTGCATCAAGAAATAGTATTTTTTTAAGATGGTTCTACTTACACATATGTGTTGAGATAGATGACATGTACTTGACTGTAATAGGTGATAGTTGTAGCATTATGTATTATGACTGATGAATGTAAGTTGATTGTTGAGTATGACATGGTTGTTAGACTTGGTAGAGGTTGATTTCAAATTAATATACATGATTTATTGATCTTTGGAACATGAGTCTGACATGTGTGAGTATTTTCAAAGAAACATGCTTGGTATTAGCTTGACAAGGTAATAGTTGATGCTTTTATATAACTAACAATTGGATGATGTGACAGTATATAGTAAGACTTAGCTGCAGCAAGGTAAAGGTAAAAGAAAGGAAGTGGGTGAGAATTCCTTTGGCTATGTTTGGAAACTGCAATTCCAAACAAATGAGTGCTTTGCATACATGAAGTCTTCTTAACCTTGAATTTGTCTGAAATTATGAGGATATGTGTTATATTCATAAATATGTATTTGAAAGGTATAACGGTTAGTTCTAGTTATGGCTAGATTCGTCAAAGGATTGGAGTCCCTTGAGAGAAGTTATGGATGTGTTTAGTTGCAAGAAACATTCTTGACACAAGAAGTTAAGGTAACTGGTGTATTGTTATGTTTACTTATGCATAAAAAATTATATGTTTATGGAAATATGATGTAGGGGATTGCATAGCAAAGAGACTACCATGAAATTCTGAAAAAGGCTTAGGTTGAGCTTTCCTTTGGAAGCATTAGGAATCATGGGGATTGCATCATGGTGTTTGTTTCTAGTCTTGCCCTTTTATTTTCTGATTTGTTGTACTTGCTTTTAGTTTTGTTTATGTCTTGTGCATGGCCATGCCACTTTATTTGTGATGTTGTATTGCTATTGGCTTTCATGATTTTCTTGTGTTTATTCTTCTTATTGCCTTTTATGTTTTGAGGGTCCTGGGAATTGGTTGGGAAATAAGAAAGTTAATGGAGTTTGGGGAGATTTGTTGAGTACCAAATAGGTGACGTAAGGCCTAGATGATGATCAGTGCATGTATAAGGGGAACTAAAGGCAAGTGTATGACTGCTAGTTGGATTGGTTTGGTCAATTAGTGTAAATAAACGATGGAGGGATAGTATGAGAAAAGTAATTAGGAAAGGTGTTGTATTTAATTATGCAAGGAGCTATTCCTCCATGATTTCATGCCCGATTGATATCACCAGACAAAAAAATAGAATGGCTAAGACAATCTAATAAAAATCTCCAATCTAGATGGCTATGTATATGGTTTTGATGTAATTTCTAATTCTATAATGTATGAGAAAGTACCTTGCCTCCTCGGAGATTGGTGAAGGGTTTTGGGCCTGATGAATAATCCTTGTGCTCCAATCAAGTGATCTCTTTCATCCACTCCTGATCCAAAGCTGCACACAAACAAAACCAAATAAAGACGACAAGCGATCTTCCATAGAAGATCGTTAGCTTAAAAAATCTAGAAATAACACATATAAATTACTGATAAACTGGTATAAGGGGAAGGAACATAGATTTTTATTAACCATAGAAATAAAAGTACATCAATATACCTTCAACAAATCAGATCCTCTCCTCCATCTTATAGTATGGTCTCCTCTACAAATACAACAAATCTCTCACACTATAGTTTGGATACTATCCCTTTGCTCCCTCTCTTTTTGGCAAGATTATATAGGCTCATTCTATCCTCCTAGAGAATGTATCTAGACACCTAGGGGCTTGAGAAGTTAGGAAACTTGTACAATAACTGAGCCCTAGCGAACTCATACACAAGTGGGTCAAGTTGATCTCCTTAGGAATGGAAAACTCTTGAAACCTTTTTCACAATTATGGGATTTTTCTCAATTATATCAATTATGAAATAAATATTATCTCATAATTATAATATTTTGGCAAAATAATTATGAGAAATTGCTCAATTATGTAATTTCACCCTTTTAACATGGGATAAATCTCACAAAAGTAAAATAAAAGGTAAAAAGGGATGCATTTTAGCCAAACAAATGAGGTAAGTTGAACTTGGGTTTCTCTCAATATAATGGAGTGGCAAATAGGGTTATAATAGGTTCCCCCTAATGCATGAGGTCAGAAGAGAAATTGATGGATGAAATGCATTACAATAATACTAAATGCTCAAAATGGGAGGAAGGAGTCAAGACTACAATGATGGATCAAAGGAACTCAACTGTTGAAGTCTTAAATTTATTGATAACATCCCCGAAGGAAGCATACCCATGCTCGATCAGAAGAAGATACTAAACATGGCTATCATAAAATACACTATGGATCCATGACATGAAATTCTATAACATGGACACAAAGGCATACACAGTGGATCCATGTGACTCAATAGATAAAGCATCACCACTAGCAAATACCATGTGGATCTATATCACATTCTACATCAGTAGGACTATGGACACATGGAAGATAGATAAGTGTCTCAAGATATTCCTCAAAGTACATGAATGATACATAACTCCAATGCCACCTAGGAAGGATTCCATATAAGAGTGAGATGTACCTTACCTAGGATCTTTGACATAACCCCGATGGTATGCATCTACGCCATGTGAATAGATGAGTTGATGTCGAACATGGTAGAAACCGCCTAATTACTAACCAATGAGGTAAACCAATAACAGACGTGAGGGAACCCACCAATGACGAAAACTAACCCCAAGATACCTATTACAACCCAATAAGTTTGAATAGATGAACTAATGTTGAACACTAGTGAACTCGACCAATCAGGAGCCAATGGTGTAAACCCACTATTGATCGTGAGGAAGCCTACCACTAAGGTTTGCAAGCTCGAAGGTACTACCGGTTCCTATATCAAACTCTTGGATAATGAGCTGGAGTTTACAGGAGAAGATCCATCGAAGGAGGGCCTTGATGTATCGCCCATCAATCAACACATGGCCCTCCTTCTGTTGACCCTCCCAAACCTATTCCTAACACACATGTCGATGGCATGCTCTAGACTATTTCCAATTCTATGAGACAACTTGTTTCCCAACTTGGGAAAATGATTGTTACATCGTAAGCCCCAACAAGTATGTTTAGATCTGCTAAAGAACCCCCTCCTCAGAAGTCCACCGATTTTCTCATGGTGAATTCCACTCAACTGAAGAACAACCAACAATCAAGTGGTAAAAATAATAATAAGAGAAATAAAAAAAGAATCAAAATGCTCAGGAGTCTCAATCCAACCCTCAGATTTAGGGAGGGGGTGCTAGTGAACGTCATTGTAAAATCAAGTTCCCTTGTAAAATTTGTCAATGTGACCACCTTACTCATGAATGCCCTCAAATGGATGAGGTCCATAGGCTTCTTTCGCCACCATCTACTCAATAGCCCACCGTTTTGACTCATTCATTCCCTACACAACCCAGGCAATAGATGGTTTCTCAACCTCCTTGACCTCAACAAGGGGGTAACAAGGGGCCATCCTCCCATCCTCCTAATAGTTCATCCATATTCATGTGCAAGGAAGATGTTAATGTGACTATGCGAGCCAAATATTATGATGCTCCTGAGTCGAGTTCTCCCTCTAAGGACTCATCAGCTTCACTACCTTCCATTGGACTGCTCACTTTGGATAAGACTGTGGAACCTATTTATTGCCCTCCCAAGGGTGTTTTACGGAAAATGACACACAATGCTTCTACCAGGGATGCTCAACATTACAATATTGTTGAATATCTTGCCCAGGCTCCTTGTGCCATGTCTCCCTTGGAGGTCTTGCAAATATATACTCAGCAGCGCAAAGCCTTATTATCTGCCATTGGTGGAGTTGACCTATCTGACTCTAGTCTCGTCACCTTTAATGTTCACAAAGCCGCTCCTCACCTTTCCCATCAAATTGTTTTCCAAATCATTGTGCATATCTTCCATAGGAATAGTCATCACACTTTCCGCATGAGGGTTCTTCCACATGTGTTATGTCAGTATTATGCTAGAAGGCTCTTGGCTCTCTGGCACTCACCATGTCCAACATGACTCTCCAAGATTTTCATTGACATAACTTTATAGCTAAGGGGGTCCTTCTAAATTTTTCCATTGAGTTAGGAGGGAAAATTGTATATGTTGATGTTGAATTTGTCAACGCCACGTTAGACTACAACCTACTACTTGGTCATAGTCGTTTTATGCCGTGACCATAGTGGTCTCATCCATATTTTGCATCCTTTGCTTTCCTCATGAAGGAAAAATTGTCATTATCGATCAACTTGAATATTTCATGTTGTTATTGTGTTTTTTTATTGAATGTGTATGAAAAGAAATCACTTAAGACCATGGGTGACAAACAACCCTAAGAATGAAAATGGCTGCTAACCATTGCAGATCTGCATAAAATGATAGAAAGAAAACCTACCAAAGCCCTCATCTATGTCATAATCATAGCTAAACAACAAAAAGGAATAGTATAATAAGTGCAAGTAACTATAATAATCCAATCAAAACCAGATATATAAAGAATATATTTTATTAAACAACACTTGTGAAGGGAACAAATAACGTTAACAGTGCCCCTCTATGGGATGGGTTCTTGGATATCCTCAAATGTCTTCAACTTTTATAGTCTCTCTCCTCTATAATGTGTAAACTCAACAAATAAAATGTTTGAGCTTAATGAGAACTCAAATGGAAAAGAAAAAGGGTGTGCGACAGTGATAATAATCAGAGCTGCAACAGTGAGTGCAACAATGAAAATATAAATGAAAGAAGATCAATGTACCTTCAATAAATCAGATCCTCTCCTCCATCTTCTAGTACCATCTCCTCTCCAAATACAATAGATCTCTCGCACTATAGTTTGGATTCTCCCTTCGTCCCCTCTCTTCTTGGTGAGATTATATAGGCTCATTCTATCCTCCTAGAGAATGTATCTAGACACCTAGGGGCTTGAGAAGATAGGAAACGTACAATAAATGACCCCCAGCCAACTCATACACAAGTGGGTCAAGTTGACCTCCTTAGGAATGGAAAACTCTAGAAACCTTTTTCACAATTATGAGATTTTTCTCAATTATATCAATTATGAAATAAATATTATCTCATAATTATAATATTTTGGCAAAATAATTATGAGAAATTGCTCAATTATGTAATTTCACCCTTTTAACATGGGATAAATCTCACATAAGTAAAATAAAAGGTGAAAAGGGATGCATTTTAGCCAAACAAATGAGGTAAGTTGAACTTGGGTTTCTCTCACTATAATGGAGTGGCAAATATGGTTATAACAGATTCCCCCTAATGCATGAGGTCAGAAGAGAAACTGATGGCCGAAATGCATTACAATAATACTAAATGCTCAAAATCGGAGGAAGTAGTCAAGACTACAACGATGGATCGAAGGAACTCAACTATTGAAGTCTTAAATTTATTGATAACATCCCTGAGGCGGGCATACCCATGCTCGATCAGAAGAAGATACTAAACATGGCTATCATAAAATACACTACGGATCCATGACATGAAATTCTATAACATGGCCACAACGACATACACAGTGGATCCATGTGACTCAATAGATAAAGCATAACCACTAGAAAATACAATGTGGATCTATATCACATTATAATTCAGTAGGACTATTGACACATGGAAGATAGATAAGTGTCTCAAGATATTCCTCAAAGTACATGAATGATACATAACTCCAACACAACCTAGGAAGGATTCCATATAAGAGTGAGATGTACCTTACTTAAGATGTTTGACATAACCTCAATGGAACGAATCTACACCATGTGAGTAGATGAGTTAATGTCAAACATGGTAGAAACTGCCTGATTACTAGCCAATGAGGTAAACCAATAACAAATGTGAGGGAATCCACCAATGAGGAAAATGGACCCCAAGGTACCTATTACAACCTAATAAGTTTGAATAGATGAACTAATGTCGAACACTAGTGAACTCAACCAATCAGGAGCCAATGATGTAAACCCACTATTGATCGTGAGGAAGCCTACCACTAAGGTTTGCAAGATCAAAGGTATTATCGGTTCCTACATCAAACTCTTGGATAATGAGCTGAAGTTGACAAGAGAAGATCCATCGAAGGAGGGCCTTGATGTATCTCCCATCAATCGACACATGGCCCTCCTTCTGTTGACCCTCCCAAACCTATTCCTAATGCACATGTCGATGGCATGCTTTGGTCTATTTCCAATTCTATGAGACAACTTGTTTCCCAACTTGGGAAAATGATTGTTACATCTCAAGCCCCAATAAGTGCATCTAGATCTTCTAAGCACACCCTCCTGAGAAGTCCACTGATTTTCTCATGGTGAATTCCACTCAACTAAAGAACAACCAACAATCAAGTGGTAAAAATAATAATAAGAGAAATCAACAGAAGAATCAAAATGCTCAGGATTCTCAATCCAACCCTTAGAGTCAGGGAGGGGGTGCTAGTGAACGTCATCGTAAGATCAAGTTCCCTTGTAAAATTTGTCAATGTGACCACCTTAATCATGAATGCCCTCAAATGGATGAGGTACATAGGCTTCTTTCACCATCGTCTACTCAACAGCCTACCATTTTGACTCATCTGTTCCCTGCACAATCCCGACAATAGATGGTTTCTCAACCTCCTCGACCTTAGTAAGGGGGCAACAAGGGGTCATCCTCCCATCCTCCTAATAATTCATCCATATTCATGTGCGAGGAAGATGTTAATGTGACTACGTGACCCAAATATTATGATGTTCCTGAGTCGAGTTCTCCCTCTAAGGACTCATCAACTTCACTACCTTCCATTGGACCGCTCACTTTGGATAAGACTGTGGAACCTATTTATCGCCCTCCCAAGGGTGTTCTACAGAAAATGAAACACAATGCTTCTACTAGGGATGCTCAACATTACAATATTGTTGAATATCTTTTCCAGGCTCCTTGTGCCATGTCCTCCTTGGAGGTCTTACAAATATATCCTTAGCAGTGCAAAGCCTTATTGTCTGCCATTGGTGGAGTTGACCTGTCTGACTCCAGTCTCATCACTTTTAATGTTGGCAAAGCCACTCCTCACCTTTTCCATCAAATTGTTTTTCAAATCATTGTGCATATCTTCCATAGGAATATTCATCACACTTTGGTGCATGAGGGTTCTTCCACATGTGTTATGTCAGTGTTATGCTAGAAGGCCCTTGGCTCTCTGGTGCTCACCATGTCCAACATGACTCTCCAAGCTTTTCACCGACATAACTTTATACCTAAGGGGATCCTTCCAAATGTTTCCATTGAGTTAGGAGGGAAAATTGTATATGTTGATGTCGAAGTTTTCAATGCCACTTTAGACTACAACCTACTACTTGGTCATAGTTGGTTTTATGCCATGACCATAGTGGTCTCATTTGTATTTTGTGTCCTTTTCTTTCCTCATGAAGGAAAAATTGTCATTATCGATCAACTTGACTATTGCATGTTGTTATTGTGTTTTGTTCTTGAATGTGTACGAAAAGAAATCACTTAAGACTATGGGTGACAAACAACCCTAACAATGAAAATGGCTGCTAAACATTGTAGATCTACATAAAATGATAGAAACAAAACCTACCAAAGCCCTCATCTATGCCACAATCATAGTTAAACAACAAAATGGAATAGTATAATAATTGCACGTAACTACAATAATCCAATGGAAACTAGATATATAAAGAATATATTTTATTAAACAACACTTGTGAAGGGAACAAATAATGTTAACAGTCCCCCTCTATGGGATGGGTTCTTGGATATCCTCAAATGTCTTCAACTTTTATAGTCTCTCTCCTCTATAATGTGTAAACTCAACAAATAAAATGTTTGAGCTTAGTGAGAACTCAAATGGAGAAGAAAAAGGGTATGCAACAGTGATAATAATCAGAGCTGCAACACTAAGTGCAACAATGAAAATATAAATTAAAGTACATCAAAATACCTTCAACAAATCAGATCCTCTCCCCCATCTTCTAGTATGGTCTCCTCTCCAAATACAACAGATCTCTCACACTATAGTTTGGATACTCTCCCTTCGCCCCCTCTCTTCTTGGTGAGATTATATAGGCTCATTCTATCCTCCTAGAGAATTTATCTAGACACCTAGGGGCTTGAGAAGTTAGGAAACTTTAACAATAACTGACCCCTAGCCAACTCATACACAAGTGGGTCAAGTTGATCTCCTTAGGAATGGACTACTCTAGAACCCTTTTTCACAATTATGGGATTTTTCTCAATTATATCAATTATGAAATAAATATTATCTCATAATTAAAATATTTTGGCAAAATAATTATGAGAAATTGCTCAATTATGTAATTTCACCCTTTTAACATGGGATAAATCTCACAAGTAAATTAAAAGGTAAAAAGGGATGCATTTCAGCCAAACGAATGAGGTAAGTTGAACTTGGGTTTCTCTCACTATAATGGAGTGGAAAATAGGGTAATAATAGGTTCCCCCTAATGCATGAGGTCAGAAGAGAAACTGATGGCTGAAATGCATTACAATAATACTAAATGCTCAAAATGGGAGGAAGGAGTCAAGACTATAATGATGGATCGAAGGAACTCAACTGTTGAAGTCTTAAATTTATTGATAACATCCTCGAGGCAGGCATACCCATGCTCGATCAGAAGAAGATACTAAACATGGCTATCATAAAATACACTACGGATCCATGACATGAAATTCTATAACATGGCCACAAAGACATACACAGAGGATCCATGTGACTCAATAGATAAAGCATAAGCACTACCAAATACAATGTCGATCTATATCACATTATACATCAGTAGGACAATGGACACATGGAAGATAGATAAGTGTCTCAAGATATTCCTGAAAGTACATGAATGATACATAACTCCAACGCAACCTGGGAAGGATTCCATATAAGAGCGAGATGTACCTTACCTAGGATATTTGACATAACCTCGATGGTACGAGTCTACACCATGTGAATAGATGAGTTGATGTCAAACATGGTAAAAACTACCTGATTACTAACCAATGAGGTAAATCAATAGCAAACGTGAGGGAATCCACCAATGAGGAAAATGGACCCCAAGGTACCTATTACAACCCAATAAGTTTGAATAGATGAACTAATGTCAAACACTAGTGAACTCAACCAATCAGGAGCCAATGATGTAAACCCATTGTTGATTGCGAGGAAGCCTACCAATAAGATTTGCAAGCTCGAAGGTACTATTGGTTTCTAGATCAAACTCTTGGATAATGAGTTGAAGTTGATAGGAGAAGATCCATCGAAGGAGGGCCTTAATGTATCTCCCGTCAATCGACACATGGCGCTCCTTCTGTTGACCCTCCCAAACCTATTCCTAATGCACATGTCAATGGCATGCTTTGGTTTGTTTCCAATTCTATGAAACAACTTGTTTCCCAACTTGGGAAAATGATTTTTACATCTCAAGCCGCAGCAAGTGCGTCTAGATCTACAAAAGCACCCCGTCCCGAGAAGTCCACCGATTTTCTCATGGTGAATTCCACTCAACTAAAGAAAAACCAACAATCAAGTGGTAAAAATAATAATATTAAGAGAAATAAACAAAAGAATCAAAATGCTCAGGAGTCTCAATCCAACCCTTAGAGTCAGGGAGGGGGTGCTAGTGAACATCGTCGTAAAATCAAGTTCCCTTGTAAAATTTGTCAATGTGACCACCTTACTCATGAATTCCCTTGAATGGATGAGGTCCATAGGCTTTTTTCACCACCGTCTACTCAATAGCCTACCGTTTTGACTCATCCATTCCCTGCACAACCCAGGCAATAGATGGTTTCTCAAACTCCTCAACCTCAACAAGTGGGCAACGAGGGGTCATCCTCCCATCCTCCTAATAGTTCATCCATATTCATGTGCAAGGAAGATGTTAATGTGATTACACAAGCCAAATATTATGATGTTCTTGAGTCAAGCTCTCCCTCTAAGGACTCATCAGCTTCACTACCTTCCATTGGAATGCTCACTTTGGATAAGACTGTGGATCCTGTTTATCGCCCTCCCAAGGGTGTTCTATGGAAAACAACACACAATGCTTCTACCAGGGATGCTCAACATTACAATATTGTTGAATATCTTGTCTAGGCTCCTTGTTCCATGTCTGCCTTGGAGGTCTTACAAATATATCCTCAACAGCGCAAAGCCTTATTGTCTGCCATTGGTGGAGCTGACATGTCTGACTCCAGTCTCATCAATTTTAATGTTGACAAAGTTGCTCCTCGCCTTTCCCATCAAATTGTTTTTCAAATCATTGTGCATATATTCAATAGGAATATTCATCAGACTTTGGTGCATGATGGTTCTTCCACATGTGTTATGTTAGTATTATGCTAGAAGGCTCTTGGCTCTCTGGCACTCACCATGTCCAACATGACTCTCCAAGCTTTTCACCGACATAACTTTATACCTAAGGGGGTCCTTCCAAAATTTTCCATTGAGTTAGGAGGGAAAATTGTATATGTTGATGTCAAAGTTGTCAACGCCACATTAGACTACAACCTACTACTTGGTCATATTTGGTTTTATGCCATCACCATAGTGGTCTCATTCGTATTTTGTGTCCTTTCCTTTCCCGATGAAGGAAAAATTGTCATTATCGATCAACTTGACTATTTCATGTTGTTATTGTGTTTTTTTATTGAATATGTACGAAAAGAAATCATTGAATACTGTGGGTGACAAACAACCCTAACAACGAAAATGGTTACTAAACATTGTAGATCTGCATAAAATGATAGAAACAAAACCTACCAAAGCCCTCATCTATGCCACAATCATAGTTAAACAACAAAATGGAATAGTATAATAAGTGCAAGTAACTACAGTAATCCAATGGAAACCAGATATGTAAAGAATATATTTTATTAAACAACACTTGTGGAGGGAACAAATAATGTTAACAGTTCCCTTCTATGGGATGGGTTCTTAGCTATCCTCAAATGTCTTCAACTTTTATAGTCTCTCTCCTCTATAATGTGTAAACTCAACAAATAAAATGTTTGAGCTTAATTAGAACTCAAATGGAAAAGAAAAAGGGTGTGCGATAGTGATAATAATCAGAGTTGCAACAGTGAGTGCAACAATGAAAATAATCGAAAGTGAATAATGAATGGAAAACCCTTATATTTATAACAAAATATTAGGTTATCCTCGAATAATGAGAAATAATAAAATATTATTAACCCCATTCTAGAAATAACCATTTGGAATATTTTATTATATTTGGTTAGAGGGAAAAAGTATTTAAAATTTTATTTAGAAATAATAAATAAATAAATGATTTATTTATCATCTCAAGAAATATGGTTAAAGAATAATAAAAAAATAATGATTTATTTAATTATTCCTAAGGTATTTGGTCAAACTTGACAAGGAATAATAACTAATTAGTGATTAATTAATTATTCCTAGATAAAAATAAGATAATTAATGATTTGTCTATTTATTTCTCATAATTGGGTGAAATATGAAAATGAGTATTAATTAAACATTGGTTTATTTAATTGTTCCTAGAGGATAATTAAATAAATAGTGATTTATTTAATTATTCTTCATGGGTTTAATTATAAATGACTTAATAAATGTGGTTTATTAAGTAATTTCTCACGGTGAAAGCAATTTTACTATGGTAAAATTGGCCCTAGATGGTGTACTTTGATCCATTTAGTAAATTATAGTTAGATGATCAATTTTTTGTGATAACAGATTGCCCCCAACGTACGAGTGTTAGGAGAAAAACGTATGACCGAAGTACGTTGTAAGGACACAATCACTAGACAATGAAGTGGAGTCAGAGAGAGAGAGAGAGAAACCAATGGAGTTGAAGTGAAAGAGGATAGTGACAGAGGAGGCGAGACCAATGCAAGTCTTCTTTTATGTTGTGGTGCCGGATGTTAGCGAGGCAGGGGAGGCATACCTATACCCACTGAGATAACTTAGTACAAAAATAATGATGCACTCAGAAAAATGAAACTGAGCAATAAAATACATGTTGAATGGTACATGACATGCTCGTATAAATGAGCCAGAAAATAATACAATGTGTCCCACATACATAATGTGTCTGGAAAAAGCATGATCCAAGAATGAATACAATAACATCTGAGTACATGAGATATAATTGCCCTTCCCTCAAAAAATGGGTGGGAGGGAGGGTAGTACAACCAAAATAGTTTTGCTGAATAGGAAAGGGCTTTGCAAAACTAAATGGATCATCTAAAGGAGACATGCGTTCTATGAAAACCGCAAGTGGTAGGAACTGAACTCATCAAATCTGCAGAACTGCATCTGAGGTTGTAACATAATAGGAAGGCATCCGGGCATGTGGGGACTACCTGAAGGGCCACCCCCTCATGATGTTGGAAACATCTCACATACACCCAAGAATCACTGGTATAATCGGCTGCATCACTGGACCATCAACTGTATGAATCACGAGCATGGTACAATCAAGTCAAAGGGTAATGTTGATTCCCTTTGCTTGATTTGAGGCACCAAACCAGAGTGGAAGCTAGATCCAAGATACACCACCATCTAGATAGTTATTTTGGAATAGATGTGCTGATGTCGACAAAATAGGCCCCACCATAGGTGAGGAAATGAGCATCCTCAACTAAGGCATGAGGGGAAATAGCAATGTGATTGATGGAATGACACCAAGGACAATGGGAAATATGGGACTGAGGGACAAATAGACAACTTCCCTTGTTAGAGCATAAAATGCATGGTTTCCCTGGTGATGACTGATTCGACTCTGGAGGGGATGGTGGATAGTATGACTGAAGGCCAAAATGGGCAACATGGGATGAATAGTATGAAAATATGGATGGAATACCCTGACATGATACAATGGGATGTGCAAAAGACTCCATGGATGCAAAGGTGACTCATCACAGATGCTATGAACAAGGGTGACTCGTTGACGCTGCGACACAGAATAGGCCTGGTGGGGACCATGAAAGCATGAGAAAATGATGGTTTCTCAGGGAAAAAATTCACACGTGAGACGACAAGCGCCAAGGGAAGGTGGTCCCCAAAGTATAAGTGTCGCATATGAAGAAATTCAATTTTGAGAGGAGACGATGTGAACCTTCTTAGAAAAATGGATTCCTAGTGAAGTTTCAAATCATAAGAAAACTAAGAGAGACCCATGATAATACTTGATGAGAGCTTTTCAATGGTGTTGATCTACGGGTAGGTGGAACAGAGCCTTTGGTGTGAGATCTACCAGGAAGTGACTAGGGATGGGGGCATGTGGGTCCCCTTTGTTTTGAATTTTGTAACATGCTATAGGCATGTCAGATGTATTTAGAGCTATGTGCTCCAAAGAGATATGTTTTATGTGATACATAATATGATTATGCATTTTTATATGACAGTGATGGTTTTCCATGTGTTTTGTTTATGGTTGTCTTCTGTGGTATAAATGTGATAAATGCCAATCTATAATGTTATTTTTTGAACTCATGTACCAACAACTTAACTCATAGATATTTTCTAAATAGGACTTGGTTGTCAACATGTTACACACCATTCAATTGCATCACAAGAAACAAGGAATCTAAAAAAACACGAAGATGAAGGATGCGATGAGCAAGGACATCGATTAACAAACCTATCACTGCATCATATTCAACCTAGTTATTTTTGGAATATCCAATACACACGCCATTCGAATGGACTAATGTATGCAAGGGGGTAAAAATGGCCCAGCCTACCGAGGCTAGATTTCTGGAGAAGTAACTCGCACCGTAGGCATAACCAATATACGGTGTGGATGATGGATCCATCTGAAAGGTGAAAAATACAATAGAGGAGATGAAGAAACCTACCTAACTTCATGAGAGAAATAAATACATGCAAATCAATGGGATATCCTATGAGTGAAATTTCTTGAGGTAGAGTGCATGGAAGAATTAGGAAGTAGGTGGCCTTCAAAATCCTCTAGAAAATATGCCCCCTTTCCTAAGTGCAAGGGTAATCAAGGGAAGACATAACTTCCATGATGTCCAGATTAGAATGGAAGATGGGCAGGTGGGAGGAAGACTGGCTACATGATGCAGTGAGCGGTACCTCGTCTATAATCCTAAGAAAGAAGGTTCACACACGCATCATCTGGAATGGTAGACGACAAACTAGTAGATGGAAAATCTACCCATGTTGAGACTTGGGTTTCCGATGAAGGAGGTTCGATAGAGGTCCATGAAGAAACCTCAAAAGGGTTTGTCTGTGAGGAACTCAAGGATGATGACACATAAAGGACATGGACCGTGGAGTCCTTCATCTTGACATCAAGGGGAGGGATCACGATGGAAGGACCAGAGTCCCCCTGTTCTGATACACTAGGGATACCAGAATCCACAGGTAGAGGAGTAGACGATTGACTACTAGTGGCCTCATATTCGAAAAGCACTTGAAGATGTTGGGCGCGGGATCCCCCAAGGGTAGTTTTAGGGCTAAATGGCCATATTTTGGTAAAATTTTGTAATCCAAGTGTAAAGACTCCACATTTTGTAGTCGCAGAGTGTGTAGGTGTTAAAGAGTCATAGGGTTTCTGCCCTTATTTTGGAAATGTAATGTTAGCTGTAAAAGATCTACCCATGGTCCATGGACCATGAGATTGTATAAATAGAGCTAAGCTCTAAGTAGTTAGAGGAATCAATAAGCAAGGATTGAGTCATAACTTTAGAGCAGAAGTCTAAGTTGGGTCATAGCATAGGTAGAGGCTCTGCAAATGAGTGCGCAGAGGCTTAGAAGTCTGTAGCTGAGTGCGTGGACCGCTGCAGCTGAGTGCGCAGGCCGAGTCGAGTCTGTAATCATTTGGAATTATCAATAAAGAGAAGTATTCTATAATTATTGTGTCTTTTCCTATTTATGCATCTATTTTATTGGGTATGAATTTCACTTATAATGCTTATATGATGCACAAATGTATGTAAATGTGTTGGTGAAGAGAATGCAAGTAGGAACATCTATTTACGTGAATATAACTAAGATCGATTAATAAGATAAGTAAAACACTTAGCCTAGTTTGGGGAGATATCGTAGTTCGCTGCCTTAGCAACACGAAATTCCCTATGCCACAGGTTAGGGCTGTGCGAAATCCAGTTGTACCCTTTCACGAAGGTACTGAATGGTGGAACAAAGGGCTAAACAACCTGCACGAAGGCAGGTATAGCTGGAATAAACCGACATCACAACCATCTCAAGGGTGCAGAAACTTGGTTCCAGCATCCCCCCATACTGCTTCAAGTGAGACTTCAGTTTGCGCTTCACGGGCTAATGCTGAAAGGGCCAGTAGTGTAGGGATTCATTTGGCTAACTAACGCTGAACCTGGGTCAGGCCCCCTCAAGCCAAAAATGGTTCTATTGGCAGGACTGGAATCTGAATAAGAGATGTGTGATGTCATATCATTGGAATACAACTAAGAAAGAAATCAAAGGTTGGTTGGACAGAAGGATTCATGAGTTCGGACACAAGAAAACAGAAACCCGTGACTACCAAAAGAACAGTGGTTGGACTGATACTTGTATATGGAGATCCATGAAATATTTTTCGCCTCCTTTCCTACTGAGCTCTACAAGTGATCACGAAGAGAGTAGATAGCCAAGGGCGGTGAAAACTTGATGGTCCTATTGTGTGGACCCTAGAGCTAGTGTGAAGGTTGAAAGCATCAAAGGATATGATCACTCGTGCTGTCGATCATTGGCTTGATCGAGTCATAGGAGGATTTGTTACTGAATTCATGGTTGACACCTCAGTCAGCTATAGCGAGGCAGAGAGACACTTTTTCAAAGGACCACTAGGTAAGTACGTAAAATCTTTGAATACTTGGATTAAAATGTTGTCCTGTGAAAATCGAGTTATGCAGCTACCTTGATGGTTGGGACTATGCGAAGCAGAAAATTTTACAGAAATGAAGGAAATAAGGGTCCAGAGCATAGCCCCTTGATTTCATCTTCGCGAAGACATGAAGAAGGAATAGTGAAGGTTTCTCCATGAAGTTCTATTCAGTTAATAAGACAAGGATTCCTGTGAATACCACCTCCTCCCTCACCACCTCCAACTTCACCGCCATCGCCTCCACCTTCACCCGTACCACCTCCACCTCCTCCGTGATTCAGTATGGAAAATACAGTGAAGTTTCCTTTGTTCAAAGGCTTGGGAAATGAGGACCTGAACCAATCTTGGTTCGTTGTAAGGGCTGTATGGGAAGCTCAAGGTGTTACAGATGATCATATAAAGAAAGAGACACTGGTTAGTGCCCTGCAATATTGTGCACTAACCTAGTATATTAAGTACTCTAACAATAGCCCGAATGCTAGAGTAACAGACATCCAAGCAGCACTAAATATGGAATTTAACAAGCCTAAATTTGAAGTGCAATCGATTGTGGGATTCAAAGAGATCACGATGAAACCAAGTGAAATCCCTTGGGAACTAGATCAGAGGCTAAATGTATAATTCGCGAAGCCAACATGAACTTGAGTGATGGACAACATCACGAGTGGTTTGTGGCTTTGCTACTACCACACTTAAGGAGTGTACTATCACAATATAAGATAACAACTCAGGTAGAGGCCTTGGAGATTTCCATGAGACTACATGGGACTCCGATGTAGGATCCTAATCTAGGAGTCAAGCAGATCCATGCACATTTAACTGAAAAATTTGTGCCTTGAGATGCGAAGTCTGAAGTAGGACATGACGGTTCGACCAGAGGTACACGAGGAAGTATGGTGCTTGAAATGAAAGAGTCAGAGTCATGACAAAGACCATTTCCTGATATTTACAAATTACCTTGCAGGAGGGGGACTGATGCCTTTAAGGCCAGAAGCTTAAACAGGACCTAGCACAGCGCCTGCTTTATGGTGCGCTATATGTCAGGTAGTCAGAAAACATGCCACGGATAACTATCACTTGCTATAGAAGTATGTGCAAGCATCGCAACAGTTGTTCTGCAACTTTTGTAGGTCAGTAGGGCATGATGAGCATACTTGCAGGAGATATGAATTGATGATGGATAGAACTCCTGCCTACAGGGTTCAAGCTGAAACATGGCCCTTTGACTAGAATGTAGGGATAGCATGGATAGGATTTCAGCGGCGCGGACAAGGCCAAGGAGGAGGAGGACTTGGTAGAGGTCGAGGACAGTTGATTTGCTACAATTGCGGAGGACCAGGACATTATGCACACAATTGCATTAATCCAACGTGTCCATCGTACAAGTATTTCATGTTATTTGATCATGAGATAGAAGATTGTCCTACATCGATAGCTAGGATACGTGACAAAGGAGCGCTACCACCTCCCCTGACTCAGAACCTATAGATGATGAGGTTTGAACTGCATGAGGAAGATCCAAATGTAAATATAGTGCTTTGGAGTGGAATCACGATAGGAGATGATAAGGGGAAACAACCAGAGGATAGTACATGGGTTCGCAAAGCCTCGATGAAAGAAGTTGAGTTTGATTTGGAGCATGCTTGGGAAGCCTTCATGGAAGCTAAGAAGAGCTTTGCTGAGGCCTCCACTTTAGGAAGAAAGGATAAACCTGAGATGGAGATGGACCCCTCTATGCTCACAACTTTCCTGGAAACCTGTATGAAGTTACTGCGCAACAGTAAGGCTATAAAAGGGCTACAAGAACTCATCAATAGATGCGCTGGAACTGCACCAAGTGAGCCACGCATAGTACGAAAGATTGGAAAGCATAAAACAAGGACAAGACAAGAGATGAGACTGACCGCACAAAGGGGAGTATGAAATGGATCAGGTCATTTTGGACCTGGGGTCAAATGCGAATGTTCTACCAACACAAACATGGGAGCGAATGGGGAGACCTTCACTGCAATGGTCTTTGATTCAGCTAAGGATGGCGAATCAACATAAAATCATATCCATGGGGTGGATGCAGGGAGTGACCGTGGATATTAAGGGAACGAGAACGCTAGCATGTTTTGAAGTAATAGAGATTGTGGATGATAGAAATCCCTACCCTATGATCCTGGGAATTGACTGGCCTATCGATATGAATGGGGTAATCAATCTGAAGAAGCGAAAGATGATCTTTGAGAAGAAATCACTGCGTGTAATAATACCCTCGGATCGTGCTGAAGGATTGCGCTATATGGAACCAGTCCGCAATTATGAGAGTGATGATGATCTAGATTTCATCTATAAGATAACAATGCGAGACCAATACTGGGTGGATCCCACCATGGATGGGTGGATTACATGGGAGCGCGAGAGTTCCTACACTTTGGATTCTGACAAAGAAATAGAACGTTGGCAGAATCGGTTACACGAGGTAACTACACTGAATTGCAACATGATGGCTGGGTCGCTGCGTTGTGTGTTGTCAGAGGAAAGAAATATACCTATTATGATGGTATAAATGAGGTAGATACCTTTTTGGATGCATTTGAAAGAGAGGTGCCAGAAAAGTAACGCTTCCAAGCCTTGGACTAGGCACTACGTGCTACGCCCGCAACATGGTGGGGTACGCACAAGGGAAGCTTTGATGATTGGCGCGAATGTAGGAGGATGATGAGAGCACAATTTGGGAAGCCTAAGATGTGACTAACTGACAAGTATGATGGGCAGGATAATCCATGCATGCAGTTGGCCAAAGCAGAGAAGAACTATTCTAACACTGAATGCGAGGTGCTATCTATGGTGTATGCGCTCCAAAAGTACCGACACTACTTGCTAGGAGGCCACTTTAAGATGTATACGGATCACTCCACACTGAAGTACTTGGTCAATAAGCATGTGTTGGGTAGGTGAATCTGTAGATGGCTCTTGTTGTTCTAAGAATATGATTTTGAAGTTGTTGTGAAGCTTGACGATTGAATGTGGGACCACTCCATCTGTCGTGCATCGAAACAAGGGAGGAACCTACCAACTTGGAAGAAGGATGGCCTAATGTGCAAATCTTTGCAGTGCATGTTGCGGATGGTCATTTCGAGGATATATTACACTTCCTAACAACAAGAACTTCACTAAAAGGATACTCTATCCATCAAAATAAGGAATCAGTGGTGCACATGGCAGATTTCTCTATTATTGTTGGGCATCTATACAAGATGGGGACTGACAAGATACTGTGAAGGTATGTACTTGAGTTTGAATGAAGAAAAATCCTCACAGACGCTCATGGAGGCACCGCAGGAGGGCATTATGCAGGGAGAGCAACTACACATAAGATTCTATGTGCTGGGTTATGGTGGCCAACCCTTCATCAAGATTCAAAAGCATATTGCAAGGCATGTGATGTATGTCAAAGAATAAGCAGGGCATCGTGGAGGGATGAAATGCCTTTGAATCCACAAATGACATTGCAACCCTTCGAAAAATGGGCAATAGATTTTGTAGGACCCATTCAGCCACAAGGGAAGATAGGAGCAAGGTACATTATCACTGTGACAGAGCACTTGACGTGTTAGTTAGAAGCGTAGCCGATAAAGGATTGCATAGGCACGAAGGCCATGAAGTTCCTATTTGAGCATGTACTAATGTGATTTGGATGTCCAAGGATCTTGATGAGTGATCATGGTACGCAATTCCTGAATGATATGATCTGTGCACTAAGAGAAGAATTTCAGGTATACCACAAGAAGAGCACACTTTATCACCCACAGGCTAACGGGACAGTGGAGGCATTCAACAAAGTCCTTGAAACCGCGCTGACAAGGGTTTGTAATGCTTAGGGAAGTGATTGGGACCTATGCATACCTAGAGTATTATGGGCTTATCGAACGACTTGCAAGAAGCTGATGGGACAAACCCCTTTTAGGCTAGTCTATGGTGTGGAAGCTGTAATGCCTATGGAATACATCGTGCCTAGTCTGTGCATAACAATGCTCATAGGTATGATAGATCGTGAAGCCCTGGAAGAGAGACTCACGCAGCTCGATGAGCTCGAAGAAGAACGACTTTTGGCTAGATTTCACCAACAAGTCCAAAAGTAGTGTGAAAAGGCATGACAAGATCGACACATCAAGCTGCGCACATTCAAGGTAAACGATTTGGTTTTTTTGTATGATAAATTCATTGGAAAATTTAGGATGCACTGGTTAGGGTTGTATGTTATTAAGGAGATTACCAACAGATGCGTGGTCCAGTTGGTTAAGTTAAATGGAGATCCCTTTCCCAAGAAAAGTGAATGGAAGTCGATTGAAGCCATACATAGGTGGCCCATCCATCTGACTATGCGATAGAAGCATAGTCTTAGCGCTCCAGGTAGCTGAAAGGAGGTGCGAGACTATAAAATACACTACTCAGGTTGGGGATTTGTGCGATTTTAGGACTATGCAAAGAAACGATGTGTCACAGGGTCTATGACAACGTGAAGGTAGCTACGATACTCCTCGAAATAGTACACAACTCTGCCGGAAAGTGACCGTTAAAGTCACTGTTCACGATTTGATGGTCGGATTTGAATTCAAAATGACCTATAATTCACAGGCGGTTGTCCAACGAAAAACACTTGGCATTTTGAAAATTCAGTTGTTGTGCTATCAGTTGTGTATGGACCTTACGAATTTTGAGGCTTTGAGATCAAGTTCAACATTTGAGAGATTCCCAACGGAAACACAGGACCTCCTAAATAGAATTATGTCGACACTCGAGGAAGCCACGCAGGAAATTGTGGTAGTAGAAGCCCCAAAGAATACCGGAGTGATAGTTGAAGTCCCTAAATCACCCAGAACACTGAGACCAAAGAAGGATAATCAGGCTATGATCCTAGTGAGTGTCTCACCAAGAAACCCACAGAGGACCAAGCTCACTTTGCAGGAAAAGGGGAAGGACATTAATCTAGAGGCTGACAAGGAAGAACCTAAAGAAATCCTGGTGGATGAGGTGGATGTGGAAATTGAAGTTGAAACCTAGGGTGTGGAACCTATTACCAGGTTACCTGAATATGTTCCTTTATGCAAGGGAAAAGCTAAGGTGCCAAAGTACATAGATGAGAGCAAGAGCTCCCTGTAAACTCAACCAGTCCCAGATGACATTATTTTTTAGGGGCCACACTTAGGATGGGTTCCTGTGCTAAAGTTGGAAGATTGGGACCTCGTAGATCACGAGAAATTCCCGCATCTAGCGACTGAGCAGCTAATGCATCAACGGACTGACATGACTATTGGAATGATTGAATTGGAGCCGTGGACATGGCTCAAGGGTGTAGAGAAAGTTGGGATGCTCAACTTACTATGGGTGTCACATTACCACCCCACCCCAGTGACCGTCTTCATCATCAGGCAGTTGCTCTGCTTGGTGCATGATGGGTGTTTGTGGCTAGAGGAGCCCATTGCCATCATAGACCACTTGATTCATCGGATCACATGCTTCCTTACTCAGGGGAGGATCTAGCCAATATATTAGAAGGAAAAAGTGGTGAGTTGGCCCTCACAGAAGCTATGAAGAAGAAATTTAAGCTGGAGAAGAAGAACTAGGTATATGCCATCTCCAGCATTAACAACCCTACAGTCAAGGTAGCAACACAAATATTAGCAGGGAAGGTGATGCGAAAGTGCCACATGGATGAGGTGCCTGTGACTATGATTGCATTAGCATCCCAATGTATTGAAGGATTCCAGTTCAACTGGGTGAATTATATATGCGGTAAGTTCCTTGCGAACTATCGCGAGGCACAGGAGCAAGGTAAGACGTTTCACTACGTGTGGCTCTTGCTATCGATCGTACTGGTGGCATGGGAGCTGCCAGAAGACAGCCAATTCCCTTCGGTCATACTGGACCTTCCAGAGGCAACGAAGTATGCTTCACTATGGGTGACCAAGGATGCACAATGCATAAAATAAAGCAAGATCTTTTGGGTCTTAATTGAGATGAGTATCAGATGGGGATCAATCGCAAGCCGCGGTTGTCACCCACAATATATGCTAGTTTGTAGAGGTTTGCGGAGTTCAAAATGGATTTTCACCATGTCTTTATGAGGGCATGGAAGGACCCCATGAAGACATGGCATAACTTACCATATCTGGCAACTGATGATGTTATATTTGCAGTCCTTGAGTCTTGGCCGTTGGAGTGGCGCGCTCCAACAGGCTTCGCAGTGGAAATCGACAAGTCCACCGCATAGCATAAGAAGGAAGAAACAAAATTCCGAATGGCGCAATTAGTTGAGAAGTGCAGAAAGGAGGAAGTAGAGGCTAAGACCCAAGTCGTACACAACGTCGCGAAATTGACCTAACAACAGAAGACAGGAGGAGAAGAGTGCGAAGGACAGAAGTCACTTTTGGTCAGAACTGAAGCAAAAATAGAGGAGCCAACAGAATAAGGTGGTGCGGACCCGCAGACGATGTCCACCCAACTCAAGTATCAACCTCGGCAAGAGAAGGCATTTCCATGAAATAAAACCAAGGCGTCAAAGACATCCTTTGACTCAATCATCCTCATTGAGGGGTAT
The DNA here is from genome assembly GCA_031772625.1 of Pinus tabuliformis. Taxonomy (NCBI): domain Eukaryota; kingdom Viridiplantae; phylum Streptophyta; class Pinopsida; order Pinales; family Pinaceae; genus Pinus; species Pinus tabuliformis. The sequence continues at coordinate 842,283,892 of CM062819.1, read as the reverse complement.
TTGCACGATATCAGAGAAATGGTGAGGGATGTCATCATGGAGGCCCTCCAACAGTTCGAAGAACAACAGTTGGTATTGGCAGCTCTTCAAAAAGAACTGCAGGAGTTGTAGGTTTGCACTCCACAGGTTGGCATAGTGTCCACCAGCCTCGCGATCAACAGTTTAGCTGCTGATGAGATGTTGCACTCAAGGGTGACCAGCACGGTATTGCCACCAGATGGGGCACTCACTACAGAAAATGAGGCCAAGAGGCCCACAGTTAGTAGTTTGGAAGGGGTGGGACTGAATATGACCGCGCTCCCTTGAGAGATGCTCTACCTCTTACAGGATGGAGTCACCGCAGAACTTAGGGCCCGAGAGAGTTGTGCTCTACAGGTGATGAGCGAATAGTGCATCAACATCGAGTAGTTGGGCCTGTAGTGCAACGAGGTAGTAGAACAGAATAAGCAGATCATGTGGTTGTGGAGGAAACCTATCGAATGGTCATGGAGTTGGAAATTCAGACAGAAGAATCGGTTGAGGTGTGCGTCCCCAAGTTGGCCACAGGGGTGCGAGACGCTCGAGAAGAGATGGTTAAGGTTTAGCTGGAGCTGAACCTGCAGATCGCAGAATTGCAGTTGAGGGCTCAGCCTTCAACTCCACCAGAAGTTAGGGAACAATGTACCACCACTGTTATAACTGAAATAGCGGTGGTCAACAGTGCAGTAGAAGACTGCACGTGACTTTTTGAACAGGCATTTGAGGTCTTGACTACCCTACAGGAGGACTCGAATGTAGAGTGCCTAGAGATAGAGGTGCACAAGCTATAACAAATATATGACGAGGTCAAAGGGACCGCACAGACGATCACCCTTACACAGAGGCTTGCATAGATGCAGGAGGCCAAGGCACTTAAGGAACAGGTGGATGTCACTTGACACAAAGAAGCGGTCTTAAAATCATGCCTACAACCATAGATAGACGAGGCATACATGATCACAACTTCCATTGAAGGGAAGCTCGCGACACTGCAAACAACTTAGTAGATGATTCAGGGTAGCAGCTTAGCAACAGTCACCAAACAACGAGTGGAAGAAGTCGAGCAGGCAGCCGCTCAGTGCGTTGCCAAAGTTGCAGTGATCCAAATGGAACTGGGAGGTCTTCACGCTAAGATCTTCACACCTGCGGAGTGACTTGAGGGCAAGTCACGATGTTTGTGTTGGGGGCTTGTTGGGTGTGGGATCTCCCAAGGGCAGTTTTGGGGCTAAAAGCCTATATTTTGGTCAAATTTTGTAATCCAAGTGTAAAGACTCTGCATTTTGTGGTCACGGAGCACGTAGGTGTTAAAGAGTCATAGGGTTGTCCACCCTTATTTTGGAAATGTAATGTTAGCTGTAAAAGATATACCCATGGTCCACAGACCATGAGATTGTATAAATAGAGCTAAGCTCTGAGTAGTTAGAGGAATCAATAAGCAAGGATTGAGTAATAGCTTTAGAGCAGAAGTCTAAGTTGGGTCGTAGCAGAGGTAGAGGCTTTGTAGTTGATTGCGCAGAGGCCTAGAAGTCTGCAGCTGAGTGCGCAGACCCTTGCAGCTAAGTGTGCAGGGTGGGTCAAGTCTATAATCATATAGAATTATCAATAAAGAGAAGTATTCTATAATTTCTGTGCTTTTTCTTTTTTATGCATCTGTTATATTGGGTATGAATTTCACTTATAATGCTTATATGATGCGCAAATGTATGTAAATTTGTTGGTTAAGAGAATGAAAGTAGGAACATCTGTTTACGTGAAGCTAACTAAGATTGATTAATAAGATAAGTAAAACACTTAGCCTAGTTTAGGGAGCTATCACAGTTCACTACCTTAGTAGTGTGAAAGTCCCTAGGTCACAGGTTAGGGCTGTGTGAAAGCCAATTGTACCATTTCACAAAGGTACTGAAGGGTGGAACAAAGGGCTAAGAAACCTGCGTGAAGGTAGGTATAGCTAGAATAAACCGACATCACAACTATCTCAATGGTGCGGAAACTTGGTTCCAACATGCCCCCATACTACTTCGGGTGAGACTTCAGTCCACGCTCTGTAGGCTGATGTTGAAAGGGCCAATAGTGTAGGGATTTATTTGGCTAACTAATGTTGAACTTGGGTCAGGCCCCCTCAAGCCAATATAACGCAATCACGAAATTTGTCAAGATGAGGGTAACAATGGGAATAGTGACCATAATGATCGCACAAGGCACAAGGGTGATTTGTGCGCAATGTTTTGAGTTTCTTCACTAGTCCCGGTAAGGTAACTTGGACCTCAAGGATATTTGACTCAGGGAATGTTTCATGAAACAAAGGTTTGAGATGAGGAAGTTCAGGACAGTTATTGGTGGCATGCCCAACAACCTCACATAAAGCGCACAAAGGTGTTGGCTTTGGAGCTTTGGGAGATGGAGGTGCTTGGGGATCCTTGTCCTTAAGTTCCTTCTTCTTGGCTTTGACTCCCTATCCAGATGATTTCACAATAGGAGTGGGTTCCTGTTGAGGTGGCAGTGGAATTGGAGTAGTGACAGGGGTCATAGGGACTGATTAAACTAGGGTCAAAGCATGATATGGTCTTAGCTGAACAGGCAGAGTGTTCATAGGGGGATCAATATACGACACGAGGAACCCAAAATTAATATTAGGGAGGACCAACAAAGCCCTGGAAAGGATAGAAAAGGTTCTTGGAGGAGGAAATAAGAAAGGTATCTATCCCATAGGGTAATGTCCTAGTGGAGCAACTCCTGGATGGTTGAGACTTGGAGGAATAGCTCCTAGTGGGAACAAAGCAGAGGCACCCACAAAAGGAGGAGGTCTTGAGGGGGTGGGTTTGGATGGCTAGGCTGAGATGGTAATAATAATTTGATAAGGAGCTAGTTGTGGATCAGATGTACCATACTACTTTTGAGCATCTCATGGAACTTGTAACATGAAAATATTCAAAGAGCTAGGCTTAGAGATGGGAGGGGGAGGACTGTGGAAAGAACCTAATAATGAGGAATCTCTGTAAACTCCAAGTGAAACACCGGTGAGAGGGGTAGAATACTGCTTGTTGGACATTGACGAGATAATGGGCTAAGGGGAGGTCAAGCATGATGGCTCATAGTATGTCAACTGATCAATGGTGATGATCTTCCCTTCATGGGGAAAGCACATCTTGTGGAAAACCACAGACATGACAAATGACATGGCATAAGTGTAACTATGACCTAAAAGAATGTTTTAATCTATAGGGGCATCAATAACCTTGATGTCTACATGAACTTTCTTGTTCGCAAGAGTCACTGGAAAATTTCGATACATGCCAAAAGGCTAGGAGGAGTGACCGTCCCAAGCACGCAAAGTGATGGTGGATGGGGACAGTTAAGGTGACTTGAGTTGCTTCCAAATGAAAATAGACATCATGCAGGTGGATGCACCTTCGTCAATAATGAATCAGGATATGATGGCATTACGGACTTAAACTAATATATGGAAAGAAATGGATGGAGGTGATGGAGGATGTTCTGACGTATCAACATGAAAGACAATCAAATGATCGTCTAAAGAATCTACTGCACCCAAAGCAGTTAGTAGAGATTTCTCTGGAGATGGGAATGAATGGAGCACTTCCAACATTGACATGGCAGTAAGGGATTGCGCCAAGTTGTCTACTATGCTACATGTATCAGCATCTCGGTTAGAAGTCGCGTTACGATGTAATGGTCCTTTGGGGATCTTAGGAATTGACTCAAATTTAGGTTGAGGGATCTATAGAAGACCATTTGGTGTTGTAAGAGGCTTAGTAGATGCTTTGGTTTTGGACTCAGTGGCATATGAAGTTGATGACTTATCATATTGATGCCACTGAGTTTGCAAATTGATATCAGAGGCATTGACCTCATCAAAATTCATCATGAGGATCTAGTAGTCACCAGGACCAGAAGGTTAAGGAAGGTGGGATTCTTGACCTTATTGAGGTTGAGCAACAACAAATCCTTGTTGAGGGAAAGGATTTGTTACCATGGCCGATTGAGATGGCGCAGGATTCTAAAGCGGTTGCTGCATGGGCGGTTGACCTCTAGAAGATACTTGGGCTTCCCACATTTGGCGCATCTTGCTGGGCAGCGGATCCCTGCACAATATTTTTTTGGGCTTGAAGCCTAGATTTTGGTAAAAGTGTAATGTAAAGACCCTGCGAAATGTGGACACGGAGTGCGAGAGTCTAGGGTTGTCCACCCTAAGATAATATAATTTAATGTAGAGTGTGTTAGCCTACCCATGGTCCACAGACCATGGGATTGTATAAATAGAGCGAGGCTCTAAGTGTAAAGTTAGTTTTTAGTCTTAGTCTAAAGTCCAATGGGCTTTTGGATGATGAATTAGCTTTGAGTCTGTAAGTCTTAGTCTTGGGTTGTAGTAGTAGGAAGAGGCTTTGCAGCTGTGTGCATAGTGGCCTAGTAGAGTCCGCAGTTGTGTGTGTGGACCCCCACAGATGAGTGCACAGGGTGGAGTTGGGATTGTACTTGAACAGAGGTTTAATAAAAGATAAGTTGATTATGGAAATACTATCTGTTTATGCTTCTGTTATGTTTATGCATCTCTTTATAGTTTTATGATTGCACGCACTTGCTATGAACATTGAATGATTAATTAGAACATTGGGTACACACAATTAAGTTAAGATCTATAACAATAGCACAGTAAGGATAAAGGATCTAGACAACACCTCTTCACAAAGCTGTGTGGACGCAGTCACACAAGCTACGAAGGACAAACGACTGCACAGAGTAGCACAGGTGAGTGGGTTCGGTTCATGAGTTGCGTAGACTTCATCAAGACATCCCTAGGGTGCAGAAACATGGTTCCAGCACCCTCTCATACTACCTCGGGTGAGACCTCAGTCCACACACCGTGGACTGTTGCCGAAAGGGCCAGTAGTTTCGAGATTTGTTTGGCTAACTCACTTCTGAACCTAGGTCAGGCCCCAAAAAGCCAACAAATGGTTCCATTGTTGGGACCGGGATCAGCCTAATGGATATCTGATGTCGTGCCACTGGAACCCTACAAAGGAGGAAAATGAAGAGTGGTTGGACAAGAAGCTTCACGAGTTCGTGACATAGGAAAACAAACCTACGTAGATATCCAAGAAGAGGTGGCTGGATCGCTACTTATATGTGGAAATCCACGAGATCTTGTTCATGTCCTTCCCTTCTGAACTGTATGAGTGGATTGTGAGGTTAGCCGATAGCTAGGGAAGGTATAAGCTCGATCAACCGATAGTGTGGACTCCAGAATTAGTGCACAGACTAGAGGCATCAGAAGATAAGATCACGTGAGCTGTGGACCATTGGCTCAACCAGATAATAGGGGGATTTATCATTGAGTTTGTGATAGACATGACCATGAGCTACAATGAAGCAGAGTGACATTTTCTCAAGGGACCGCGAGGTAGGTACATTAAATCCCTGAATACCTGGATTAAGATCTATTATGTAAAAAACGGGTGATGTGAATACATTAATGTTTGGAACGACACAGAGCGGAAGGATGTACAAAGGTAGAAGGGAATTAGGAAACAGTCCCTTGATTTCACTGCCGTGAGAGAGCGAGGAAGAGCTCGCTCGGGTCTCTCTCCGAGAAGTGCGGTCAATTTAATAAGGTAGCGCATTCCGCAGTTACCACCTCCACTTACGCCACCACCCACTCCACCTCCTTCACCTCCATCTTCACCCACCCCACCTCCACCAAACCCGCAGTTCAACATGGCGAGTGCAATCAAGCTACCCATATTCAGAGGAGTAGGGAATGAGGATCCGGATCGGTTTTGGTTCGTGGTAAGAGTAGTGTGGGAAGCACAAGGGGTCACAGAAGACAACATTAAGAAGGCCACATTGGTGAGCGCATTGCAGGATCACGAGTTGACATGGTATAGAAAGCACTCTAATGATCACCCAAATGTAGGAATAGCGGAGATCTAGAATGCACTGAATAGAGAATTTAGCTGGTCGAAATTAGAGACACAGTCAATCACCAGATTTAAAGAAATTGCGATGCTTCCAGGCGAGACCCCTTGGGATCTGGTTTAGCAGCTAAAGAGTATGATTCACGAGGCTAATATGAAGCTAACGGATGTGCAACACCGTGCCTGGTTTGTGGCGTCTTTGACACCACACCTGAGGATGGCGCTGTCACAGCAGAAGCTTTCAACCCAGGCCAAAGCATTGGAAATGATGATGAGGTTGCATGAAACATTGATATAGGATCCGGGGCTAGGAGTTCAACAAATCCACACGTAGCTACAAAATATTTTCCTGGAAATGCAAAGTTTGAAGTAGGATATGGCACCGCAATCGAAGGCACATGAGGAAATGTGGTGCATAAAATGCAAAGGCCAGGGTCATGACAAAGACCACTGTCCAGTATTCGCGAAATACTTGACAGGAGGGTGACCAATTCCATGGAGACCAAAGGCACAAGCAAGGTGAAGTGAGACACCTGCTCTATGGTGCACGATCTGTCAGATAGGGGGAAAGTACACGATGGATAACTGCCATTTGTTCTAGAAGTATACACAGACTCCCGAGCAACTGTTTTGTAATTTTTGTAGATCAGTGAGCCACGACAAGCATACTTGTCGTAGCTACAAGTTGATGATGGAGTGGACTCCAGCCTATAGAACGTAGATAAAAACGCAAGGCCATGACCCAGCCGTGGGGATAGCGCACGCTGGATTTCAGGGCCGAGGTCGAGGACGAGGAGGGATGGGACCAGGAAGGGGCCACAAATAGTTAATTTGTTACAATTGCAGAGGACTAGGGCACTACGCCTGATATTGTACCAACCCGATGAGAGTATATTGTTCATACCGCGCTCAGTTTGATCATGAAATGGTAGATTGTTTGACGCTGATCACACAAATGTGCGAGAAAGGGGTACTCCAGCCTACTCTGACTCAAAATATTCAAATGATGAGGTCCGAACAGCGTGAAGAAGACCCAAATGTAAATATTGTGCTCAGAAGTGGTGCGACTACAAGGGAAGATAAGGGGAAGTAGCTCGAGGAAGATACATCGGTTCGCAAGGCCCCTACAAAGGAACCTAAGTTTGACTTAGAAAGCGCAAAGGAGACTTTCATGAAAGCTAAGAAGAGCTTCATAGAGGCCTCCACTTCAGGTAGTAAGGATCAACCAAAGATAGGGATGGATCCTTCTATGCTTACTACCTTTTTGGAGATATGCATGAAGTTTCTGCATGACAATAAGGCAGTTAAAGGACTACAAGAGTTGATAACTAGGTGTGTAGGGTCAGGGGAACTGCACATAGTCTGGAAACTGGGAAAGCATGCATTGCGCACTAGGAGGGAAATGAGATTGACGGCACAGATTGGTGAGTATGAAACGGATCAAGTAATCCTAGACCTGGGTTCGGACGTGAATGTGTTACCAAAGTAGAAATGGGAGCACATGGGCAGGCCCGCATTATAGTGGTCCCCTATTCAATTACGAATGGTGAAACAACAGAAGATTTTTCCCATGGGAAGGTTGCAAGGGGTAACAGTTGATATCGAAGGTGCGAGCACACAGATGGACTTTGAAGTAATATATATTTCCGATGATAGGAATCCATATCCTGTGTTGCTAGGAATAGCTTGCACCATTGATATGAATGGAGTCATCAATCTGAAGAAGCGGAAGATGATATTCGAGAAAAAGTCTGCATGCGTAGTAGTTCTGCTAGACCTAGCTGAAGGACTGTGCTACACTAAACCAGTGCATGACGATGAAAGTGATGATGAGCTGGATTATATTTACCAGATAATGGCGCAAGACCAGGATCGGGTGAACCCAACTGTAGATGGGATAATCTCATGGGAGCGCAACAGTTCCTGTACTTCAGATTCAGACGAAGAAGTAGAACGCTGGCAGAACCAGTTGCAGGAAGTGACAACGTTGAATTGGAACATGATGATTAGATTCCTACATTGCATGAAAATAGAGGCAATGATGGAGTAACAACGGTGGATGAATTCCTGGACAAATTTGAAAGCGCAGTACCAGAACAGCAGTAGTATGATGCACTGGAATGGGCGCTGTGCATAACACCTGCACGATGGTTGAGTACACATCAGAAGACTATTGGAAGCTAGCACGAATGTAGAAGACAGATGTGCTTACGGTTTGGAAGTCCCCAGCGTTGAACAAGAGCCAGGCAGCCAGGACGAAGTAGTTTGTGCACCCACCTGTGTCATTGGGTGCAGACGCGTGCTGTGAAAGCACATCCCAGACAAAGGATCGAAGATCAGAACCTGACATGGCAGAAGGAAAAGTGACGTACACTACAAATATTCCACGTCAGAGCATTCAAAAAGTTATGCCGAATCATGAATAGAGTTTACCAGGCAGAACGAACTGATTGGGACCTGTGCATGCCAGCGGTCCGATGGGCCTATGGGGCCATGCACAAGAACCTGAGCGCGAGAATGATTCTGGAGATGATGAGCAGAGTCAAGGCCATATCTTTGGGAAAGAATCCTCCTGTAATAACTCCCATAATTGGGCCAACACGCGAGGACCAAAGTGAAGAGAGTATGCAACCGCGTGAGGATGAACATGTGCAGATCCAAGAAGCCATGTGGTGAGGGAACATTGAGCTTCGAAAACTCGAAGAAGATTGAGTATGATTGAAGCAGAAAAGAATATTAATGGACATGAATATCAGAAAACTAGAAACCAAAATCGTACAAGCATTACGCGTCGACAGAAGGATAGGGCAATGTATGAGCATCCCTACCACCGCACTAGAAGATTGTCACCGAGAACTCCATGGCTGCGACCGCACCTTATCAGACAAAGTAACCAGGGAAGCACACTGCATAAGGAAGAATGCAAGGTGCTGACTAGTGCAAGGGTAACTAATGAAGGCCCGCGGACCGGGTTGGAAGGTGACTTGAATCCTCGCACTAGTAGTGTGACGACCTGACTATCTAGAGGAAGCACAATCTCAGCGCTCCAAGTAGTTGAAAGAAATCACGGGACTATAAAAGTGTCTGTATGGTAGTTGCACGACACAAAAGCTACGCGCAAGATTAGTATGATGCACGAGTCGCGTTCATGCACAAGGGGCTACACTGTTGTGTGGGAAGGCTAGAAAGTGACTGTTGGTGTCACTGTTCATGACAAGATGTCCAATTTAAGGCAACGAGGAGTGGTTGGCGGGCAATTAAGACACAAAATCAGAGCTAGATTTGGGACTATCTATTGCCATTCTCACATTAATGAGCCGAATATGGGGGAAATAGTCAAATTTGAATTCAAAAGGGCCTATAAATCACAGGTGGCTCTCCACCAAGAAACCCTTGGCATTTTGAGAATTCAATTGTTGTGTTACCAAGTGGGTATGAACCTGATGAATTTGGAGGTTATGAGAGAAAATCTGTGCTTTGAAGCATTGCCAAAGGAGACATAGGATTCCCTAATCAGAATGATGTCAACAACCAAGGGAGATGCACAGAGCTCTACGCCACTGGTAGGGGAGGCACTAAAAATCCCTAAATCGCCCGGGACGTTGAGGCCCAAAAAGGATCCACAGGCAGCAGGACCGGTCCATATGTCTCCACGAAATCCATAGTTTGGTAAACTACCTATGGAAGATAAGGGTAAGACGGTTAATATTGAGACAAACAATGAGGAGGAGGATATTTAGGCCTTTGTAGAAGAGATTGAACCAGATGAAGAAGTGGAAGAAGACATTTAGCCAGTGCACACTGCAGCAAAACTACCCAAATATGTCCCCCCATGGAAAGGGAAGGCAAAAGTACCCAAGGACGTGGACATTGTTAAGAATGCACTCGAAACCCCACTCCTCCCAGATGGAATTTTATTTGAGGGTTCATCCCTAGGCCACATACCCACGATGAAATTTGAAGATTGGGACCTCGCAAACAGCGAAAAGTTCCCACATCTAGAGACTCGCCAACTTATGAAACAAAGAAAGGAGGGAGTAGTTACAGCGCTGCAGCCATGAAAATGGTTGTGCAGGGTGAAGGAGGTCGGGCTACTCCACCTACTATGGATTCTGCACTTTCGCTAGGCACCAATCACGATATTCGTCATCAGGAAACTACTTTGTCTAGTGCATGAGGGCTATTTGTGGCTGGAGGAGCCGATTCCCATTACGACAGAGTTGATTGATAGGATTTCAAACCTTCCCTGCACGGGAAGGGACCCCGCAGAAATAGCTGGCCAAAGCGGAGACTTGGCGCTCACAGAAGCCATGAACAAGAAATACAAGCTAGAGAAGATACAGAGGGGCTATGTGATTACTAGCATTAAAGACAAAGGGGTGCGTGTATCCACCCAGCTGCTGGTAGGAAAAGTGATGAGAAAATGTCACGACAACGCGGTACCAGCAATGGGCATCACATCAGCCGAGCAATGCGCCGAGGAGGTACAGTTTAACTGGGCGTAGTTCCTCTACGAGGAGTTCCTAACGAACTAAAAAGAGGCTTAGGAGCAGGGTAATACATTCCACTATGCATGGTTTCTTTTATCCATCTTGTTGGTTGCAGGGGAATTATCAGAGGATAGTCAGTTTCCTCCCCTGGACCAAGACTTTCCAGAGGCAGTGAAATACGTGTCTCTCTGGGTGACAAGGCATGCCACACGCATCCATGAGATCAAGATATTATGGATACTCATGGAGGCAAGCATACGGATGTGGATCCACAAACGGTCGTGCCTATCCCCCATGGTATACGACCGTCTACGGAGCTTTGCAGACTTTAAGGCGGATATGAGCAATGTGTATATCAAGGTGTGGAAGGACCCAAAGCAGATCTGGACCAAAATTCCATTCATCGCAATCGATGATGTGGTGTTTGCGGTGCTCAACTCATGGCCACCCAAATGGTTCAGCCCGGATCTGGCAAGGCGTGATGAGGCAGCGATACAAATATAGAAGGATGCCGCTAAGCTACTGGCATAATAGAAGTAGAACGAGTAGCTCACCGAGGAGGTTAGGGCTTCTCGTGAGCCAGCGAAGGCTTCCGCAGAGCAAACCAAGGCTACCGAAAAAATAGCAGCAGTAGGGGCCACCCCAATGTAGGAGGAAAAAGGCCCAGACCTGACCACAAGACATGGGACAGATGATATGGCAGATGGCACGGACCTAAGCACCACCTCTACATAATTGAAACGACCGCATGGGACAGAACGAATAGGGCCACGGAAGAAGACCAACGCTTCCAAATTGGATTGGGATCCTATTACACTAATAGAGGGTGATCTATACAACATCGGCGACACAGTTCGCGAGGTCACCAGGGAGGCGCTCCAAGAAGCAATGGCGGAGTAGCAGAATGTGTTGGGGGCACTCAGGGCACAATTTCAGGGACTTCAGGTGTGACTCCCACAAGAAGGAATGGTAGCTATCTATGGTGCCATGGGAGCATCGACGATAGAGCAGTTGTTATGGGTCAAGATGGCCAACACCTTCGCACTGCCGGAATGAGCACTGATAGTGGATATCTTGGAGGATAGAGCCACGGTAGGGTGGATCAAGAGACTTGGCCTAAACATGGCTGCCCTTTTGTGGGAGATTTTATACCAATTACAGGATGGAGCGATGATAGAACTCCGCACTAGAGAGGGACGTGCAGTGCAAATGCTAAGTGAACAACAAATCAATATCGGATAGCATAGCCTACAACACGATGAAGCGATGGCTTAGAACTGGCAGTTGGAGCAGATCATCAAGGAAGCATGTCACCACGTCTCAAAACTAGAAATTGCGACAGATCTGCTAGCGGGAATGCAGATCCACAAGTTGGCCAGTGGATTCCACGAGGTGGAGGAAGCGACGAGGATCCAGCTGGACCTCAACCTACAAATTGCTAAGCTGCGATTGAAGGCGCAACCTTCCACACCCCCAGAAGTCAGAGAGAAGCGCACTGGCGATATCCAAAAAGTGTTGGAAGAAATTGAATAGATAGTGCAGAGCTACACCACATTGTTAGAAGAATCCTTCGAGGTCCTCACAACCTTATAGAAGGACCCCACCATACAGCGGTTGGAAACCAAAGCGTGGGAGCTTCAAATGTAATGTGATATCATGCACAGGACGGCATAGACAGTGGTCCTAACTTAGTGGCTCGCAAGGTTACAATAAGCAAATGCATTTAAGGAGAAAGTGGACATAGCACACCAAAAAGAGGCAGTACTTAAAGCACACGTCGAGCCTTGGATTGATGAGGCCTTCCTCATCACAGTTGACATTGAAGGAAAACTCATGCAAATGAAAGTGATGCATGACCTGAGACAAGGATTTGACCCTGACACTGAGCATTCGGCCGAGTGAGCAGAACAGATCCAGTGGACGACAGAGCAGTACACTACAGATCTTTGTGCAGCACAGGCACAACTAGATGGGCTTCGCATGAAGATTGTTGTGCCAACATAGTGCCTCAAGACGAGTCACGAGGATTGTGTTGGGGGCCTGTTGGGCAATGGATCCCCCCACAATATGTTTCTGGGGCTTGAAGCCCAGATTTTGGTAAAAGTGTAATGTAAAGACCCCACGAAATGTGGGTGTGAAGCACGAGAGTATAGGGTTGTCCGCCCTAAGATAATGTAATTTAATGTAGAGTGTGTTGGCCTACCCATGGTCCACAGACCATGGGATTGTATAAATAGAGTGAGGCTCTAAGTGTAAATTCAGTTTTTAGTCTTAGTCTAAAGTCATATGGGTTTTTGGATGATGAATTAGCTCTGAGTCTGTAAGTTCGAGTCTTGGGTTGTAGTAGTAGGAAGAGGCTCTACAGCTATGTGTGTAGAGGCCTAGTAGAGTCTATAGCTATGTGCACGGACCCCTGTAGCTAAGTGCGCAGGGCAGAGTTGGAATTGTACTTGATCAGAGGATTAATAAAAGATATGTTGATTCTGGAAACACTGTGTGTTTATGCTTCTGTTATGTTTATGCATCTATTTACATTTTTATGATTACGCACACTTGCTATGAACATTGAATGATTAACTAGGACATTGGGTGCACACAATTAAGTTAAGATCTATAATAATAGCATAGTAAGGATAAAGGATCTAGACAACACCTCTTCGCAGAGCTGCGCGGATGCAGTCACACAAGCTGTGAAGGACAAACGGCTTCGTGGAGTAGTGCAGGCGAGCGGGTTCAGTTCATGAACTTATTATACTTCATCAAGACATCCCTAGGGTGCAGAAACTTGGTTCCAGCACCCCCCCATACTACCTCAGGTGAGACCTCAGTGTGCGCATCGCAGACTGTTGTCGAAATAGCCAGTAGTTTTGGGATTTGTTTGGCTAAATCACTTCTGAACCTGGGTCAGGCCCCAACAAGCCAACACATCTGGGGTAAGATGGGATACTCATCAGTATAATGGCCATGTACACCACAACATGCACAAGACTTGTTCATATGAATAGCCTTGTTCTGCTTGGGCTAGTCACCCTGTTGCTACTTATTATTGTTAGGCTGGTTCACCTGAGGTTCATTAGGTTGATTACCTTGGTTACCCTTGTTCCCTTTTCCCTTATTCTTTTTCTTTGAATTTTGGGGATTGGTCACACTTTGATGTGCAAACAATTGACCTTGAGGGGCTGGTGGCTGTTGGGGCTTAGGATGTGTGGGAGGTTGCAACACTAATGTTTGAGGGGTTGGAGTGCTCAACAGTTCATAGGTATAAGATAGTTTTATCACTAGATGGCCCTGACATCTGCTCATGTGGTTTATTGAATGCATAAGGAGTGCTTTGTCCTCAATACACATTGCTGGCAAGAATAAGTGTTAGAGGAATTGTTCTCCCCCTACGGATAGCTATAACTCTGTCGAGTATATGGTGAAGGATGTGAAATAGCTCCAATGATACCGTCGTTGGTGTGGGATTCCCCTAGGGCATTGGCACCACTAGGATAGGGGAGATCTAGTATAATGGTATAGACATAACCAAATTGAGCATAAATCAAGTCATATCTTAGAGCAGTCTAGAGAGCCTCTTCCTCTGTCTGAGGAAAATGAGATGCGACATCTTTGGAAATAGGTGCTAAAAGAATCCTAAGAAACCAATCAAGGTATACATAGTCTTCGAAGGGTGGAGCATGATACATGCTCCTCCTACACCATTCCTAAACATGATCAGAAAGATGGGTGGCAGAGGACTTACAAAATATGGTCAAGAGCTCTGTACCAGTGTCATATTAGAGAGGTAACTAAAAATATGAGCGGAATGCTTTAACAAGCACCTCGAAAATGGAATGAGAGGTGGCGGGCTAGTCTACATACCACTTTGTAGGATTTCCAGTGAGCGTGCATTGGAACAAATGAAGATGAATGGAATCATTAGTGATGGAATTGGATGAACACCACATATGGAAGGAGTGGACATGATTGCTAGGGTCCTCTCCATAATTTCCTTCAAACTTGGGAATGTCAAAGGGGAGCTTGGTTGTCATAGCTGGAAAACTAGCATCATGGTGTATAGGGTCATTAATCAACTGGCTAAAACCCGGGAGGCATAATCCAGCCATGAAAGGTAGCATGGGAGCTTCCAGAATGGTTCCTGAGATAGTTCCACTAGATGTGATTACCAAGGTAGAACCATAGCTAGCACGAGGTTGGTTTCCTGCACCTGCATTGGGTCCTGACATGATGACGGTATGTGGTGAAGGAGGCTCGGAATCAGATGAAGCAGAAGAGGAGTCAGTATGGGGACTATGAACTCGAACACTATGAGGAGGAGTAATATGCCCAAGCGGAAACTAGGGATGAAGGCCTAAGAGTCTCCATGACAAACACCTTGGTGGCGCAATGGTTATAACACACAAGTGACACGAAAATGGTGAAGGAAGATCAAAAAGATGTTTTTGTCTCTATGAGGGGAGATAAATTAATTAAGTTAAGTCTTGGCTTGGTTGTGTAAACCAAGCACCCTTCACTTAAGGTGTGCTTGTGTGTGTAGGTGTGTTTATTAATTAAGCCCAAACTGTGTTTGAAAAAACAAAAAGATTGTTGAAATAAACTGAAATTAAAAACAGAAAATGAATAAGAAATCAACTTTCTAAACCCCACCCAAACTGGGTTTGCAAACACATTGCTAGCTGGTGGTGAAATCAACTGAAAAAACAAGAAAAAGGCCAAGATATCTAAGTCGGTGTGACTGGGATCAAATGAAACTATGCTGCTATAAAGTGGTGCAGCAACAACAAAAAACCAGGGGGGTAAATCATTGCAAAAAGATAGGGAGATGGGTGTGAAACCTAGGGAAACCAATGGGACCCTAAGGTAAAGGACAAAACAAGGTTTGAGGTGAAACTTTGGATGGAAACAATCTATCTTTTAAGATCTTGAATAGGAACGTACAGATCTAGAAAATAAGGTTGAAAATTCTACAAAAACTTAGACTTCTTACTCAGTTAAACTCCTCCTATAAAGGTGGAAGCATACTAGAAGCCCTAAGGGGCTAAATTCCACTTCGATAAGGAAATCTGAGTATATCAAGGCCTAACCGGGGTAGGACAATGGTCAACCAACCTAGCAGATAGCTCTCGCCAGAACCTAGAAACAGAGTGGAAAAAATCCTAGAAACCCTAAAAATCATAGGTACTGACCTGATTCCTGGGATATTGCACTTTTTGGGCTAGAAAGTGTGCTCTGGACCTCCAAATCACAATTTTGGGGAAGAAAACTATGATTTATGCTCCTTGATTCTCGATCGACAAGTCTTAGAAAAATTTGTCATCTCTGTCGCGGCTGGTTCCTGTGACCTGTGAAAAAGACCAGAAAACTTACGGAAGTTATAAATTTCACTCATCTATATTTAGAAAGTTGGTAAATAACATTAAGAGATTGAAAAAGAAAAACCCTAAGCTAAAAAATTAAGGTCACCTAGGTTTTCGAATCAGAATTAAAAATGCAGTGGAGTTGTCAAATTATTAGCAAAAATTAGAAAATCCCCAGTGGAGTTGCCAAATTGTTATTGTGTTTTCTTCTTGAATGTGTATGAAAAGAAATCACTTAAGGTTGTGGATGAAAAACAACCCTAACAATGAAAATGACTGCTAAACATTGTAGATTTGCAGCAAGTGATAGAAACAAAACCTACCAAATCCCTGATATATGTCACAATCATAGTTAAACAACAAAATGGAATAGTAAAATAAATGCAAGTAACTCCAATAATCCAATGGAAACTAGATATATAAACAATATATTTTATTAAACAACACCTATGAAGGGAACAAATAATGTTACCAGTCCCCCTTTATGGGATGGGTTCTTGGCTATCCTCAAATGTCTTCAACTTTTATAGAGTCTCTCTCCTCTATAATGTGTAAACCCAGCAAATACAATGTTTGAGCTAAATGAGAACTCAATGGAAAAGAAAAATGGTGTGCAACAGCAATAAAAATCAGACCTGCAATAGTGAGTGCAACAATGAAAATAATCGAAAGTGAATAATGAATGGAAAACCCTTTTATTTATAACAAAATATTAGGTTATCCTCAAAGAATGACAGATAATAAAATATTATTAATTCCATTCTAAAAATAACCATTTGGAATATTTTATTATATTTGGTTAGAGGGAAAAGAAATTAAACTTTTATTTAGAAATAATAAATAAACAAATAATGATTTATTCAATTATTCCTAAGGGATTTGGTCAAACTTGACAAGGAATAATAACTAATTCGTGATTAATTAATTATTCCTAGAGAAAAATAAGATAATTAATGATTTATCTATTTATTTCTCATAATTGGGTCAAATGTCACAAGGAATATTAATTAAACAATGCTTTAATCAATTATTCCTAGAAGATAATTAAATAACTAGTGATTTATTTAATTATTCTTCATGGGTTTAATTATAAATGACTAAATAAATGTGGTTTATTAAGTGATTTCTCAAAGTGAAATCAATTTTACTATGGTAAAATTGGCCCTACATGGTGTACTTCGATCCATCCAGTAAATTATGTCTAGATGATCAATTTTTTGTGATAACACATGCCATCGACCCAACTTACCACTATGAGGACCTGAGTCCCACTTGTGGGAGATCACCCTGGTCAGTATGAAAGTGTTGGCATGGGATTGTATAAAAGCTCATCTCTTATTGGGGTATTTCCTCAATTACCCCCACTCAACACTCCTTATACATCTTCTAAGACCCCTTTGAATATTATTTCTTCTCGCACCAGTGGACCCCATAAACTGCCCGATCTCTAGGTAATGTCATCTGATTCTATGGAAGCTGATCAAGCTAGTGATCACCCTTTGCCACTTGTTGTGGAAGAGATTGCCTCTCTGGAAGTCCTATCAGTACCACCTAACGCTGATCATTACCTTCATACACACTAATGCCTCTTATGATGCACCCTTTCACTAAATCTTATTAAATGCAAATTATCCCAAATTTTGTGAATTAATGACCCAAAACAAACCAACAAGGAAAACCAAAGAAACTGAAGAGAAACCAAAGGAAAAGACTCCCAAGAAAGAATGCAAAGCACTCCAAAAATGTCACATCTAGGGATATAAATCCCAATAAAAGAAACACACTAAAAGCAATCAAATCGAAAGCCAAAAGTGAAAAAGGGAGGGAAATGCCATGAAGCTAGGGATGTAGTACAATGGCCCAACCAATCATCCAAGAGTATTTTTCTTATAGATGTGTTAAATAATTACATGCATAAATTGTAGCTTAAACATAGAAATTTAATGTGCACATGAGAGAAGAGGAGAAACACATAAAGTATGAGAGAAGACAAGAAACTTGATCAATGGGGAGGCCTTCATTCATTAAGTGACATGAGAAAGAAGAGTACAAGCATTAGTTACAAAAAGGATTTTTATACCTCCATACTGAAAAATGTCCGAAAAATGCAGAACTCTGATGGAGAAACGGACAACACCATTGCGTTTGTGGTGTTGAGAAATGCTGAAACCATATAAAATTTATCAAAATCTGACAAAGTGAAAATATGGCCCACCTGCAAAATAACCTGCCTCGAGCTACGTGTGCTCTCCTCTCCACCTGGGTGCACTAATGAACTGAGTTTAAAAAAAAAAATGGATGGAGTTCACAAAGACTCTGTTGGTGGGTTGGTTGAGGATCCAAGTATTGTGGAGAAGGTCAGGTGTTCAAACCCTGCCTCCTCCCTTTTTTTACATAAAAAATCATTTAAATGGGAAGGGAGGTTAGGCTAGGACCACCTTAGGCGGGCCGCCCACCTCACTTGTCCCTTTGTTTTGATGGCCTATACGCATAAAGTGGTGTGGTTTGAGGTTGGCTCCATGCCCTAAGGGTCGAACCACCTTTACTGCACAATTACAATGGTTCTATGGGAGGGGTTGGGGGTAGTAGTCCACCCCTCCACTAATACTCATGTGGATAGGATTGGGGTGGCAGGGTTGGTGGCCTGCCACCCTTTTTTAATAATTTTTTGTTAAAAAAATCAACATGGGCATTTTTGAAAATCTGGATTTTGACTGAAGGAGTCATTTTAATCAGGAAACAATTTCGCCTGGAATTTGGCCGGAGTTGGCCGGATTTTGTCTACCAGAAAAAGTCCAAATTGTGTCTTCATTAATCCTACCTAGTCAGGAAAAGTCAACCCAACATTGACTGCCTCTATCTTCCTCATCCAGACTCGGATTGGAGTGTCGTTCACATCGTTGGAATCAAGGCAACAACCACTTCGATCTGATCTCAAGTTAATTGTCTTTCCACCACTTTGAATTTTGAACCTTTTCCATGCCACTGGTGTCTAGAGATCCACCTGGATCAATCCTCCCCATCAAGGAGATTCTGGACCACTAAAAGATTTATCAGTCAATTGGAAAGTGAGGGAATTGTTCCCTCACTCTTTCTTTTTCTAGACATTTTTCCTTGCTAGGGTGCATCCCCTTGAAACCAACTCAAAGGTATTCCACATCTCCCCATCGTGAAGTCCTGATTCTTCTGTAAAGGATGATATCTTTAGGTAACTCATTGAGATACTCTGGTGCAAAGTCATCAACTGTAGGAACTGTGCCCACCTCTTTGGTGTCCATTATCAATGGTGGCTCATATAGCTTTACGTTTTCCACATTCACTATGGAGTACATTTGCATAGATGTCAGAAAATCAATACAAAAGGCATTATTTCCAATCTTTTCCAAGATGGTGAATGGACCATGCCGGATTGGTCACAACTTCTCCCCTTCTCCCTTCATCCTGTCCTTGCTGATATGGAACCGCACTTTTTCGCCCACTTGAAATTAATGGTCAGCTCGATGTTTGTCATGTCGAGCTTTGTACCAGGCTTGAATTTTCTCCAACTGCTCCTGTACTGCTTGGTGAATCACTTAGATCCACTGAATGAACTGTTGTGCTTTGTCCTTGTCATCACATCCACCGGAGTCATCTTCCCTTCCAAAGACCATATCAAAAGGATCTTTTGGCAGGTAGCCAAAACACGTCTCAAATGGTGAAGAATGAGTAGATGAGTGCAGTGCTCAATTATAGGAATGTTGTAGATATGGAAGATGCTCATCCCACAACTTAGGATGTTTCCCACAATAGCCTCGCAACAAGTGTACCACAGTGTGGTTGACAACCTCTGTCTGTTCATCAGTCTGTGGATGAAATGTCGTGCTTCTTTTCAACTTGGTGTCCATCATCTTCCACAAGCTGGTCCAAAACTCTCCAAGAAAGCAAGAGTCCCAATCTGACACAATTGATGTGGCAACCCAAAATGGACCCAAACATGCTGAAAGAAGAGATAAGCAGTCTTCTCTGCAGTGATCTACTTTTTACAAGGCATTAAAATACACATCTTACTAAAATGGTCAACGACGACATACAAATAGTCGTGAATTTTTCTAGACAAAGGCAAACCTCCTACAAAATCCATTGACACACTTTCCCACGGATGACTCAGAATAAGGAGTGGTGTGTAGAGCTAGAGTTTTCTATTAGAGAGCTTTGAAACAAAACACATCACACATCCCTTTACATAGTGAGTCACAATGTTCTTCATATGAGGCCAAAAACAAAATCTTTGTACATGACAGAAAGTCTTTTCAACACAAAAATGACTAGACACAAGGGAGGTGTGGGCCTCTAGGATTACATGTACCCTTTCTCCTGTGGGTATGCACAATTTACCAAGGTGATACAATAGTTTGATAGTTGTCCACCTGTGAACCATGGGTAAGTTTTGCATAAATCTCCTTAAAGTCATCATCATTAGCATATTGTTTAGCATAACTTTCAAAATATAATGAAGCATTATGCAAAATAACATAAGCAGAAATAGGAGGGAGAGATATCATATCGGCCACTTTGTTGCTAGTGCCCTTCTTATACTTTATTACCAGATGAAACTACTGAAGAAAACCCATCCACCTCAAATGACAAGATTTCTGCAACTTGGTTTGTGACTGAAGATACTGCAAGGGCTGATGATCCATATGGATGATGGTCTCCTTGTCGATCAGGTAGTGTTTCCACCTTTTCACACTCTAGACCAAGGAATATAACTCCTTGTCATAAGTGGGATAGTTTATCATAGCTTGAGAGAATTTCTCTAAATGGTAACATATCGGCTTCTTTTGTTGCATTAGTATAGCTCCCATGGCATATCCATTGGTGTCTATCTCTATCTCGAATGGCTGTTGGAGATCTGGTAAGGCCAAGACCAGTGTGGTGCTGATCTTCTCTTTCAATGTTTCGAAGGAATTATACTGCTTTCCTCCCCATTGAAATATTTGCTTTACACTTGTCAATGTGTGTAAAGGTGTTGCAATAATAGAGAAATTAGCAATAAATCTCCTCCAATATTGTACTGCACCCAAAAAGTTGTGAACCTCGGTTACACTAGTAGGCCTAGGCTAATTTACAATTGCTTCAACTTTAGAAGGATCAATTTTTAGCTGACCATGACCAACAATATGACCTAGGTAAACCAAAGAGGTTTTCCCAAACTCACACTTTGACAATTTTACATAGAGTTTTTATTTTTTTAATACATAAAGCACTTTCTTCACATGGCATACATGTTCATTCCAACTTTTACTAAAGATAAGAATAGCATCTAGATATGCAAGAACAAATTCATCAATGAAAGGCCTAATGTTAAGTTATGGTATGTTCTATGCTTATAACAGTTTACTTCTTTTTCTTATTATATTCCACCGAATAGCAATCACATGTACATAAAGTAAAGTGCAGATAGAACATTAAACGATCGACAGAAAACAAGCCAAGACAAGAGACACAAGATGTGGCGGCTAGCCAAGGACAAACCCCACAATGTGTGGGGAAACCCTTTGATCAAATCTTCTTTTATCTTCAATAATTCAGCAGAGAGAAATAGTACAATAAATCTGATTCATATCAGCAGTAGCAAACCCTAGATCAGTAGCATCAGCGTTAGCGGCTTCATTATCAAACTAGGGCAGGCCATATCTCACAAACCGACAGTCGGATTGACTTCATTCCACCACAAAAAGTTTCAGCTTCCAGAGGAGGTTCAGATGAACCTATAGCATAGTTCAGATGAGGAGATCTTCTAGGCCACGCAAGTCAATCTTTACTTCTGCAGTTGCAACTTCAGTTTCAGCAGTTTCCGGCTTCAAACTAGGGCAGTCGATATCTTGAAAACCATTCGTCGGATTGACTTCATTCCACCACCAAAAGTTGCGGCTTTCAAAGGAGATTCAGATGAACCTACAACGTAGTTCTAAAGAGGAGATATTCTAGGCCACGCAAGGCAATCTTTACTTCTGTAGTTGCAGCTTCAGTTTCAGCAGTTTCCTGCTTCACATGTGTGTGAGAGAGAGACCCATTTCAGCACAGTAGAGAAGAGACTCATATCTGCGCAGTAGAGAGAGAGAGATGTGATGAGATGAGTGAGTCCAAATGAGGAAAATTCCTCTTATATTTATACACAACGTTGGTGGGTGAATAGATGTGACTGTTGGGCTTCTGAGCCTACATGAGTTGTAGGTCGGCTTGATAATAATTCCATAATCAAAATAAATTCATATCTCCATGAATACTTATCGGAATTGGATGATCTTTATATCAATCCTACAGCTCTCGATGGGACGAATCTAATAAAAATATTATTAGCCATGAATAAGATGACCCACATGAAGTTTTGCCCTGGTTGCCAATTTTAACACTCCCTCTCAACCATGGAGAACTTCATCTGCAATCTGTCTATCGGTCGTTACTATTCATCCATCAAATGCACTGCCTTGTACAGCCTAACCCTTGCCCTACTCTGCTCTATTTTTCCCGTTCTGCTTTGTCTTGTTCTGCCCTGCACTGATCTGTACTGTTTTGTTTTGTTCTGCTCTACTCTTGCATTGTTCTGTTCTACTCTGCTTTTGTCCGAATTATGAAGAAGAAGAAATGATCGAGGATGTATCATACTGACTCAAAGTCAGTCTCAGAGTATGTACCACTGGTCCCAGACCAGTCTCAACCAACCTAAAGTCAGCGTCATAGTGAGTACAACTCCAATGGTCCCAGACCAATATCATCATCCACTGACTCAAAGTCAGTCTCAGAGTATGTACCACTGATCCCAGCCCAGTCTCAACCAACCCGAAGTCAGCGTCATAGTATGGTACAACTCCTACCACTGGTCTCAGACCAGTATCATTGATCCCAGATCAATGGAGGTCATCCTAGCATAGGGAGTACGGTAGTTACAACGATGCGTCCATCGGTACTACTATGGTCCCTAACTTCATTTCCCTGCTCATTGATCAGATGAGAGGTACTTCCCATGAGTCCCAGACTGCATGGGTAGGATGCCTCGACAGGAGAACTAATCAATCCTATCCTCACAAGAGAACACATCAATCCTGCTACAATTGCCATGGAGAACACATCAATCAAGGCCTCACAGGAGAACACATCAATCCTGCTACAATTGCCATGGAGAACACATCAATCCATGCTGCCATGGAGAACACATCAATCCAGGCCTCACAGGAGAACTAATCATCCTGCTACACAGGAGAGCGAATCATCCTGTTCCATAAGATAGCGAATCATCTTGTCCCACAAGAGAGCGAATCATCTTGTTACAGTGTGCACCACCAAGGGAAGGTGAGTCACCCTGTGGTCATATGTTGCTCCAATAGGAACTGCAAGCCCTCAGAGCTCCCAGAGCTCAATGTATGCAACATGCAGGACCCTTGTACAAGGGTTTCTTGCCGACTCCAAGTCGTTTGGGAAAATCACAGATTAGATCTTTCCTCGGGGCTTTGACAAGGTGTATCAACCTGTACATCATCTTAATGTGATGGAGCTTCCTTGCTCATCGACTTACCATATCCCAGATGATGTCTATCTGCTGGAGCAATTGACGAATACAGGATTCCTCAATAATCGAATCCCACCTCTGGTTGTTACAGAGAATAACAGTGGTATCCAATGTAAATCCAAATAGCTCACTGAAGAGCTTTCGCAACCAGACTGCCTCACACGAGGTTATGCTAGCAACAATATATCCTACTTCGGCGGTGCTCAAAGCCATCGACTTCTGCTTTCTGCTCATCCAGGATATCAAAGCAGATCCCAAGGTGAAACAGTACCTGAAAGTGCTCTTATGGTCCACCACACTGCCTGCCCAATCAACATTAGTATGTCCAAGTAGTCTCACATCTCCGACAGTGTATCTTAATCAAGGTTAATTTTAGGGGCGAATAATCGCCCAAAGGCGAAATTTAAGGCTTTTTATATTTTAATAGGGCGAATTTTTAATTAAAATAATAAAAACTTTTTTATATAATTAGCCCATATTTTATTTAAAAATTAATTTATTTTTTTATTTTAGCCCAGGGCGGATAAACTAACCGAATCGTATTTGGTCAAAATCGCCCCATTTTGATATTTGCGGAATCGTATTTGATCAAAATCGCCCCATTTTGATATTTGCTCCCGGTTTGGGAGAGAAAAATCGCCATTTTTGATTTATAGTTTGGGTTTTCTGGTTTGGGAGTGGTTTGTGAGGGTCGATTTGGTCCCGGGAGTGGTTTGTGAGGGTCGATTTGGTCATGGGATGTTAGATTTGTTTTGAAATGGAGGGCGGAGCTTAATTTGTTTTCAAATGGAGGGCGGCTCCCTGTTTTCACGGATTCAGCCCGCTGTTTTGGTGTATATGGCTCCCTGGGTCCCTGTATAAAAATGGTTTTGAAATAGGTTTTTTCATCCTAGTTCACAAATCTAAATGTTCTAGTTAGCAGCAGCAGTTTCGGTGCGATATTCTTGCATTTTCAGATTTCAATCCGCTTATTCTTCTCTTGTTTTGGTATCCATTGTTTCTTGGATTTGAACGGCTCATGCCACTGCAGCAGCAACAACAACAGTCGGTACTTGACAGAATTGTTGGTTGAGCGCGAGAAATTAGGCCCCTTTATGCAGGTCCTGCCCATCTGTAGCCGGCTTTTGAATCAGGGTAAGTTGGCTTCATATGTCTTGTTTTTCTTCAAGTTTGAAGTACAGGAGAAAATAGTTGCTGAGTATGATACAGATTATCAGTTGTTCTGGAAGGCCAAATTAGGTGGATTCATGCCTCCTGCAGTTGGAACAGGGGTGATAATCACTTTGCCAGTGAACGTTTAATGCTTCCGTTGGTTTGGAAGCAAATATAACCGTGGCTCCAAATTGTTCTCACAAACCCAGAAATGCAGACTGCTAGAAAATATTAGATTTGTGTTGTTTAAAATGTGGCGCAGTAGTTATTTTTATTGGCAAAAGATAGGGTTGTAGGGCCTTTAAAGTATATGGGAAACATACAGCATCTGGACTTATGGAAACATGGAGCCTGGATCTTCCAATAGGTGGATCTGGGAAAAAATAGAAGAATTCTTGATTTCCCTTCCCAAGCAAAAAGTGTGAATGGCTGTTAATAGCCCCTTGCTGTTCCAAACATCATTTTATTTGCTTTACTGAATGGTCTGATTTATATTCCAACCTTTTTTTTTCACTACATGATCCTTTTTCCAACCAAGATCATGTTACTCCACAGCGTTTAGTCGATGCAAATCATATATATATGGCATTTATTTCATGTATATTGGCAATTGAACTTTTGCCAATATTTCTACGACAGCTATTATTGCTGTCAGATCTTGATTGTCTGCTGGTCACATTTTTTATTTTGGGATTGTCTAGTATAACTAACATTAGAAGGTTCTTTTCAAGAGTAAATGTTCAACTCATTATCTGATGTAGAGGTCTTTTATAAAGGAGATGACTGTTGAATGAGTTGAATTTTCCTTTTCCTTGTAACTTTGTTTGTGGCTTTCCTTGAAGAATGTCTGGACTTGTTTATGTTGATTAAGTAGCATCTTTCATCAAAAGGTCGTGTTGTGCACAGGCTTCAAAATTTTGCTTGCATGTAATGTTGTTTTGATTCATTCAGTTTGGATGTGTGATTGTATGTTTGAATCTTTGTCAACTTTATGGTCTTTAAGACTTATGCATTGCTACATTTTTAATGTTGTAAAGTAAGAAACTGAGGCATGAGCTGCTGAGGAATGTGGCAGTATCTTGTAGTTTCTCAAGCTGATATTCTCATGTTCGTGTAAAAGGTATATTAACTATGCTGATATTCAAGCATGGGGTAAGTAGCCGTGATCTGCTTACTCTTTTTATGATTGTCTGTGTCCTCCCTTTTGTTGTGTTGTTGAGCTGGAAAGTTATCAGTACTTACCCTAAATATTACAGCATTTGGATGTTTGCAGTCTGCCAGTATCCCAAGATGAATATTGTGATGGAGAAGGCAACTTCCTGCTTCTGATTCCCATGTATTGTTCGTGTTGGAAAGATCTAGGCAATGATTGTTGTATTGTTCATATTTTCATTCAGCTTGATCTCGGTACAATTGTCTCAAATGTCTTTTATGGTGAGAGGGAGCGTTATAGTCATGTTGCCAAGTATGGGCTGGTTCATAGGGTTGAGTGGGGGAATTGGGTGTTTTCTTTCCTGAGTCATGGGTCAGTTAGCACTATTTATATCAAATGTGGCCTGAATGCTGTTTGAAACTGGAGATACTGATGACCTCAATGATGTGAAAAATTGGAGATACCATATGGCCTCAATGGTGTTTGTAATCAAAATCTGGATTGAACACAGTGTCTGTATAGACTGTAGTTCAAGTTTTGTATAGACCTTTTGAAAAGTTTTCAGAGGCAAGAAATCTGTTGTATTAATATTGTCTGATTTGTAATAGAGAAACTGCTATGAGGTGCTTTGGACTACTTGGGAATGAATTTTTGTCTCAGATGTCGATAGTCTGTACTGTGGTAGACAATAAGATGATTTCTTTTCTCAGGGATTGCAATTGCTTTCCGGAAGATGGGGTATACCTGTTCATGGTACTTCTTTCGACATCAAGTTGATAAACCTTCCCTTAGACTTGAGTTTTGTTTGGTTCTTGTTCGTTGGGTGATGATAAAAAATGTAATATTCATTTGTATTTGTTGATTTTATACTCATGGAACTTGTTTCTTATTGTACTCAGTTTTTTTGATGCAAGAAAGAACAACAGACTAGTTTGAGCTTGAGGTACTTGAAGCGGCAACAGCTCTCTTCTCAAGCGGTATGTGTTCTAGTTCTCAAGTGTAATATGAGTAAATTTAGAATGTACTGCCGTTTGAAAATACTTGTAAGCACTTTGAAGCAGTGGAATTTCATCAACACTACAGTGTTAGAGAAATCTGAGAGATTGCCTTTGGTCGTTTTTCCATAATGTATCTGATTTCACGACTGTTGTACCTACATGGTACTTGTAATGCACAGCAAACCAGGAAATACTTTATTGTATTGCCGCACTATTAGAAAATATAATTGTTGAAGTTACAGGCAGTATTGCTGCTTGAAAGCTGGGATTGATCCTGTCAGGTTTTGGGCCTATATACTGTTCTGCACCTTCGTTAGTGCTTCATTCATCAATGGATGAAATGCCTTCATTACTCAAACTGCAACTTTCAACGATCTAAAGTTATATTACTTATATTACTTATTGTTTTATAATAGCATCTCTCTACACTCTTATATAGTTTGTTGCCTTTGAAAATGTATGGGTCATGTAGATTTTTCATGGTTTTTTCTTTCACACTGAGCACAGGAGAAGACTCATGGAGTTCAGGGGTAGTTGTAGGATGCAAGAGACTCTTGGGTTTTTTTGAAATTACATCTCACCATGAAGTTTCACTTGGGCACACTTGACACATATTTGAACTAGGGTTATGATTACATTACCTTTTGTTGCATCACTGAGGGAGAGCCTTGTTCCTATGTTGAAGCTAAGGCTCTAGATCCCATTGGTGAATAATATGAGGAAGGGAGCCCTAGAATAGGAGCCTCCTATCACATTAGGAGCCTAGAACATGATTTATGGTAAGGGGGGTCATAAACAACCAAAAGGAGGAATCCCCTTGCACATTGGAGGTCCAAAGTATGAAAAATGGTAGGGAGAGTAACACACCCTATCTAGGACGATGCCTAGAGCATGATAGGTGGAAAGGAAAGAGCATGTGTATGGTCTTAAGAGCATGCGATCATTGATCAAGCCATCATGACCCATGGCAGCTTTGAAGGGATAAAAGGAAGACGTGTTGAAGCCAATGCTGCCATTGGAGTTTGATTCTTGAATATCATGGAGATTAAGAAGAATTATGTTCCATGCTCAAGGTTAATTACATTAACGTTTTATGTGCTTACTCTACAAATGAATTTGAACAAGTTTTTCATGGAAACCTTTTGAAAAGAGAAAAAAGACCTTGCATTATAGTTTATTGGTGGATTCCTATATTTTCTTGGTTGTTGTTACATGTTGACTATTGGAAGATCTGTTTATATTACTTAGAATCTTTCACCTGAAAATGGAGCAGTAAAGGACATATTAATTGTTATACGCTTTTGATTTTTCTGCCTTTGAGAACCTTGTGAGTTGTATGTCATTGAAGGGTGACTTGGTTTGAATAGTTAGCTTTGGAGAGCAGTTAGAGGAAGAAATAACTCAAACCCAAACTCAACAATGGAATTTTTATCAATGTGTCCATTCCAATAGATTATTATTCTAAATCTGGATGATGTGGCAACAATAATTATATATTTTTTGGAATGTACCTCAGTGAATGATCACCTTTTGTAATATTTGAAGTGCCGCTACATAGAGATGTTATTTCTATGCTTAATTAATTGCATTGATGTGCCATAGAGCAATGCAATGCATCTGGATACTTGAAGTCTTGGAATTGCAGAGCAGCATTTGCTTGATTCCTTGGTAGCTGTTTGAAGATCCTAACCAAACTGATGTTTCTTTCAGAATTGTGGTTCTTTGTCATAGTAGTATAGTATGTTGTTCCTGAGATTACCTTTGGTTCTGTTCTGAGATCTGTAGAGAATTGTTGAGCAAGGGAGGAGGATAGCTTCATCTTAAAGCATCCCTCTACCCAACGTTAAGCTTGATGGGAAGAATTATCCTATCTTCAAGTGAAGGGTGCTAAACATATAATTGAAGAATTGATTGTTAAGACTTGTGGAGGGTAAGAAGACAAATTACACTGTTGCTAAAGAATTAGTAAAGCTTTTGGCGCACAATGAAGATGTGCAGTACATTATAAGTTTTACTATTGCAGATCATATTGGTCCTCAAATTAGAAGTTTGATTAGTTCTTGTAAGATTTGGACTAGGATTCTCTAATAGAACAAGGATTCTCTATTCTAGGAAATGACTGTATGCATTTTAAATGATTGGTTGTGTATATCACAGTTTATACGATACGTATTCAGGATGTGCAAGATCAATTTGGAGCAGTTGATGATAGAATTGATCCTAAAGTTCGTAGTGCCACTGTTCCAATGTTTGAAAAAAATGTTTCAGCCATTTGTGACCAGTGTGAATGCCACTGATAAAGTGGCTAACTTTCTTGGTGGAATGTTACTGCAGAAAGAACATTGCTAGAACAGATTCACTTAAAAGAGTGTATACCGAGCACTTACACTGAAATCACTAAGAAGAAAGGGAAGAAGTCTGCATAGAAAAGTTTAAAGGAAAGTTCACAAAAAACCCTTGAAAAATGATGTTGTATCAAGTAGGGCCATTATTGCAGAGATTGTGTCAAGGCCCATTACCACAGTAAATATATATTATTTAGAACTATGTTGTAATTTTTGTCAGGGTTCATGTTTAGGTTCAACTATCACTGGCTACCCTATTCTGGAAGAGCTTTTGCTCTCCTGAAGACATCTTGATCTAACTCTTCATTCTTTGTTTTCACCTCCATAAAAAATCTCTAATGGATTCATAAATTTTCCTTTTATTGTGACAGACTATTTTGTGTGGTATTGTTGGCATACCTCCTTCAAATGGTGTTATTCCTGAATCTCCAATGCCCATGAAAGGCTTAGCTACCCTCAAACATCAGGTACCAATATATTGGAATTATCAATTGCAGCTTCTCAGGGAAAAGACACAATTCAGACATTTTATAGACGAGTAACTTACAAGTACTTTTGTTACAGTTGGTGCTTAGCAAGTTAGTGACAACAATCTGGAAAAGTATGCAGAAAAATTCAACCTTAGGGCAATTATACAGAAACATGCAAGAAGCCTATGAGCAAATGCAGACCCCAATTGTTTATCAGCCTCCACCTGCCTTGGTAATGGTCTTATTTTTGAGTTTGGGTGTTTCATTTTATCTAATTTTCCTCTCCCTTTATTTATTTGTCTTG
This sequence comes from Pinus tabuliformis, assembly GCA_031772625.1. NCBI lineage: Eukaryota > Viridiplantae > Streptophyta > Pinopsida > Pinales > Pinaceae > Pinus > Pinus tabuliformis. The sequence goes on along the minus strand of CM062819.1, from coordinate 842,254,123 downwards.
TCATGTCCCAACCATTTATGCAGGCACTTAAGGAATTGAAAGAGACCACAATTCAGTTGGCCGCAAGTACTGGGAATATGGATGCCCAGTTGATGAATCAATTTTTAATGTTGACAAGGACGTGGATGACCTGCTTCCTGTTGAGGTGAAAGAACAACAATTGAGTAATTTGTTGCAATCTATGATGGTGGTTGGCTGCCTTGCAGTAATGCCCATCATTAGAAAGATCCCAACTTCTATGCTTTGGGGTTACTTTGCCTTCATAAACTTGTGTTATTGGTCTGTTTTCCCATCGGGAAAATCAATAATGCAAGGTCAAATTAGTTGTGAATGATTGATGGCATAATGAAAAGGCGAACCTTTACTCAAAAAAATAATAATAGATCATTTTTTATAAATGTAGCTTTAGAATGATCTTGCTTTGAAGTAGAGACTAAAATCAAGGAAATGATAGGAAGCCTACAATGCTGGATTAGTGCTTAGTTCAAATAAGCATGACAATGAGAGGCCTTTTGAACATGATTGTGAGGTTATTGTTGATTCAAATATTTTTTCAGCAGAAAAATAAAGCATGGAGTGAACATTTAGTGCACAAATATCCCCTGTTTTAATGGATGACTAAAACCAGGAGGCCTTACAACCATATATGTAAAGTCAAGTCAATGGTTCTACATGGTTCAGTCATTTAATATACTCAAAACTTTAGCCCAAAAATTAATACAATATAAGTCTGCTCTAGAATACAACAGAAGCAAAATAGATCACATATATGCCCTTCCCACACTCATTTCTTCTGCTAATTTTGGACACTGACTACCATTTCAGTTCTGGGCATTTTTGTGGTATTGATGTTTGGCCCAACGGATACCAGCCGACGTCCCTTCCTTCACCATTTTGGCCCCAGCGGATGCCGCACATTTCATCTTCTTGTTAGTTGTTATAATCTGCTAATCTGGTTAAGACCACAGACTTGTTTTTTTGTGTTGTGTCCTGGTCGTTGTATGAATAATCCCACCGCTTAGGCCCATGTAAGCCCAAATGAATTTCTACGCTCATTGTAAGCCATTAATGCAATCAAATACTGTTCACACAGCGCTTCAATATTTCTAAAATAGTTAAATTGATGTTCACTAGAAGTGTAACAGAGGAACTGAAACTATGAACAGGTTGGACAATCATTGTTGATTCAAATATAACAAAAGATATAATTAATGTTTCTAGAGTAGAAGATACATTTGAGTGGAATTGTCCTTAGCTCAATTGTAATCGCAGCGCTATGTCTTTATTTAAATTCAGTGACTGCAAAAAAATATAATGGGTGTGGATGGTTTCTAAGGTTGAAAAGGAGATGTCAATATGGTGTAATAGATGGTTATCATCAAGGGGGATAAGTTAGTGCTGGTGAAATCCCTACTTGAAGCCATCCCTGTGAGCAAATGCAGACCCCAATGGTTTATCATCCTCCACCAGCCTTGGTAATGGTCTTATTTTTGAGTTTGGGTGTTTCATTTTATCTAATTTTCCTCTCCCTTTATTTATTTGTCTTGTCATGTCCCAACCATTTATGCAGGCACTTAAGGAATTGAAAGAGAGTACTTTGAGACATTTGAGAAGGAAAGGGCCAGTGAACTAGGTTTCTTTGGTTTTTAGTGCATTTGTTTGCATTCTATATTTGTATAGATTACATCTCAGATTAAACTTTCAGTTGGGCTCATGCTCTAGCCATCAAAGCATTTGAATGTTGGGGGTTTTACACCCCTTTAAAGTTTTGCAGCGATCTTTTGATTAGATCTTCAATGTAAGACTTCACGGAAGTCAAAAACTGGCAGGCAGAAAAAGTCCTGCATGCTGTACTGACAATGAGATGTCTAGGGTAGTTTAAAATAACTTCTTGTTTCTTTTGAATAAATCTTCTTGTAATACTAGAGAGGCCACTCAGTTTTGGTGATATTTTCAGTGCTTTGTTTAGTTATGTGAATTCGTTAGATGCAAAACAAGTATTGGTTAATTTCATGAAAACCAATCTGCAGAATTGGAAATGTAAGCATATGTGCATGAATGTAGTAGAGAAAGGGGTACTGTTCTAATTGAAGTGAGAGTGAAAGAGACCTTTTGAAAATGTTATTGTTTCAAGCAGTTGGAACGGTATCAGTAGGAATCAGTATGCAGAAATTAAACAGAATAAATGGGAAATTGACAGCACTTTCAGTGTGCCTTGCTTGGCATATCTTGTTGGATGGTGCCCTTATACATAAAATTGAACAAGAACTAAATCGTATTATATCGTGGTACTGATTTGTTATAGCGCTTCAATATGTCTAAAATAGTTAAATTGATGTTCACTAGAAGTGTAACAGAAGAACTGAAACTATGAATAGGTTGGACAATCATTGTTGATTCAAATATAACAAAAGATATAATTAATGTTTCTAGAGTAGAAGATACATTTGAGTGGAATTGTCCTTAGCTCAATTGTAATCGCAGCGCTATGTCTTTATTTAAATTCAGTGACTGCAAAAAAATATAATGGGTGTGGATGGTTTCTAAGGTTGAAAAGGAGATGTCAATATGTTGTAATAGATGGTTATCATCAAGGGGGATAAGTTAGTGCTGGTGAAATCCCTACTTGAAGCCATCCCTATGAGAAAATGCAGACCCCAATGGTTTATCAGCCTCCACATGCCTTGGTAATGGTCTTATTTTTGAGTTTGGGTGTTTCATTTTATCTAATTTTCCTCTCCCTTTATTTATTTGTCTTGTCATGTCCCAACCATTTATGCAGGCACTTAAGGAATTGAAAGAGACCACAATTCAGTTGGCCGCAAGTACTGGGAATATGGATGCCCCAGTTGATGAATCAATTTTTAATGTTGACAAGGACGTGGATGACCTGCTTCCTGTTGAGGTGAAAGAACAACAATTGAGTAATTTGTTGCAATCTCTAATGGTGGTTGGTTGCTTTGCAGTAATGCCCATCATTAGAAAGATCCCAACTTCTGTGCTTTGGCCCTGATTGCTGGCCATCTAACTGGCAACGTGCACCAGTCTTTGTCCTTAGAACACCAGGCGAATCAAGCATTGTATTGCATATCAAATCTAATAAAGTACCAATGATTCTACAGCTCTGGTTAAGTACTCAATAGTGCTTCCAAGGTTGCAGAACTTCAATCTACAGTCATAGATATTGAATGGGTGTTTGCAGTTATATTGTTCCTCTGCCAAGAACTCTGCTCTTTTGGACCTCAATTCCCCTCAAATAAAAATGTTTTGTTTAATTGGAACTTATTTACATCCTAACATGTAGGTCGATTTCTCCAAGAGAATGTACCTGGGCAACAAATGATATCCAAGTTGAAATCTTAACAATGGAATTAACTAATTATTTTCAATCGATTTCCTTCATTGTTGCTGGTTGATTTTTCCTGGGATTATCGACATCTCATTTATTGGGTTCACCTCACCCTGATTTGAACTTCTTTCATTTGAATCAACTTCATCTCTGGTTAGAACATTTTTTGATTGATTTCATTTTCCAACAAATGTGGTATTTAAGTTACTTTCTTCTTGCAAGTCGATTTTACCGTTATTAGTAAACTGCTAGTAGATTTGTTTGACATGATCATTTTCTTCAATTTCAGGGTCAACTAGCTTAATGACAGTGTCCTTTTGCTTCAGCTCATGTTCATTCATTAGTTCTCAATTGATTCTCTCTGTGTTCAAAATGGATTCAAGTAGCTTAGGAATTACATCGATTTCCATGTTCATTCATCAGTTCTCAACTGATTCTCTCTGTGTTCAATGGATTCAAGTAGCTTGGAAATCACATCAATTTCCTTCTATATTGTATTAAAATGTACATGAATGTCATAGTGGAATTGCTTTCCACAACAATACTTCTTTGTAACTATGGACTTTATCTCAACTCAACTGGATTTCATTTCTAACAAGAGATTTCCTTAATAAATTCCTCTTGACAAATTTTTCTGTTATAAAAATTTGCAAAATCATACCCTTGTGTATAGCTCACTACACAAGAAAATTCATTTTTGAAGCATACTTCTTATACTTGCAACTTTCATTTTTCTGTATAGACTTTCTAGAAAATAAATTGCGTGTGAAGAGTCTATATTCCACTCTTGGATTCATTTTGTTCAAGAGTTATGTGAAGGACTAACGAACCTAGTAGTCACAGGACGAAACAAACCCTGAGGCAGTAAAAATTTGTACATGGGTCCACATTTGCTCCCGTTATGGTCCTTACAGAGAGTGCATTGAAGGTAGGTATGTTGCAGTTGGTAGAATATGACGAATGTGCTCCCTTCATGTTCTCTAAGACGACAACTTACAATTATTTGACAATTTCCTCATCCAAATGATTTTGAATGGGTAATTTCATATAAATTTAACTGATTTTCAAACTGGGATTTAGTCTTCTTAATTTAACTGATTTTCAAACTGAGATTTAGTCAGTGTTATTGAGGAGTGAAATAGAAACTGATTTTCTCTTGCAAAGAATAACAAGGATTGGTGTGAGCTTATACTCTGCCTTATAGACCTTCAAATACAAATAAGCTCTTGTATCGCTATTTCAATCACATAATTTAAATGAATATAATGTCATTTTATTAGAAAAATGCAATGAGTATGAAATAGATCATCAGAATGGCCACTGTAGCCCAGGTTGGTGAGAACTTAAGTATTTTATATCTGACTAAACACATGCACATGAAAAGAAACATCACTTGACACAGACATGAACAGGATAGAATATAGATATTAGAATTTTGGGGAAAAACAATTGCGCCTTAACAGAGAGCTTCTTATCCTACACCACACATTTCACTCTTTCAAGGTGGAGTTACAAACTGAACATGCAATGACTGAGCTGCATGGTCACCAAAGTTGTAACACACCCAAAAAAACAATGCTTCATATCGGCTTCTCAATTATGTGTGCTTAGCATTAGTGATATAGTCTCTTCTGAACTTTTATTTCAAGTAGAAATTTGATTAAATTTCAGAAGTGCAAGAAATCACAGAAAACCCTCCGACAGTAAATTGATAGGAGAAATCTTCAAAAAAACCTGGAAGCTGTCCTGTTCATATTGTCCTGGACTTTTCAGCCAAGTTAATATATCTGTAAAGAATACTATTTTATCCTAAGAAAAGATTGACACTTTGTTTATCACCAAATGAAAATAAATTAGAAGCAAAACATCAGGTTGGTGACAAATCCAAAACAAGTTGCAAGACTGTAACCCAATCTGCAAAACATCAAAAAACTGATTGTCCCAGAGTGGGATGCACTATGGGAAGTTGTGTTGTCCCATCTTTTACTAGTGTCAGCTTCATAGCACCTGCTTCCATTTCCAGCAGCTCTGTCTTTAAGAGAGCATCGACTTCTATCTTGATAATGTTGTCATCAAGAGATTTGTAGCTGATTTCCATTTTTAATCTTTATGGCAGCTGTTTATAGTCTTGTAGGACTGAAAGTATGGATGTTGCAAAGCTTCATTAGCTGTTATTCTTTTGTTTCCATCCACTTGTAACATTTGTTTCAGCAAATCCACACCTTCTAGACACCCAACATTTTTAACAAATCTTGTGAGGGATGGGAAAGGCTTTCCCGGATTTGGAAATATGATATCCAACTGCTCCTTTACAGATTGCCCACGAAATAGCGGCTCACCGATGAACAATTCTGCCGACATGTTATTTGTTGCTTTTTTCTAGACTAGCTCTCACAAAGCATTTGAGTTGTTCCTGTTCCTGGTTGGCTTTTTTATAATTTTATAGACAAGTTCCATGTCGTGGAAATGTGAAAAAAGATAGTGATATTGCCACCATGTGGCTCTTATCATATATGGTTTTATACTTCTTCAAAAAATTCTCTAAGAGTTCACAATGCTAAAATTCACTAGGACTTTACAAAGTTTTATTATTTAGTGAAAGACTTGCCAAGTTCTTACAAGATTTTATAATTGAGTAAAATATTCACCATGCCTGGTGAGAGATTCGCCAGAAAATTATATATACATATTATATTATTGATAAAATCACCTTCCATTTTTCCTATATACCATGGAGATTCGCCCAATTATTATATTTATAAATTTGGGGGGGGGTTCTTAAAATTTTCCCTGATCTTAATCCATGAGATATTGTGTCCTGAAGACATCTCAGAAGATTCCTGGCATCAATCCAATGAGGCTCAACCAAATATGAGCTCACAATGCTAACTGAAAAACCTATGTTCGGATGAAGGCTCACCAAGAACATAAGTGCGAATGAGTTTTTGAAACTCAGAGGCATTTCCCAAGTCTGGTCCGACATCACTACCATATAACTTCTAAAAGTTAAGATCCTCGAGGTAGTCACAGGCTTGCAATCCATCATACCGAATCTTTCCAATATATTTACCACATATTTTCCTTGAGTTAGGAAAATTTCCCTTGGCTTCTGCCACACTTCAAGTCCTTGGTCCTTCACTTCAAATTCAGAAGCCATCTCCCTTTTACATTTGTGAATGAGAGGGTCTGCACCTGTTAGAAAGAGATCATCCACATACAACACCCGTATGAGAGGCTTGTCATCTTCAACCTTAAAGTAAAGGTTAGGATCGACTTCACTCCTAGTGAATCCCAGCTTCATCAAGTAGCTATCGATCCTCTCATACCATGCTCGTGGTGCTTGCTTTAGCCCATAGAGAGCTTTCTTCAACCTGCATACATGAGATTTTCGATCATAAATCTCAAATCCTTCAGGTTGCTCCACGTAGACCTCTTCTTTGATCGAGCCATGCAAGAACGCAGTCTTGACATCCATGTGATGTAGGTTCCATCCTTGTGAAGCGGCAAGGGCTATGATCGAGCGGATGGTCGTATATCTGGCAACAGGTGCAAATATCTCATCATAGTCTATACCTTTCTTTTGGGAGAAACCTCGAGCAACAAAACGAGCCTTATACTTTTCCGTGCTTCCATCTACTGCATGCTTTATCTTGTAAAGCCATTTGGAAGTAACAACAGTCTTGTCCGGGGGTCTGGGAACTACTTCCCAAACATCATTCTTTATGATAGACTCATATTCTTCGGTCATAGCATCCTTCCGTACTTGATGCTTGACATCATCAGAGAATGACGAAGGCTCATTTTGTATGATCGTGCTCATGATGGTCAGGTATCCTTGATATCTATTAGGTTTCTTACTTTCACGAAAGGTTCCTCGGGGTGCAGCATGTCCTTCAGCATCATCAAGTAACCCCTTAAGCCATGAAGGCCTCTTCCTAGAAGAGGAAGGTGCATATGGATGAGGATCAATCGAATCCATGGGTTCTTCTACATCAGGCATTGATTCATCATCCTTTTCTTTCGGTTCCCTGGTGTCGGCTTCTTGAGAGCTACTCAAAGTCAGTAGATTGTCCACCTTGCTGAGAGCCATATCTTTGTCAAAGGTGACATCATGACTAATCACGACTTCCCTTTGACCAGTGGTGAACATTTCTTCAGGAGTTTAGGAACCCAACGCTTGATGAGGGCATCGATTTTGTACATATACGGTGGTGACTGTAGTTTCAGCCCATAGAAAATTTAGAAGTCTTTGATCATGTAGCATGGCCCGGACAGCTTCCATCATCGTGTGGTTCTTCCTTCCCACCACACCATTCTGCTCAGGAGTATGTGGTGTAGTAGTCTCCCTCTTAATGCCAACCTCAAGCATGCCTTAGTAAACCAATTGTAATATATCGGAGGTCTTGCTTTGGCTTGAGGGGAATGGTCCCCTTTCTGAGCTTTCCTTTGGCACATCCCAGACATACACCTTCTTTCTCTACTTGGAATTCGGGCATCCCTGTTACCATCTGTCTTACATCGGGTAGAGCTTTGTAATGAAGGAGGGAAAACCTCCGATGCCAAAGTTCGGACTAAAGAGATGTGTCACAAGACATGACACCTAGCGGACTTCCATCGACCTGATATAATGAATCAACACTAAACCCAAGAGTGAAAGCATCTTTAACATTATTTTTCCATATGTGTACCTTACCATCATTGAAGGTTACCTTATAGCCTTTGTCTTCCATTGCCGAGATGGATACTAGGTTCTTTTTGAGATCAGGTACATATAATACATCTTGTAAGTGAATCGTATTACCTTGATTCAGTTTAAGAGAAACATTGCCTACACCTTTCATTGGGTATTTCATGTCATCTCCAAGGACAATTTCTAGGTTAGTTTCTTTCTCTACCAGATTATAGAGTACTTCTTTGTAACCAGTGAAGTGTCTTGAGGCACCACTATCAATGAGCCAAATTCCCATTGAGTCCGAAGGAGCGGAGGTAGATAGAGCAGCTGGTAGATAATATTCAGCCTGCTTATCGTCAACAGTGTTAGATTCATACCTGGAATTTCTAGCCTTCTTGAATGGTTGCCCTCTTCCTTGATTTTCCGCATTCCTTTTTCCTTTGTTGTTGAATTTTCCATTCCTTCGATTACCATGAGAGAGATTTTGATCATCGTCACGGTGAGAGTCCTTTCTATCAGGGCATTCCCTTGCATAGTGACCTGCTTTATTGCAAATGAAACATCGTCCTTTTCTTCCACCCTTAAATCCAACCTTTCTTTTCGATTTAGACCCAGAATTAAAAAAACAACAGGAGGACCTTTAGGCAAGGGCATTTCCTGCTCTTCTACCCTTGTTTGTTCTTGAATGCATCTAGCCATTAATTCCTCGAAACTAGGAATTACATTATTGTTCAGAAGAGTAGTCCTGAACACATACCATTCAGATGGTAATCCTCCGAGAGTTGTGAGTGCCATTTCTCTTTCAATAATGGTTTCCCCAATAGATAGGAGATCGTTCTTGATCTTGGTGATTCTTAAGAAGTATGCTTGCATACTTTCATCTTTACCCTTCTTTATTTCCCTCAACTTATTTCTAAGAAACAAAACTTGATTTGCATCATTAACTTTAAATAAACTCACCAGTCTGTCGTAGATTTCCTTGGAGGTGTCTAGATCAGAGATGTAGGCCACCAAGTGCTTGTCGATAGAGTCCCGGATGATCTTCTTTGTTTTGACTTCTCCATTTTTCCATTTGTTCCAGGCAGTAGCAAATGCATTTGATGAAGGCTCAACAATATTGCCTCTTACATGGTCCAGCACTCCTTGATATTCAAGGGTTAGATCGATAGACATCTTCCATCCGTGATAGTCAGCTTTCTCACGGAGCTTGTCTTCGGCAGGAAAGAGTGTTGACGACCCCATAGATCTTTTAGGATAGCCTTGCCAATCTTCTCTTCAATGATTGCTCTTGCTCTTGCTCGGGCTTTGTCTTCACCTCAGCTCTGATACCATGTTAAGTTATGGTATGTTCTATGCTTATAACAGTTTAATTCTTTTTCTTATTATATTCCACCGAATAGCAATCACATGTACATAAAGTAAAGTGCAGATAGAACATTAAACGATCGACAGAAAACAAGCCAAGACAAGAGACACAAGATGTGGCGGCTAGCCAGGGACAAACTCCACAATGTGTGGGGAAACCCTTTGATCAAATCTTCTTTTATCTTGAATAATTCAGCAGAGAGAAATAGTACAATAAATCTGATTCATATCAGCAGTAGCAAACCCTAGATCAGTAGCATCAGCATTAGCGGCTTCATTATCAAACTAGGGCAGACCATATCTCACAAACCGACAGTCGGATTGACTTCATTCCACCACCAAAAGTTTCGGCTTCCAGAGGAGGTTCAGATGAAACTACAGTGCAGTTCAGATGAGGAGATCTTCTAGGCCACGCAAGTCAATCTTTACTTCTGTAGTTGCAGCTTCAGTTTCAGCAGTTTCCGGCTTCAAACTAGGGCAGTCGATATCTTGCAAACCGTTCGTCGGATTGACTTCATTCCACCACCAAAAGTTGTGGCTTTCAAAGGAGGTTCATATGAACCTATAGTGTAGTTCCAAAGAGGAGATCTTCTAGGCCACGTAAGTCAATCTTTACTTCTGCAGTTGCAGCTTCAGTTTCAGCAGTTTCCGGCTTCACATGTGTGAGAGAGAGAGACCCATTTCAGCGCAGTAGAGAAGAGACTCATATCTGCGCAGTAGAGAGAGAGAGAGATGTGATGAGATGAGTGAGTCCAAATGAGGAAAAGTCTTCTTATGTTTATACACAACGTTGGTGGGTGAATAGATGCGACTGTTGGGCTTCTGAGCCTACATGAGTTGTAGGTCAGCTTGATAATAATTCCATAATCAAAATAAATTCATATCTCCATGAATACTTATCGGAATTGGATGATCTTTATATCAATCCTACACCTCTCGACGAGAGGAATCTAATAAAAATATTATTAGCCATGAATAAGATGACCCACATGAAGTTTTTCCCTGGTTGCCAGTTTTAACACCTAAAGATATCATTCATGACCCTCATGAAAGTGTCTGGAGCATTGCAAAGTCCGAATGGCATCACCATCCATTCGAATAACCCCTATTTGGTATTGAAGGTGGATTTCCACACATCCTGCTTTGCAATTCGAACCTGGTGATAACCACTACACAAATCCAATTTGGTGAAATAGATAGCATTCTTTAATTGATCTAGTAGGTCATCAATGCGAGGAAGAGGGTAAATATTTTTCACTGTCATTTTGTTTAGTGCTCAGTAATCCATGCACATCCTCTATGTGCCATAATTCTTCGGCATTAAGATAATCGGTGAGCCACATGGAGAAGTGCTCGGTCTGATGACCCCTTGGTTCAATAGTTCCTACACTTGCTTTTTTGATCTCCTCCATCTCAATGGTCAACATCTTGTACATGCCAATATTTGGTAAAGGAGCGTCATGCTGCAAATGGATCTCATGTTGGATTTCCCTCTTCGGAGGTAATCCCCTTAGTTCCTGGAACATATCATCATAGTTAGAAATTAATTCACATAATTCCTTTTTTTGCACATGATCACAACCCTGGAAAGCATCAAATAATTCTGCATTTTTCCCCCTTACAACCATAAGCATGCAACCCTTACTGGAATTCACAAACCTCTTCATTTGTCCTGCACTTACAAGGCTGGAATTGATTTTAGCTTGATGAGCCCTTACAATATATTCTACCCCATATTTTTTAATTTGGTATTTGTTTTCATGACGGAAGAAGATTGTCTTTCTATCATATAGATATGGACTCCCTAACACCATGCCACAAATATCCAATGGTATCACATCAAGTTTTACCTCATCCACTAACTTAGAAGCGATCACAAATTTAACCTTGCACTGCTTAGTTACATTTAGTTTTTCTTTATCATGTATCCATCCAAGTGGGTAAGGTTTTGGATGTGGTTTGGTTTCCAAGCCTAGCTTCTTTACCAAGGACTCTGAAATTAAGTTTTCTTGGGATCCGGTATCAAATAGAGTTTCCACTTTTGTATGATTTATGATAACTCTAATATGAAATAGCTCAATTCCCTTTCGTTCATTAGGAAAAGACTCATCTATTGAACTAGTGACTTCATGTGATTCAAAATTAACATGAGGTGTAAGAGTACCTTTTGTTCCTGTTGCTGTGACTAATGCTTCATCTCCGGAATTGTATCCAAGGTCTTGTTGCATAGTTTCCACTATCTTCTGCTTGCCTTTTCCTCCATACTTCTTTGGTCTCTCTTCCGGGTACAGTTTCCAACAATGATCATCGTCATGACCTTCCTTTTTGCAGTGACTGCAACAAGGAGTTTTTCCTTCATGTTTCTTGGTTGATGCCATCCTCTTCTCCTTTCCTTTTCCTTTCACTTTGGGTTTGCCATTTGGAGGTTTGAAAGGTGGTTTCTTGAAATGATCATCTCTTTCACTTTTGTCCCTATTCTCAAGATGAATGGCCTTTACACTAGCTGAGTCAATAGTAGTTGGTTCAAACAATAATAATGAATGTCTAAGGTAACTATGTAATGATCCAATATAATTAGTTACTACTTCACGTGAGTCAAGTGCAATGCACAAATTAAGTGCTTGTTTTCTAAACTCCTCTATAAAGATTTGAACATCCTGACCTCTGCCTTGCCTTAAGTATTGCTAATCCATTAAGGCTTTTTGATTATAACCCAGGGGATAAAATTGTTCCTTTAGTGCAGAAATGAAACTAGGCCACGAGGAAAGAATATTAACCACTCTCTTACTGCTTCACAATTTTCTCTCCCACCAGACGAGAGAGGTGCTACTTAGCTTAAGAGAGGCCAGCTGAATCTTTGCCTCGTCCTCTTCGATCTACTGAATCCTGCAGTAGATTTCAATATGCCTAATCCAATTATTAAGCTTTTCTGCATTACTTTCACCGTTAAACATGGGAAGATAAAATTTGACATCTAATTTAAAGAAAGGTTTCTTAGATGCATCCCTTGAATTTCTATGATGATGGTGATGAGAGGAAGAAGAACTTTCACTCGTGGAAGGAGAAGGAGGGGGTTCTTCTTCACCATTTCCATGCACTGAACCTTGTTCTTCTGCTTTCTCCAGTCTTGAAAGCAATTGGCCACCATTTTTTTCCATTGTATAGAAGGTTTTGTGAAAATTGAGCTCCTCTTCATAACGAGCCTCTTCATCTACCATGTTTCTCCTTCGATGTGCATGCCCCACTTCAGGATCAAAAGACTTTAGTTTCCCTTCACCTCTTCGGAGCCTGTTTCTTGTTAGCATACAAACATGTAATTCACATCTAAAAAGACCTGCTCTGATACCACTTGATCTAAGAATCTTTTGCTTATAGATGTGTTAAAGAATTACATGCATAAATTGTAGCTTAAACATAGAAATTTAATGTGCACATGAGAGAAAAGGAGAAACACATAAAGCATGAAAGAAGATAAGAAACTTGATAACGAAGTTGGTCTAACTGGACTACATTTCTGGGCCCTGCTCGATCAATGGGGATGCCTTCATTCATTAAATGGCATGAGAAAGAAGAGTACAAGCATCGGTTACAAAAAGGATTTGTATACCTCCATACTGAAAAATGGCTGAAAAATGCAAAACTATGATGGAGAAACAGATAGCACCATTACGTTTGTGGAATCGAGAAATGCTGATTCGATATAAAATTTGTCAAAATCTGACAAAGTGAAAATATGGCCCACCTGCAAAATAACCTGCCTTGAACTACGTGTGATCTCCTCTCTGCTTAGGCACACTGATGAACTGAGTTTTTAAATAAAAAAAATGGACGGAGTTCACAAAGACTCCGTTGGTGGGTTGGTTGAGGATCCAAGTATTGTGGAGGAGGTCGGGCGGTCAAACCCCGCCTCCTCCCTTTTTTTACATAACAAATCATTTAAATGGGAAGGGAGGTCGGGTTGGGCTGCCTTGGGCGGCCCACCCACCTCACCTATCCCTTTGTTTCGGTGGCCCATATGCATAAAGTGGTGTGGTTTGAGGTTGGGTCCACACCCCAAGGGTTAACCCACCTTTACTGCGCAGCTACAATGGTTCCAAGGGAGGGGCCGAGGGTAGTGGCCTGCCCCTCCACTAATACTCATGTGGATAGGATTGGGGTGGTGAGGTTGGTGGCCCGCCACCCTTTTTTTAATAATTTTTTGTTAAAAAAACAACATGGGGATTTTTGAAAATCTAGATTTTTACCGAAGGAGTCATTTTAACTAGGCAACAATTTCGCTTAGAATCTGGCTGGAGTTGGCCGCATTCCATCCACTAGAAAAAGTCCAAATTGTGTCTTCATTAATCTTGCCCAGTCAGCAAAAGTCAACCCAACTTTGACTGCTTCTATCTTCCTCATCTAGACTTGGATTGGAGTGTCATTCACACCGTTGGAATTAGGGCGACGAGCACTTCGATCTGATGTCAAGTTAATCGTCTTTCTTCCACTTTGAATTTTGAGCCTTTTCCATGCCATTGGTGTCTGGAGATCCACCTGGATCAGCTAAGTCCAATGGTCTACAAAGGTAAGAACCTGAACCTAGACGAAAAAAGGCCTAAAAAAGATCAAATGAGAGTGATACAAAGAAATGAAAGCACACTCAAAAGAAATTTCCTAGATGACAAATGCGCAACCAATTATCAAAACACCACCAATTGTGATGAAAACAAATAAGAGAGAGAATAGGTAACTTAAAAAAAGAGACCAAACCACACAAATTGAACAAAATACCAAAGTGTTATGTCAAAGAGATATAAGTAGTCATAGAAAGTAGCCAAAAAGATCTGAATTAGAGATCTAGAGATGAGAACACTAGTCCTCAACCAAATCACACAAAGAATTCTTCAAGAGAAACCTTGATGAACACAAGCAATGGAAGATCCCAACCAATAAATAAGAAATGGCTCAAATTTGATAGAGATTAGAAACTATTAGAAATAAAAACAAATAGATCCAACAAATAGTAGAAAGATTTGAATAAAAACACCTGAAAAATCAAGCAAATAAGATGAAAGAAAACCCGAAAATTGGGAAAAATGGATAGAAAACAAGTTGATTTTTCAATCAAACATATCTTCCTCATACGGACTCCGTTTCAGGTGGTTTTTTTTTTTAGGTAAAAATTCAAGAGGATTATAGATCTGTAGTTATTTCTATTTAATTTTGTATAGAAAAGAACATAAACAATAAAAAAAAACAGTTGGCCACAAGGGTGGAAGAAAAACAAACTGCCCAATTTTCAATTGGCCATAACTTCCTCATACAGAGTCTGTTTTTAGTGATTTTTTTTCGGGGGGACATAAATATGAGAGGAATACAACTATGTGGTTATTTCAATCAGATTATGTAGAGAAAATTCCATAATTAAACTTTAATTCCTAGATCTATTCTTCTCCCATACAAAAACAGAAACAAAATCCAAATCTAAGAACAACTCAGATCTGAAGCAAGTAAAATAAATGGAGGTAAAAATGAAATAAAAAATCTATAGAGAACTCAATCAGAACAAGATAAAACCAAAAAACATAAAACAAAAAGAAGAGATCTTAAAACAAAGAGGACAAAAGAAAAATGCTCTCATTGGAAGCACCAATTCTGTTGCATTTAATTATGCAAGGAGATATTTCTCCATGATCTCATGCCCGATTGAGATCACCAGACAACAAAATAGAATGGCTAAGATAATATAATAAAAATCCCCAATCTAGATGGCTATGCATGCAGTTTTGATGCAATTTCTAATGCTATAAAGTATGAGCAAGTACCTTTCATCCTCATAGGTTGGTGAAGGGTTTTGGGCCCAATGCGGAATCCTTGCGCTCCAATCATGTGATCTCCTTCATCCACTCCTGATCGAAATCCTACACACAAACACAACCAAAAAAAGATGACAAGTGATCTTCCATAGAAGATCGTCAGCTTAAAACATCTAGAAATCAGACATATAAATTACTACAAAACTGATATAAGGGGAAGGAACATAGATTTGTATTAACCATATAAATGAAAGTAAATCAATATACCTTCAATAAATAATATCCTCTCCTTCATCTTCTAGTATGGTCTCCTCTCCCAATACAACAGATCTTTCACGCTATAGTTTGGATACATTCCCTTTGCCTCCTTTCCCCTTGGGACTTCAGAAGTTAGGAAACTTCTACAATAATGGACTCCTAGCCAACTCATACACAAGTGGGTCAAGTTTATCTCCTTGGGAATGGGAAACTCTAGAAACCTTTTTCACAATTATGAGATTTTCTTAATTATCTCAATTATGAAATAAACATTATCTCATAATTATAATACTTTGGCAAAATAATTATGAGAAATTTCTCAATTATGTAATTTCATCCTTTTGACATGGGATAGATCTTACATAAGTGAAAGAAAAGGTGGAAATGGATTCATTTTAGCCAAACAACTTAGATAATTAGAACTTGGGTTTCTCTCACTATAATGGAGTGGAAAATAGGGTTATAACAAAAGGTAAACTAAATGTTGTAACTTAGAAATCGGAGAACCCACAGTAAAAACCATTTTTCCGTCAACGTTTCAAATCCCAACAGGGATCCATCATCAGGACTATTTTGAATGTTGGATCCCTGTTGGGATTTGAAACATTGACGGAAAAATGGTTTTTACTGTGGGTTCTCTGATTTCTAAGTTACAAGATATTAACCACATAGGTCTTAAATCCAAAATAAACTAAATGTATTTGAGGTGTCAGATGCCTTGGCTATCTTGGGAACTGTGATTCTTAATGTGTGCATGTTGTGCATGAATAAACGAAGTTCTTTTAACCTTGGCCTTATGATATCTGGTAATTATGTTGTGATCATGATTTCTTTATGCTAATGTTTATATGCATATATCTATGTATGTACGTTTTTATTTGACAGGGTCATCATGGATCAAGATTTTTTTATGTTGATGTTTATGTGTATACATGTATGTATGTATGTCATTGTCTAATAGGATCATGATTGTTTAATTCTAATATTTATATGTTTATATATGTATATGTCTATGACATTGTCTGACAGGGTCCTCAAGAATCGTTCTTGTGGAGGAATGATTTCTTATGCAGGTGAATGGCACGAAGAGGTTCTTGGTTTATGAGGAATCAAGTGGGAAGAGTAGTCATGACAAATATATGAAGTTAGTATATTGTGGATATGAATTAACATTACATGATTGTATTATGCTTATGTTTATGTTATGACAGGTAACACTGAAGGATACATCAACGGAATGGAAGCAATGTTCTTTTCAGCATGCTAAGAAAAGCATGGATGGTAGAAAGACACTAGAAGAAAGGTTGCTTGGTAGAGATAATGTGGTTTTGGATGTGCATTGTTACTATTGTGCATAAGTTGTATATGTTGTACATGTTTCATCTGTGAAGTTGTGTGCATGCAGCATTGTGTATATATAGTATGTGCATGTTGTTTATGCATTGTTATGTATAGGGTGGTACAGATAGTGTTTTGGGAATACTGCATATGCAGTGTTGGGTATAGATAGTGCTATGTGCATGATGGATATGTGGCATTTTGTGCATATGGTGTTGTGCGCATGTTTTATATGCAGTGTTGTGTACAAATGATGCTATGTGCATGTTCAATATGTAGTGGTATGTACATGTGGTGTCGCGTACATGCCGTATAGTGTACATGTGGCATTGTGTATACGTTGTACAGGTGGTAGAATGTACATGTGGCATTTTGTACACGTTGTGAAGGTGGTGTCGTGTACATGTGATGTTTTGTACACGTTGTCCAGGTGGTGTTGTGTATAGGTGGTACTGTGTACATGTTGTAATATGGTACTGGTGTACATGTTGTATTACGTGCATGTTGTACATGTTGTGTTGTGTACATGCGGAACTATGTATGTGCACTGTGTAGTCATGGCATCATGACATGTGTAGTCATTGTGTTGTATGTTGTGTACGTATATTTATTGTGTTGTACGTCGAGCGTAAGTGTATGTATTGTGTGGTGGTGTACATCGGATGTAGGCATATGTATTTTGTTGTATTGTACACTGGGTGTAGGTGTATGTGTTGTATGTTAGGTGTAGATTCATGTATTTCATGGTGTTGTATGTCATGTGTGGTTGTATGTGTGGGATTTACGCTGTGTGTATGTGCACATGGTTGAGGATAAGACACTCAGTGTTTATCAGGTGTGGCAACCGATCTGGAGTGTGTACGGAAAATGTAAAAGCTAAGGATTGATTAAAGGATAAGTATCATCATTTTATTTCAGTTTTATTATGCATGTGATTTATGATTCTGGTATATGTTGATTATGTGTGATCTGTGATTTTGGTTTATGATGATTGCATGTGATTCATGATTTTAATATATAATGGTTGTTGTTTTAGCTAACTTGATGTGATATTTTTATACATGTTGATTTGGTCAAAGATGCTAGTTTGACTTGTTGTGAAAGGAAGTAAACAAGATTGCAAGTGTACCTTATTGATGAGCTACAAATGAGGTATGACGTGAATTTATTTCAATTTATTTTAAATCTAACAGAAATTATGTGCTTGGTACAAGAATGCATCAACATGCCCAGTTGGGTAGTTGAAATCGACTATAAGAATTTGCAACAGCGAAAGGAATTGGAAAATGCAGCAGTATGCTGGTAAAGGGTTCAAGCATGGGGCCAATAGTTTCCAATGGTTTCCAAGAGCATGATATGACCGTATGATGGTTTGAGGCAGGGATATGCCTTGGTTTTTGTATCTTCCGATGCGAGGAAGCCTTACCAAGGGATGAACTTCCCGAGATGGGGGTGCCTGCAGAACTTGGAAGGTGTGCCACTATGGAGAAGGGGGTGGCCAAATTTCCCAAGGGACTGTGTAGTTGTTGGGACAAGGTCCCCTGGGGTCAATTTTGTAAAAAGTATTGTAATGTCTCTACATTTTGAGGAGCATAGCGCACAAGTCGATACGAGTCAAAGGGGCTTTAGGAAGGTCAAAGCCCCTTAGTTTGTTAGAAGTTAAGTTGTTTTGTGACCTACCAATGGTTCGTGGACCATGGTATTATAATGAAGAGAGATATAAAATGAGTCATAGAGGGTCATAGAAAAGTTAATTAGGATAGAGAAAAGCATATATAGGCAAGTTTTGGGTCTGTATTACCCATTTGGTACTTGGGCAAATGGGAAGGCTCCTAGAACTGTGTGCATGGAGACCTTGGTAAGTCCACAATCGAGTGCACGGGCCCCCACAGGCCCCTAAACCTTTGTGCGTAGGGTTAGAAGAGTCTGTAATTGAAGATCTAAGCATAATAATGGTTGTATTGAATCATTATCTATGTATCTGTGTCTTCTTGTTTACTTCTGAATTTATTGTATATTCACTTTGTTTACTGCAATTTATCATGAGAAATGCTTAATAGATGTGCAAAAAATGTAGATCTGTTTAATTACATGATGTTATGAATGTTTAGAACAATCAGTGAAGAGTTTGAATTTGTTATCTTTTAGTTACTGTAATTTTCAGGTTTTAAGGGTAAGGGTTCACAAAGATTGGAATAAAGCCCTAAACCACATCACATAGTCCTTTGGATGTAGAAACCTGGTTTTAGCATCCACCAATACTGCCTCGAGTGAGACTGCAGCCTGCGCTACGTGGGTTGTTGCCAAAAGAGTCGGTAATGTAGGGTTTTGTTGGTTAACACAACTAACTCTGAACCTGGGTCCAAGCCCCCTTAAGCCAATAAATGGTTCAGTTGCCGAGATCTATCTGAGATATGTGTGATGCAGCATAAGTGGATACCAAATAAGAAAGAGATTGATAAGTGGATAGGTTGGAAGCTGCCCGAGTTTGTAGCCCAGGAAAACATGAATCCGTGCATGTTGAAGGAAGAGTGGTTGAATAGATAACTGTATACAGAAGAACAAATAATTTTATTTTTCTCTTTTTGGTGTGAATTATACAAATGGTTGGCTAAATTGGTAGATGGTCAAGGTACGTGGAAGTTGGATAGCCGTATTGTGTGGACTCTAGAATTAGTGAGATGTCTGGAAGTTTCAGAAAACAAGATTGCGAGGGCTATCGATTATTGGATCGATAGCATTTTGGGTGGATTCATTATTGAGTTCACGATTGACACATATGTCAGTTATAGCGAAGTTGAATGTTGGTTTTTCAAAGGACCAAGAGGTAAGTATCTGAAGTCCCTAAAAACTTGGATTAAAATTCTATTGTGTGAGAAACATGTTATGTCATTGAATTGATGTTTAGACGAAACTTGACGGGAACTGCATGAAGTGGAAAGCCATTTAGAAGAGATCTAAATTTAAGTGTTGAGTACATTGCTTTTCTGGGAGCATTTGATAGTGATGAAGAAAGTAATAGTCTGAAGACACCTCAAGGTGTACCACAAATGGTAAATCATGGTATTGCAAGAATATCACATCCATCCGCTGCACCTCCGCCTTCACCTCCACCTCACACACCTACACCTAAACCTCCACCTCCACAATTCAGTATGGTGAATGCTATGAAGATGTTCATATTCAAGGGTCAGGGGACAAAAGATCCTAAACAATTCTGGTTCATAGGAGATGCTGTGTGGAAGTCACAGCAGATAACAGATGATGACCCGAAGAAAGCACAGTTGGTCACAACATTCCAGGATAGGGCGTTGAGTTGGTATATTAAGTATAATATCACTCATCCAACTGCAACGTTGAAAGATATGAAGGATGCACTGAATAATGAATTCAAGAAGCCTAAGTCTTAAACTCAGTCTATAATTGAGGTTAAAGAAATTAAGTAGCAGGCAAATGAGTTTGCATGGAATTTTGATGAAAGGTTGAAATGTCTACTACATCAAGCTAATCTATAGATCACGAATGAAGAACACAAGGATTGGTATATTTCTTTTCTGTTACCTCACTTGAGATTACCATTGTCGCAACAGAAGATAAGAATGTAGGCTGAGGCACTATAGATTTCTATGAAGTTGGAGGCCTCACATATTCAAGATACGAATCTGGGAGTGCAACAAATTCAGTCACAGTTGGCTAGCCTGCATATGGAATTGCAAAGTCTCAAAAAGGGAAAAGAAGTCCAAAGTGAGACCCATGTGGAAGTATGGTGTTTAAAATGTAAAGGTCATGGTCACGACAAGGATCATTTCCCGGTGTATCAGAATTATCTATTTGGGGGAGGTCATGTCCCCCTGAAGCTAGAAAGCACCGTTGGGATAAGAACTGGTGTAGTGCCATGGTGCACTATCTGTGAGATCACAGGGAAACATACAACAAAAAATTTTCATTTGCTGTAGAAGTTTGCGTAGACTCCCCAACAATTGTTTTGAAATTTTTGTAACTTTGTAGGTCATGACGAGTGCAATTGTTGAAGTTATGAATTAATGATGGATAGAATACCAACATATACAGTACAGATAGAGGCACATCCTTAGCAAGATCAAGGAATAACTTTAGCCCACGGAGGATTCTAGGGATGAGGAAGAGGACAAGGGGGAGGAGCTGTAAGAGGTCGAGGCCAAATCATTTGCTACAATTATGGAGAACTAGGTCACTTTACACAAGATTGTCAAAATCCAACACACCCCTCGTGTCAGTATTTCTGACATTTTGAACATGTCATAGAAAATTGTCTCATGCTCATTACAAAGATGCAAGAAAAGAAGACCCAGACCCAACATCCTACTCAGAACATCTAGATGATGAGACCAAAATCACGCAAATATGGACCCAATGTTAATATTTTTACGCAAAGTGGTATAGATACCAAGGAGGATAAAGGGAAATAACCAGAGGAAAATGTATGGGTATGCAAGGCTGTTGACAAGGAGGTTGGATTTGATTTGAATAAGGTAAATGAGTCTTTTATGGAGATGAAAGATAACTTTGCGGACACGCGATCTTCTACATCAAAGTATCAGAGTACACAAATGGAGAAGCCTGAAGAATTCAACATTGCGCAAGAAGCAGATCCATCATTGGTAACGTCTTTGTTACAAAC
Source organism: Pinus tabuliformis (assembly GCA_031772625.1). Taxonomy (NCBI): domain Eukaryota; kingdom Viridiplantae; phylum Streptophyta; class Pinopsida; order Pinales; family Pinaceae; genus Pinus; species Pinus tabuliformis. The sequence goes on along the minus strand of CM062819.1, from coordinate 842,232,686 downwards.
CTGCATGAAGCTACTTAGGGACCAAAACGAAGTATAGGGGTTGCAAGGGTTGATATTTAACTGCATTGGCAAGGGTAAGCCACTACCTGAACCTCACCCAGTGCATAAGGTGGACAAACGTAAGAAAATGATTGGTCGGGAGATGAGATTGATTGCCTAGATCGTATAATTTGAAATGGACCAAGTGATCCTTGATTTGGGATCTGATGCAAATGTTTTTCTGAAACAAACCTGGGAAAGAATGGGAAAACCAACACTACAGTGGTCCCCGATCCAGCTGCAAGTGGTTAATCAACAAAAGATTATTCCTATGGTGTTATAGACATTTTTGTGCCTCGCGTCAAGGAGCAGGAAATGTCGATAATTACAGGGATCCTCAGTCCCTAAACATGTTGTTCTTACCCCTAAAAGAACAAGGTCATCAATCAACAGCACTTCCAATCAGTTCTCCACCTGAAAACACTTCAGAACAGGCTTATTTTGGATCATGTCAGCTGCTTAACTGAGCTTCTGCGCTGTATTGCAACTGTCCCACTCTGTACCTGCACTGGAAGTCAAAAACAATGAAGGCTACCTGCGCTGGGCGAGATTGGCCAAGTGGCACAGTCCTCCTGCAAGGTGTCAATTGCCCAGGAAGCTTCCAAACTGACACTTGGGTCATGAGATTCGCCCTGTGATGAGTAAGAGGTACTTGATCACCATGTGTACGCAAGGATCTCCAAGTGGACACAGGAACTGAAGATTAACTGGAGATGGAGAGGACACAAGGCAGCTTCATGTCAGTCTCAAGCTGACTCATCCTTTTCTCTTCTCTCCTATATATAGAGCTCTTCTATGAGGTCTATGGAGGCTGGAATTTTGGTATAAGCAAGGAGGTGCTGTTGGTATACTGCCAGGATTATTGGGTGATTGTTTTACTAGAGGTGAAGAAGAGAGTTCTTGCTGCCGAGGAGGTGCTGCTGGATTGGGGCCAACATCATTGGTTGTGACTTCCTCTGGAACCCTGTTACTTTCTATCAATAAAGTTTGCATGTTCTTCTATATACTTGTTTTACATAGATGCTTTTGTGTTTACATGTATATTTGATGCAACCTAATCCATGCTTCAATTATGATTGCTTGTATCTCGTAGTTTGCTCCCTTTTGTTGTGCAGATTCTGTGTGTAGCTGGATCGGCTTGGAGAGTAAAGAGCTGGGAACGGGATACAAAGCGAGAAGGACAAGGATCGACTAAGCGCAAGACACCAGGTTGGTTGATCCTCTTTCTATTCTCTCTGTGCTTTCATAAAGATGAACATGAAAACTTTGTCATTCAGTTGTTGCTAAAGTCTATCACCTTTAGAAAGGGTTAGTGTCATCCGCATCGGATACTTTTCCCCACAACAAACTGGCGACTCCGCATCGATTTCATGCAATGTAACCCCACCTCGACCGGGGGGCATGGGTATATTATAGTCGCTGTTGACTATTTTACCAAATGGGCCGAGGCGATGCCTACATTAGATAACACTGGTGAAACAACTGCCCTTTTCTTTTTCAATCATGTAGTCGCCAGGTTCGGCGTACCGCAAGCTATAGTGACAGATCATGGATCGCATTTTCGCAATCACATGATGATCGAATTAGCTGCCAAATTAGGGCTATCTCACGACAGCTCTACTCCGTATTATCCACAAGCCAACGGACAAGTTGAGGCAATCAACAAGGTCCTGAAGCGTATGTTGCAAAGGATGATCGGGGTTCATAAAAGAAGATGGCATCTAATCCTGTACTCAGCACTATGGGCTTACCAAACCTCGGTAAAAAACGCCACTGGGTTCACACCATTCCAATTGGTGTATGGCCTGGAGGCAGTTTTACCGATCCAGTGCGAAATTTCGTCACTTAAACTCGCAATTGACCTCCTCCCCGGAACCTCAGAAGAAGAGGCTCGTTTCCTGGAATTGATCCAGTTGGATGAAAACCGTCGTGACGCCGCTTTGGCGAACGAGGCTCATAAGAAACAAGTCAAAGCACAGTTCGATAAGAATGTCAAACCGCGCAACTTCTCTGAGGGTGACTTGGTTTTGCTTTACGACCAAGAATCCGATAAATTAGGAGCAGGAAAATTTCAGTCCTTATGGATGGGTCCTTATATTGTTAAAAGGGTGTTAGCAAAAGGAGCCTACGAGTTAATGGATTATGACGGAATACCACTGGCGCAACCCCGTAACGGGTTGTACCTCAAGCGTTACTATGCCTAAATAGTAACCTGAGTGCTTTTGTTGTATTTTGTTTTCGCTAAAATGTTTGTTTCGGTAGTAATCCACCCTTCTCGTTTGTTGTAGATGTCGAATTATTCTGAAACATATGTGGGATATGCCGACGGAGCGAGTCGTAGTACGCGGAATTTGTCCTCCGCTGCCTGGGCCATTTTTGATCCAAGCGGCGAGTTAGTGAGTTTCAGAGGTGTGTGTATTGGACGGTCGACAAACAATATCGCTGAGTATAGTGCGTTGATCGAACTCCTCTCTGATACCATTGCTCATGGTATACGCCGACTAATTGTCAGGCTAGACTCACAACTTGTGATACTACAGCTCACTGGTATATACTCAGTCCGCAATCCAGCTATTTATCGTATGTTTCTAAGAGTTAAGATTTTGGAAAGAGAGTTTGATTCAATTCAATACCAGCATATTTCCAGAAACTTGAACACATTAACAGATTCATTGGCAAACTATGTATTAGATAGACATTTACAACATATATAAAAAGAGATGCATCGGTGCTATGTAAGTGGATCACAAATAAACTGAAATAAACTCCGAAAATCAAAATATATAAAGCTGTTTATAGTTTGTACATAATGTGCTGTAATCAAAACAAAATTGGTCATACGACCTAGAACTCAAAAAAGATGCTAGGGGGCACCCTAGCCTAATGGTGCTCATGAAAGTACGTCACGGTCTGTGCGATCATGCGCAAGAGACGAGTCCATCGTCTAGGCACGCCGATGGTGTGTCGCTGCAACTGTAAAGGTAACTCGTCAATCTGTACATCCGGAAGGCCATGAGTAAGGCTCTCAACCTGCTCCTGCACAGCTGCAAGTATCTCAGTATCACCAAGGTCGCGAATAACAACTCTCCTAGCAGGCTCTGCTGCTGGGGCAGCAACTGGCGACCGTGGACGAGCTACTGGACGAACAGGACCAACATCTGCATGCACCCAAGAGTTTGATCAGTTTTGAACAGTAAACATCATGAATGAAAACAATAAACAGTGATATGGTCAGAGATTTTACCAATAGCACCCCATTGCTCGCCATCCGGAAGCACCAAGTCCGGATCACCTCGGTAGTCCATACCCACGTATGGATACTCAGAAAATGCCATCTCCTGACGCTCGAACCACCTAAAGAAGGACTCAGTGAATGTAATATGAGGTTGACCAGCATGCCGGGACATATGGTCGACCCACCTCTGCATGCGTGGCTCGGTCGGAGAAGGCATATCAAGCAAGATGTACTGAGGTTGCATCAATGGGATTTTCTCCAAGACAAAGGCAGTAAGAATAGAACCAAATCCAAAGTTCTTCAGCCCCCCGTCCTTTACCTTGGTCAATTGACTTTTCATCTGAACAAGTACTGCGTCACACCAGTTAAACACTTTCGGTTGGAGACACTCCAAGGCGTGCTGCATATAAGATCTGTTGGCAACATGCAAAGCTGCGCTACCGGCCATCCTACCAATAGTAAACAGAATGGATCTGAGAGACCTGTCAGTGATGTCACGGATATTGATCTTGCCGTCTTTGCTCGGCTGTGAACCTTCCCGGCAATACTGACGTATATAGTCTCTGGTGGAAGTAGTCCCTCGAGCCGTACCTGACAAAGAAATGGGAGCACCCCGCCTTGACAACCCAGTCAAGAAGTACATGTCCTCTATGGTCAAGGGAAAGGACTTCCCCCTAATCTGGAATACTTGGTTAACAGGATCCCAAGCATCAAGCATATACTGCAGTAAAGAAATCTGTGCTCTCATGCTAGAGATACGGAAGAACTTCAGCAGGCCACAGTTCCGAAGCGCGTTCACCGTGACTGGGTCATGGAGTGCAACCATGTCCTCTGCTTCATGTTCTCGTTCTCGCCATGTAAGGGACATTTTGTCCAAAGTTCCCTACAATCAAACAAGAGAATGAGTAAGTTCCTGAATTTGATGAAAATCTGGCGAAAAAACATCAAAAAACTCATGCAAACTCAGTCTTTTTAGGCCCAGCGCAGGCAGAGAGTGTTCCCCCTGCTCTGTAATTCAGTTTGCCTCAAAGCTGACTGGAATACAGCGCTGGTTTCGAAAGGGGAACCTGCGCTGATTCCAGGGCGCCTTAATGGAACCCCTGGGGCCCAGAAACATTGAAAAACAGGCATGAAACTGAAAAAGGAAACCATGAAAGTGAAGGGCTGAAGTTTAGCTCCTACCTGGTCCAAACGGCGCCGAAAATCGTCCACAGAATCTCCCGGAATCAGCTGGTGAAAATCAAGGAAGAAGAGGCACCTCCAGAGCTCCAACAAGCAAAATACAAATGAAATGGTAAATGAGAGGTAAAAACCCCTTTTTATGACTTTTTACACCGTTTAAAGTTAAATATTAGGGTTATATTCTCGTTTTCATGCAATTATTATCCATTTCTAACAAAATTTGTTGCAGCAATTGATAATGAAGTACTACATTTGAAAAGAGAAAAGCTAATGAAAGTAAATTTGACCATGAATCGAGTAGTTTTACCACGGAATTTATGCTCGTTAAAAAATAGAAAAGTGTGAGCAAGGTTTTTCGCCAAAGTTCAAGCTCATTAAGAAATGAACCTGTCTCGGTAAATAACCATTGCGATCGTAAATTTATAAGCCTTAAAAGCCTTGGTCGTGTTCTCATCCATCACCTCCATTTCATTTGGCCGATCTTTCACCCCCATGTGTGTTTACCTATTTTGAGGAACGGCTGCGAAGAGTGATTTCACCTAGCCCTCCTTGTAACACTACCGTGATTGGAAAATTCCAATTTGTACCTGGAATCAGTTGCTATCCTTGTTTATCACTCGTTCCTCAAAAGACGAGTCTTCTTTGAGCTCTTTTCATTGACTCATAAAATATGAAAAGTTTGCCGAGTTTTTGGCCTTCTAGCTCGTTAAACGACCGAAAGCTATCCCTCCTCTAGATTTTAATCTTTTTGGACCTGAGGGATTATTACACAAAAAGATCGAGCGCTTGTCTTGTTCGGCTCGTAAAAGTACCGAATAGCCATCCCTTCTGTATTGTTTTATACTTTTTCGGACTTAAGGGATTAGATGACGAAAAAGGAATTATGGAGTTGACTTTCTGTACCTTTTTAGACTCTCTAAAAATGAAAAGGACCGAGTTTTCCTTGTCGTTAGACTCGTTAAAATAATTAAATAGCGACAAACTTGTCTTTAGACGAGAACGAGTTTCCCTATCGCTAGGCTCGTTAAATCTTAGCGATGGGCTTGCCCGAAGGGCAGGTTATAGAACAAGCATATGTTATCCTCCTCAAGCTTGACAAAAATAAAGAGGTACTGGTCAGAAATGACTGGGGAAAAATTGGGAGAACATCAAAGTTTAGAGGTAGCAAGTCACTCTTGAACATGACACTTTTCTTCCGTATCACATCGGGTTGGGTTGTCTCATTCACCGGTTTCATCACCATGGTCCTCGCCACACCATCCATTCGGGGTAATGCTACCGATCCATCACATCAGTGTCGTTATATGTTCAAGAGGGGTCATTCAGAAAGTGTCAACCGTGTCCCATCCACTACCATACATTTTCCTTCATCCATTTCATGATCGCCACCCTGAATCATATGTCACAGTTTGTTTCACCTCCACTAAATCATTAGCTCCGTTCCGTGTCATTGATGTGGGATTCATCAAGGCCCTCCTTTGACGGATCACTTCTTGTCGACTTCAGCTCATTATCCAAGAAGTCGATCTAGGAACACCCCCATCAGTACTTTGAAGCTTGCATGCCTCAATGGCAAGTTTCTCACTTCCGGCGACAGGTATACATCAATGACCTTCGACCAGAAGATTTTGCGTGGCGTTCGACGCCAAGTCCTTTATTCACGCCACGTGAATTGTACTGCCGTACCTTGAGGGTCATCGTCATTATTGGTGATTCCTCTCGCGCTTGTTAACGGTTTTCATTATTGACCGGTAATCAAGCGATGTCTTTCCATGTTCGACTTCAGCGTAATTCTCACATGGATCGACTTGTACTTAGAGTGAAGATCGAACGAGTTTGAAGACCCCGGATCTAGTTTCATCCATCCGGGCTACGATATATATTCAGGAAATATAAAAGCATTTGCCATGTACATCATTGCAGCAGATGATCATCCTCCTCAAAGGATGATAATTTTAGCGGAAGATTATCAGTCTGTCTTCAGACGACCGTCTGTCATATGTACCAAAATGTATTTATAGAAAGCTGAGCATGGGAATACCCGCCTCAGCTAGATCATGAGAATAATGATGAATGAAAGATAATGTATTGTATTGTATTGTATTACAGGGCACTCTCCTCAGCACTGGAACGAACTTCGGACCCTCTAGCTAAAGCATTTCACCCGATTAACGGCCTCATACTTTAGGGGGCAACTGTTATAGACATTTTTGTGCCTCGCGTCAAGGAGCAGGAAATGTCGATAATTACAGGGATCCTCAGTCCCTAAACATGTTGTTCTTACCCCTAAAAGAACAAGGTCATCAATCAACAGCACTTCCAATCAGTTCTCCACCTGAAAACACTTCAGAACAGGCTTATTTTGGATCATGTCAGCTGCTTAACTGAGCTTCTGCACTGTATTGCAACTGTCCCACTCTGTACCTGCGCTGGAAGTCAAAAACAATGAAGGCTACCTGCGCTGGGCGAGATTGGCCAAGTGGCACAGTCCTCCTGCAAGGTGTCAATTGCCCAGGAAGCTTCCAAACTGACACTTGGGTCATGAGATTCGCCCTGTGATGAGTAAGAGGTACTTGATCACCATGTGTAAGCAAGGATCTCCAAGTGGACATAGGAACTGAAGATTAACTGGAGATGGAGAGGACACAAGGCAGCTTCATGTCAGTCTCAAGCTGACTCATCCTTTTCTCTTCTCTCCTATATATAGAGCTCTTCTATGAGGTCTATGGAGGCTGGAATTTTGGTATAAGCAAGGAGGTGCTGTTGGTATACTGCCAGGATTATTGGGTGATTGTTTTACTAGAGGTGAAGAAGAGAGTTCTTGCTGCCGAGGAGGTGCTGCTGGATTGGGGCCAACATCATTGGTTGTGACTTCCTCTGGAACCCTGTTACTTTCTATCAATAAAGTTTGCATGTTCTTCTATATACTTGTTTTACATAGATGCTTTTGTGTTTACATGTATATTTGATGCAACCTAATCCATGCTTCAATTATGATTGCTTGTATCTCGTAGTTTGCTCCCTTTTGTTGTGCAGATTCTGTGTGTAGCTGGATCGGCTTGGAGAGTAAAGAGCTGGGAACGGGATACAAAGCGAGAAGGACAAGGATCGACTAAGCGCAAGACACCAGGTTGGTTGATCCTCTTTCTATTCTCTCTGTGCTTTCATAAAGATGAACATGAAAACTTTGTCATTCAGTTGTTGCTAAAGTCTGTCACCTTTAGAAAGGGTTAGTGTCATCCGCATCGAATACTTTTCCCCACAACATATGGGGTGACTACATGGAGTAACTATGGACATTGAAGGGGCGAGTGCCATAGCTGATTTTGAAGTAATTGAAATAGTGGATGACAATAATCTATACCCGGTGCTACTTGGAATTGATTGGGAATTTGATATAAATGTGGTCATCAACCTAAAGAAGTGTAGTATGACGTTCGAAAAAAAGGAACCAAGGGTTATTATTCAATTGGATCTGACTGAGGGTGCGTGATATACTTAACCAGTCTTATATTATTATTAGGAAGACGATATTGAGCAAATCTATAAGCTTACTACACATGATGAGGATTGGATCAACCCTATGGCGGATGGGTGAATTACTTGGGAGAAGGACAACTCCTGCAATTCAAATTTAGATGAGGAGCTTGAGCACTGACATAATAGACTACATGAGGTATCGACGCTATGATGCAACAGGCTCATGAAGTCACTCTAATGTATATCCACTAAGGTACACAACTTACCGTATTATGATGGTTTAGAAGATGTAAATTTATTTCTGGATAAATTTGAAAGGGATATATAGGAGGAACATTGTTTCCAAGCATTAGACATCGTGCTGAGAGCTACGCCTACCATATGGTGGGGTACACATAAGCACAATTTTTCATACTGGAAGGAATATTGATGGATGATGAAGCTACGGTTTGGGTATGCCAATACCTACATTGTGTTGAAATGTGGCAACAAGAATATTCCAATTTTAATTTGTCCTAGAATTAAAATTTGAATTTAGTCTCACCATTTGTTTGAAAAATAATTAATTAATTCATCTTGAGTTAATTAGTTGGAGAAATTCAAACATGAAGTCTTTGTGAAGTCATGCAACAGTTATCCCTTTGATTGAGGAAGTTATCCCTTAATTAAGGAGATAAGGATGAGTTGTATTTGAGTTGTAATTAGTTATCTCAGTTAACTGAGTTAAGTCCAGTTAAATTAGTTCCAAACAGTTTGTGGAACTAATTGTGAGTTTAGTCAGTTAATGCATGCATGCATGAAACTAGTGTACTCCAGATAACTGAATATTCTCTCATAAATAACTCATGCATGTCAGTTCAGACAAAGACCCAGTTGAGATTAAAGGCAGGGACAATGTACTATAAATTGCAAGAATTTTCCTATAAGAAAATCTCATGCATGCAGAAGGAATTCATTCCTTGAGATTTGCACAGTTTTACAGTGTGTTGGAGCAGTGTGTGAAATCAGTGTCACACAAGGTTACAGCTGGAACACTCAAGGAAAACAACACAAGGAAATAGGAGGCTTGGAGGGCAGAGAGAAAGGCATATGAGTTGTCTTGTCTATCTATGAGCAGTGAGAGGGATTGTACTGAGAGCTGGATAGCTATGAGAGCTAAAGTTTTCTGTAATCCTGAGATATTTCCACTTGAATGTTAATACAGATAGCAGGGTTTTTAGCTGAGGCTCTCCTCAGAGTATTCTTCTGTGTTTCATGTGTATTGATTCTTCTTCTCTGTTATTTGTGTTTTGTTTGATCTTGCTCAAATTGATTCAGCTTCTGCAAGTTTGATTGTAGAAGTAGATTAAGTATTGTGCTTTAGTCTATTGCATAATTAGGTTAATCTACAGTGAGAATTTCTACATGGTATCAGAGCAAAGGTGATCAGAGCTGTGAACAATATATTGAGGAGGGAAATTCAAATTTTGAAGTTCTTGATTGCAGGTACAAAATTAAATTCTTATCACATCTCAAAGTTCACCAATGGCATTCAATGGCTTGAGACTCGAGTATGCACTGGATGGCAGCTCAAATTACATAGCATGGAAGGATCACATGGAAGTGGTATTAGAAGACAATGGTTTGAAGGATTTCATTGATCAAGAAATCCCCAAGCCAGCTGCAGCTAATGCACAAGAATTGGTTGAATGGAAGAAGTGTGTGGCGAAGGCGAGGAGGATTCTTCTGGAGGGAGTTCGAGACCATATTGTCTCGAGTCTCCATGGGAAGGAGACTCCATTTTCAATGTGGAATACATTGAAGGACCTATATCAGTGCAATAGCAACCAAAGGAAATTGGTGCTCAAGGATAAGCTTCGAAAAATCAAGTGTGAAAAGGGGGATATTATTTCTACATATCTGAACGAGCTCACCACCTATAGAGATGAGCTCGGTAGTGTGTGAATAACAATAACCGATGATGATATGGTGAGTCTTTCTCTCCCCGGTCTTCCTAAGTGCTGGCATAGTTACTAGGACTCAGTGAATGGAAGAGAGAAACTATCGGATTGGGAACGACTGTGGTCAGATCTGATGTAGGAGGAGATCAAGAGGAGCACCAAATATGGTTCTTCACTTAAGCATGATAATGAAGAAAATATAGCCTTAGAAAGTAAGGCAAGGGAAGGGAAAGGGAAGGCTTCCCATTTCAAATCGATTTCTTCTCATGGTGGGAAGAACATTGACAAATCTAAAGTGAGATGCTTTAATTTTCATGAGGTGGTCCATTATGCAACTAATTGTCCATTGAAGAAATCCAAGAAGGGATCCTCCAAAGGATCAGAAAGTGAGGCACTGGCCTCTCAGTTCGAATTGGATTTTACCCTCATCACATGTATGGTTTCATCAATGGTGGGTTGTGTTTGGTATCTGGACAGTGGATCCTCATTCCACATGACCGGTGATAAGAGTTTATTCAGTACATTGGAGGAGAAAGACCTCAAGATGTTCATAGAGATGGGCGATGATGGAAAGTACCATGTTTTAGGTGAAGGCACAGTTGTTTTTCAGAGGGAGCATGGAGCTCTTCTCACCCTGACTGATGTAAAGTATGTTCCTGGACTAAAGAAGAACTTGGTATCAGTCACGATGTTGGAAGACAAAGGCTATGATGTAGTCTTTAGTAAAGGAAAGGTGTTCCTGAGACACATAGCCATGGGTCAGACCAAAATGATTGGGATTCGAGTGAAGAATCTCTACAAACTAGAGGTAGATGACTGTGTTGCATTGAGTTTGAAAGTAGAGTTGGTGCAAATCCAAGACATTAGCAAGTTATGGCATAGGTGGTTGGGCCACTTGCATCATGGGGACTTGAAGATAATGTAGCAGATTTCTACCGGACTTCCCCAAGGTAAACTTGAGCAAGTGGACAAATTCAAAGGTTGTACCTTGGGAAAGTATGCCAAGTCTTCCTTTCATGATCGAGACAATCGAGCTGAAGCAATCATGGAGCGAGTTCATATTGATGTGTGTGGACCATTCTCGACAGCATCCACCGTGAAAAAAAGGTATTATGTGATTTTCATTGATGATTTTTCTCGTAAATGCTGGATCTATTTCATGCAGAAGAAGGATCAAACCTTCTCAAAGTTTTGTGAGTTCAAAGCTTTGGTTGAGAAAGAATTAGGGAAGAAGATCAAGGCCTTGAGAAGTGACAATGGTGGAGAGTATGTCTCTCAAGAGTTTAAGGAATTCTATGCAGCGGAAGGAATTAAACGAGAGTTGACGGCACCTCATAACCCACAACAGAATGGGGTGGCCGAGAGGAAGAATAGAACGATTGTGGGGGCAGCTCGGGCGATGCTGCATGACCAAGGCCTACCACTTCATTTGTGGGTTGAGGCATGCAATATAGTGGTCTATTTGCAGAATAGAAGCTCGCATCACATACTTGGGATGAATACACCAGAGGAAGCTTTCTCTGGGAAGAGACCAGATGTGGGTCACTTCAGGATCTTTGGCACATCGATATATTTCCATGTGGCCAAGGATGCCTGAAAGAAGCTTGAAATGACAGTTGATTTGGGGATACTTGTGGGGTACACTAATACACCCAACAACTATCAGGTGTACTTGCCTACTAGTCGGAGGACAGTGGTTCGAAGAGATCTCAAGTTTGATGAGAAGAAGGCCATGTGAGTTTCCCTTGACAACAAGCTCCAACTATAGACTATGGAGGAAATTTTGGTTCCTAAGGAGGAGGAGCCTCAGACTAATGTGGAGTAGCTGCATGCAGAAGTTCCAGGAGTGGAGACAGCCACTCAAGTAGAGTCTTCCAAAGAGGGATGGAAGCGCACAAGAGATGACAAATTGTTGTCGGATGCAAGAGAGAATGTGGGAGAACCATCTTCTTAGCGTAGACAGAGGAGGTCACCTAAGCAGTACACTAGATACATGGCCCTCGTTAGGGAATGTGTTGAGACTAAGCCATCTTCCCTTGAGGAAGCAGTGCAGCAGTCGATTTGGGTTGATGCTATGGTGGAGGAGTATGACTCCATAGTTCGGAACAATGTTTGGGATGTGGTTCCAAGACTAGAGAACAAGTCAGTTGTGAGTTCCCATTGGCTTTACAAGGTAAAGCAAGCTACTCATGGTAGTGTGGTGAAACATAAGGCAAGATTTATTGCCCGTGGTGTCTCACAGGACAAGGGGATCGACTATGATGAGACTTTAGCTCCTGTAGTGATCCAAATGGATCCAAGAATCCCCTTTAAGTCTTCATGAAACTTTTAAAAATCATGCCCAAGGCCCAAAATCCTTTAAAGGATTGAAAATATCGCAAAAGGGATGCTTTTAGCATGGTGGAGAAACCCTTCGGAATGAAGAAAAACACTATCAGGAGGCCCAAAACCCGTGAAATCGTGAATAAAACAGAGTATGGAGGCATGGAATAATGGATACACAGGTGCCGTTAGATCTAGCTGATCAATGGTCCAGATCTGATCGGAAATCGCAATCGGGACTTGTAGAACAAGGATATCAGTGCTCAACACACATATATGGTGAGGGCGAATTGGCAGAGTTAATATGGACCATCGATCAGGCATGCAGATCGATGGCCCATATTACATTGCCGGATCGCTATCAAAGCATGCAGCAGAGCACTTATAATGGCAGAAGGGTTATTGCAATACATCACATCGCTGCATCACATCAGAACTATGTAGAGGAGCGGTTACAATCGGCGGGGGGTCATGTGCGATATGCGATATCGTGTTGGAACATGGAGCGGAGCCGATATCAATACACCATGCGACAACCGGATGCGATAACATTATAAAGGAAATTTGATACAATTTCAAGTCCATAACAGAGCCCTTTTTAATGTATTTTCGCAATTTTCGTGTATTCCCAAAATACAAAGGAATGGTTCCTTCCAATATGCGATAGTGACCTGTGGGTGGACCTGATAGGGGAATGAATCATATTTAAAGGACTTTGAAGTCCGGTATATTGAGTTTTGGTGGACTTTCTCTGTTAAAATGTATTTTCACTGAAAAAACAGAGTGTGGCCATTACAGATGTTTCAGAGGCCTGAAGCACTCTAATGCTACGGAATGGGTGGCCACCTCCTCTCCATGCGTTAGGCAATGATTGTATAATGCTAGAGAGGGATTCAAAGCATTCAAGGGGTCGAGGAGACTAAGAGCCAAAGATGTGAAATGAACAGGCATCACGGTTGGCTTTAAAAGCCACAGACAAAGAGCATAATGGGCAGAGTAGTATTCAGGAAAATGCCAAGATAGAGTTTAGGACATAGAGCATTAGGGGAGTCTATGTACTCATAGAGAACTTGAGAGGTTCAAGTAAGTTCTTATTATTGTATTTCTATTTGTGTGTGAGGCTCAAATTGAGCTCACTGTTGTAAACAAAACTCTGCTTGAGGACATAATAGATAGGTCACCACTATAGGCTGGACCAGGAGATGTAGCCCAGGAGTATTGGGTGAACTCCTTATTAAATCTACTGTTTTTTTATGTGTTTTATCTATTATAGTCTTTAACTGCTTCAAAGTCTATGTATTTTTCAATTTGATCGATCCATTACATAAAATAACATAGGTACATCCATGCACATAAGTATGTAATACCTTATTATTGTCTTAGATCTCATTATCAGATCAAGTGGTATCAGAGCTTTAGGTTGCTAAGGTTAGACAAGCTTGTGCTGGACTATTAGTGTATGATAACTAGATCAAAGCTTAAATTAGGAGAAGGAGGATTGTTTGAAACTAACCCAGAAATTTGTAGAGTCTATCCTAGGAGGAAAATGTCAGAAGAAATTCCCTTGGAATCAGACTCTCAGTTCATGGACAGTTTCATGACCATGAGAGCCATGGTAGAAAAAATGTATAGAGAATTTAAGAAAGGTCGAAGTGAAGATTCTTCCACTTCCAAACAAGACAAAGGAACATAAGAATCTCTTATAGATGGCCATTTTGAAGGCAAAGGGAAAGGAAAAGGGTTTCCTCTATCCACACCTCCTGATAGCCCTGCAAATAAAAAGAAGAAAACATATTTGATTAAATTAGATGTTAAAGTTGATTTGCCTATTTATGATGGAGAGTTAAATGCATAGAAACTAGATAACTGGATTAGACATATCGATGTGTATTGCAGGGTGTAGAATATTGATTCAGATAGAAGTAAAATTCAGCTGGCCAGCCTACGCCTTAGAGGAACTGCCTTGGTATGGTGGGAAGGCAGAACACAAGCTGACTTGAAGAAGCATGGTAATATTCTTTCTGTCTGGAGTGAATTTTTTTTCTACAATTAAAAAACAATTCTATCCACTAACTTATATGCAGCAAGCTATGATGAGTTGGCAAACTCTTCGCCAATTAAAAGGGCAAAGTTTACAAAGCTACATCCGAGAGTTTAGAAAAAGATCTTTAATTCTAGGCATTTCTTTAGACTCACCTGAAACTTTGCTGAAGTATATAGGTGGTCTACATAGTTATTTTAGACATACCATTGTCATGTTTAACCTACTAGCATAGATGAGGTATATGTTCAAGCTACCCATCTAGAGGCTAGAGGCAAGAATGTGAACCTAGAGATTGGGGGATCATCAAAACCCACTACAAGAAAGAATAAGGAAAAGAGGAAGCAAAAATGGAAAGAGAGGAAGGCCAATACTATACAAAAGGCCAAACATTCATGCACTCACTGCAAGAAGGATGGACATGATGATTAACATTTTTGATCTTTTCATCCAGAGCTGAAACCCAAGAAGTTCGATGGCAAGAAGAAGAATATTGTTATTTCTATACAAAAAGATTTGGGGTCAGACTCAGTTGATGAAACAACAATTGCAGCCATAGGTATAAAAGGTAAAAATTCTAAAGCATCTACTAGTAATTCTACCCAAACTATTGATATTGAAGAAAATGAGAGAAGAAGACATGAGATTTTTCATATTAGAGTTATTTCCAAGCATCAAAAGATTGATACTTTATTTGATAGTGGCTCACAAGTAAACTTAATTTCTGAAGCATTTGTAAAGAAATTAGGACTGCTAACCACACCTCACAAGAAGCCATATCCATTAGGTTGGGTATGTGATAAAGCAAAACTACAAGTGACTAGATAGTGCAAACTTAGGTTTTCTTTTGGGTCGGAATTTGTGAATGAGGTTGAATTAGATATTGTTCCGTTGGATATATGTGGAATTATTTTAGGAAGTCCTTACTTGTATGATAGAAAAACCATATTCTATAGAGCTGAAAATAAGTATCAACTCATTAAAGATGGAATTGGATATATTGTAAGAGCTCATAAACTCAAGAATAGTTATACTCTCATAAACTCAGGGCAGATGAAAAGAATTGTAAATTTGTGAAATCAATTTTTACTGATGGTTGTAAAGGAAAAGAAACCTGATAAAACCAATGTATTTGAAGGCTGTGATGCTAAACAACAAGCTGATTTAGAAAAAGTTGTTTCAGAATATGATATCTTATTTCAAGAACCTAAAGGTCTGCCACCAAAAAGGGAAATTGTACATGATATTAATTTGTAGCAAGATGCTCCATTGCCTAACATCAGAATGCACATGTTATCTGCTTTAGAGAATGCAGAAATAAAGAAGAAGGTACAAGAGCTGCTCGAGAAAGGGTTCATAAGACCAAGCACATCGCCATGTGGATCCCCAATAGTGTTGGTGAGAAAGAAGGACAGTTCATGGAGGATGTGCATTGATTACCGAGCACTGAATAACGATAAAAAATCATTATCCCCTTCCTCGCATTGATGATCGATTGAATCAGTTGAAAGAGGTTGTTTACTTTTCCAAGTTGGACCTACGTAGTGGTTACCATCAAGTTAGAGTAGCAGAGCAAGATGCATGGAAGACTGCTTTCAAAACGAAGCAAGGGCTATATGAATGGCTAGTTATGCCTTTTGGCTTAACTAATGCTCCTGCCACTCTCATGAGAGTAATGAATGATGTACTCAAGCCTTTTATTGATGATTTTGTAATTGTATATTTGGATTACATTCTTGTATTTAGTAAAACATGGGAAGAACATTTGAAGCATGTGAAGTAGACTCTAGATGTTTTGAAAAAGGAAAATCTCTATTTTAAATTATCAAAATGTGAATTTGGTAAAACATCTTTGAATTACTTGGGTCATATTGTAGGGGGTGGTGAATTGAAGATAGATCCCTCTAAGGTTGTAGTCATTCTAAACTGGCCTAAGCCGAAGTCTGCTACAGAAGTTAGAAGCTTCTTAGGGGCAGCACAATATTGGAGAAAGTTTATTGCTAACTTTTCCTTAATTGCAGCTCCCTTACATATTTTGACAGGATTGAACAAGGTGTTTCAGTGGGGAGGCAAACAACAGAAATCCTTCAACACCTTGAAAGAAAAAATTCGTACAACACCAGTACTAGCATTTCCAAATCTTCAACAACCATTTGAGGTCAAAACCAATGCCAGTGATTATGCCATGGGAGCAGTGTTGATGCAACATGGTAAACCCATATGCTACCATTCTAAGACTTTTAATTCTATAGTAGTTAATTATCCTACATATGATAAAGAATTGTATGCATTAGTCTAGAGTGTGAAAAAGTGGAAAAATTACTTAATGGGCAAAGAAACAATTATACATATTGATCATCAACCACTTCAATACTTGCACTCACAAACTAAATTGCAGCAATCAAGACACTATAGGTGGATGGGTTTCCTACAACAGTTTCATTTAGTCATCAAATATAAAAAGGGCACACACAATAAAGTTGTAGATATGTTGTCTAGACCAATTATAAATGCATCTACTATACTTAAGCATAACTCAGTAATGCATGAAAGCTACATTGAAAAATATGCTCAAGATATAGACTTTAAGGATGTATATGTAGCTTTAGGTAATGGAAAAAAGGTAGAAGAATTGGATTACTATGTTAAGTAGTGACTCTTGTATATTTTGGGAAAGATATGCATTCCACAAACAGAGAGAATTAATATAATTAGGGAATCACATAATTCTCTGTTATCAGGTCATTTTGGGGTAAGTAAAACAATTGCACAACTACAAAGATACTGCTATTTGCCAAGAATGCATGAAACAGTTTCTAGATATGTAAGAGGGTGTACCATGTGTGCTAAAAGTAAGAGGGTGTACCATGTGAAAATTGGGCTTGTACACTCCACTACTAGTCCCTTCCCGTCCTTGGGAAAGTGTTTCCATGGACTTTGTTGGAGGACTGCCAAAATCTACAAAAGGTCATGACTATTTTTATTTTATTTTGGATAGGTTCAGCAAAATGTGTATTTTAATACCTTGTAATAAGCAGATTACAGTTGAACAAATAGCGAAATTGTTTTTTCAGCATGTCTGGGTGCATTTTGGGTTACCCACTTCTTCCATAGTATATGATCGAGAATCCAAATTTTTTGGGAAGTTATGGTCAAGTATATGGGAATTAATGGACACCACGCTGAAGAAAAGCACAGCCTTCCATCCACAAATAGATGTCGAAACAGAGGTAGTCAATAGGACAGTGATCCAGTTGCTCAGGGGTTATTGCAGCAAGCATCCCAAGCTTTGGGATGAACACTTATGTTATGTGCAACATGCTTACAACCATGCTAAACATTCTTCTACACATAGATCTCCTTTTGAGACCTATTTTGGTTTTATACCAAGGTCTCCCTTGGATTTTGTCTTTGAAAAAGACATAGCAGTTGTTGGACACAATCATGTGGACAAAGCAACTAGATTCATTTAACAAATGCAAGAGATTCACCAGGAAGTGCAGGAACAGCTGGAAAAGAGCCAAGCCAAGTACAAGACAAGCCATGATAAACACCGGGTGGAGTACAGCTTCCAAGTTGGCAACCAAGTCTGGCTGTATATCAGCAAGGACAGAATGCAAGGTGAAGGGAAGAAGTTGAAGCCAATAAGGTATGGGCCTTTTAAGGTACTTGAGAAAATTGGTGAGAATGCTTTCCGCCTTGATCTGCCAGCATACATGCACATCTATTCAATAGTAAATGCAGAAAATTTAAGACTGTTTGGACCTTCTTTAATTGAAGATCCTGAAGAGAAAAGTCAATTGCCTTCCATTGATGATCTGTTACCTGAATACCTCAATGAGCTACAAGAAGATACAATTCTAGATAAGAAGGTGAGGAAAATGCACAGAGGATATGTTGAGTACCTAAGGATTGGACTCAAAGGTTCAAAACCTAGCAGTGCAAAATGGATAGAGATTGGACAAGTGAGGCAACTATATTCTCACTTGATTGATGCTTGAAAGCCAACTTTTGGTGGTCCAAAAGCCTTTTTCATTAGGAAGGCATGATCCAAATGGATCCAAAAATGCCCTCTAAGTCTTCATGAAACTTTTAAAAATTGTTCCCAAGGCCCAAAATCCTTTCAAGGATCGAAAATATTGCAAAAGGGATGCTTTTAGCATGGTAGAGAAACCCTTCAAAATGAAGAAAAACACTATCAGGAGGCCCAAAACCCATGAAATCATGAATAAAACAGAGTATGGAGGCATGGAACAATAGATGCATATGTTCCATTAGATCTGGCTGATTAATGGTCTAGATTTGATCGGTAATCGTAATTGGGACTCGTAGAACAGGGATATCGGCGCTCAACACACATATATGGCGACGGGGAATTGGCAGAGTTAATATGGACCGTTGATCAAGCGCACAATCGACGGCCCATATTACATCGGTGGATCACTATCAGAGGATGCAGTAGAGCACTTACAACGGCACAAGGGTTATTGCGATGAGTGATTGTGATACATCACATCACCGCATCGCATCGGAACTATGTAGAGGAGCGATTACAATTGGCGGGGGGTCATGTGCGATATGTGATATCACGTCGGAACATGGAGGAGAGCCGATATCAATACACCATTCAACAACCAGATGCAATAGCATTATAAATGAAATTTGATACAATTTCAAGTCCATAACAAAGCCCTTTTTAATGTGTTTTCACGATTTTTGTGTATTCCCAAAATACAAAGGAATGGTTCCTTCCGATATGCGATAGCAACCTGTGGGCGTACACGATAGGGGAATGAATCATATTTAAAGGACTTTAAAGTCTGGTATATTGAGTTTTGGTGGAATTTCTTTGTTAAAATGTATTTTCACTAAAAAATAGCGCGTGGCCTTTACAGGCATTTTAGAGGCCCGTAGCACTTTAGCTCTACAAAGTGGGTGGCCACCTCCTCTCCATGCATTAGGCAATGATTGTATAACGTTGGAGAGGGATTCAAAGCGTTCAAGAGGCCATGAAGGCTAAGAGATGAAGATGTGAAATGAACAGGGAGCACGGTTGGCTTTAAAAGCCACAGGCACAGAGCATAATGGGCAGAGCAGTATTCAGGCAAATGCTGAGAGAGATTTTAGGATAGAGAGCATTAGGGGAGTCTGTGTACTCATAGAGAACTTGAGAGGTTCAAGTAAGCTCTTATTATTGTATTTTTGTTTGTGTGTGATGCTCAAATTGAGCTCACTGTTGTAAACAAAACTCTACTTGAAGACATAATAGAGAGGCCACCACTGAAGGTTGGACCAGGAGATGTTGTTGGGAAAAGTATCTATTAAGAATGCCCCTATCCCACTCTAAGGTGTGACAGTGCCTTAGCAACAAACAAGGAAAACTACTTGAGTATTCTTCTTTATGAAATGTAAATGAAGAGGAAGGATGTAACTAACTTCTGTCTTTCGCTAGTTTGTTGATCCAATCGCTCTTCTCTTTGTTCGCTTCCTGCTGCCTGCTCCCTTACTGGCCCAGCTTCACTAAATTCCTGCAAGATCACAGAAGAGAGAAACTACACAAAGATATAGATTTACATTCATAAAAAGCTCAGGATCAGATTAAGCTAAACATGCAAATATGACAAAACATCACTGATATACAAGCATGTAGAAGAAACTCAAATAGTTTTATTGATATGATAAGAAAGTCCAAGAGGAGATACAACCAAGTGAGTCCCGATCCAGCATCTACCTCCCAGCAAAGGAATCCCTTCCTCTCCTCCAACAAAGCATAAATCACCCAATGTACTAATCTCAATCTCAAACCAACAACAATTCTCTGCAAAGTACAAAATTCCAGCCTCTGGATCTCTGAGATGAGGGATCCATATATAGATGTAAGCAGAGAGGATGAGTCAGCTTATGTTTTGACTTGTGGCTTCTCTCTGTCAGTTCTTGCTTCCACTTGGAGGCTGAGAGCCTCTTACTCATCACTGGTCAAATTCAGTGAGGCAAGTGTCATTGGAGAAGATTCTGGAAGCTTCCATTGTCTCTCCACCTCGTTGAATGACTCTGCCACTTGTCATTTCCCGCTCAACGCACCTAGGTAGTGCATTCAAGTGCGTTGAAATGCACCTAGCCATTGTATTTGGGTGCTTTGCAACGCAGGCAGCTAGTGGAGCACTTGAATTGATCCTGATTTGACTGTTTCTGAGTAGTTTTTGGTGGAGAACTTCTGGGAGAAGATGTCATTGGTTGACCTTGTTCCTTTAGGGGCAGGAACAACACTTTTAGGGAATTTGGATCCCTTGGATTATGTACATTTCATGCTTAGAGCTGTAAGGCACAAAAATGTCTATAACAGTTTCCCCCTAAAGTATGAGGCCGTTTATCGGGTGAAATGCTTTATTAAGAGGATCCGAAGTTCTTTCAATGCTAGGAGGAGACCTGTAATAAGATACAATACAATACATTATTCTTCATACTGTTTTCATGATCTAGCTGAGGCGGGCATTCCCATGCTCAGCTTTATAAATTCATTTTTATGTACATAGGACAGACAATCGTCTGATGGTAGACTGATGATTCTGATGAAATCATCATCCTTTTGGTAGGATGATTATCTGTTCTGCAATGCTGTACATGTCAATGTCTTTATTTTTTCCTGAATATATATCCCAGCCTGGATGGATGAAACTAGATCCGGGGTCTTCAGTCTCGTCCGATCTTCACTCTAACTACAAGTCGATCCATGTGAGAAATGTTTTGAAGTCTAACATGGAAAGACATCGCTTGATTACCAGTCAATGATGTAAACTGTTAACAAGCGCGGGAGGAATCACCGATAATGATAATGACCCCCAAGGTACTGCAGTATAATTCACGTGGTGTGAATAAAGGACTTGGCGTCGAACACCACGCAAAATCTTTTGGTCGAAGGTCATTGATGTATACCTGTCGCCGGAAGTGAGAAACTTTCCATTGAGGCATGCAAGCTTCAAAGTACTGAAGGGGGTGTTCCTAGATCAACTTCTTAGATAATGAGCTGATGTCGACAAGAAGCGATCCATCAAAGGAGGGCCTTAATGAATCCCACATCAATGACACGGAACGGAGCAAATGATTTTGATGGAGGTGAAAACGATCTGATGATATATGGTTCAGGGTGGCGGTCATGAAAGAATGAAGTATAATGTATGGCAGTGGATGGGACACGGGTGACTTCTCTGGATGACTTCTCTTGAACACATCGGCGACACTTATATGATGGATTGGTAGCATTTACCCCAAAGGTGGATGGTATGGCGAGACCATGGTGATGTGACCGGTGAATGAAACAACCCAACCCGACTCAGGCACGGAGTGGAAGTGTCATGTTCAAGAGCGAATTGCTACCAATAAAAGTTCTTTGAGTTTCTTCCCAATTTTTCCCCAGTCATTGCTGACCAGTACCTCTTTATTTTTGTCAAGCTTGAGGAGGATAACATATGCTTGTTCTATAATTTTCCCTTCAGGCAAACCCATCGCTATGTTTTAAGGAGCCTAGCGATAGTGAAACTCGTTCTCGTCTAAAGACAAGTTTGTCGCTATTAATCTTTTTAACGAGTCTAACGTCAAAGATAACTCGGTCCTTTTCATTTTTAGAGAGTCTGAAAAGGTACATAAAGTTAACTCCAGAATTCCTTTTTCGTCATCTAATCCCTTAAGTCCGAAAAAGTATAAAACAATACAGAAGGGATGAATTTTCGATAGTTTTAACGAGCCGAACAAAACAAGCGCTCGATCGTTTTGTGAAATAATCCCTCAGGTCCAAAAGGATTAAAATCTAGAGGAGGGATAGCTCTTCCTGTCGCTTTAACGAGCTGGAAGGCCAAAACTCGGCAATCTTTTCATATTTTACGAGTCAGATGAAAAGAGCTTAAAGAAGACTCGTCTTTTGAGGAACGAGTGATAAAATGGGTAGCAGCTGATTCCAGGTAAGGGATGGAATTTTCCAATCACGGCAGTGTCACAAGGATGGCTAGTGAAATCACTCTTCGCAGCTGTTCCTCAAAATGGGTAAACAATAAAATGGAGGTGAATGAAGGCCAATGGAAAAGTGGAGGTGACGGTGCAAACACGACCAAGGCTTTAGTGGTTGATAATGTTACATTCACGGTGGTTATTTACCGGAGGATAGTTCATTTTTTAACAAGATTAAACGCGGGTTGAAACACTTGCTCGATCTTATGTTTATTTTTTAACGAACATGAACTATGTGCTAAAACTGCTCGATAATCCAGTCATATGATAAGAATGTCTCATGTAAGATGCTATTTTTTATGGAGCTTGCGCCTTACAAAGCTATGCCCCACATCCTTTCATTATGCAAGTTCGGAAACGACTAATCCTACGAGTTTAAAGGGTTAGAGGTCCTAAAAATTTAAAAAATAAATAGCTGCCCCTTGCTTGCACTCCAAAAGGTTTGCATGCCCCCAGGTATAAAACAGAGTTTCAAGGTTACCTCTACTTCACTTCCACCAAAACAATTGTTTTACCGAGAGAGGCCTACCTCTTATAGGTCACCCAAAGATTGTTCCATTAATCTTTCAAACAAAACACTTCTTCGACGATGTCTACCGATATAAACAAAGGTGAGCGATGATGCCCGCCAACTCACATAACTTTGACAAAAGAATCTTATTCTAGAATAACCCCTATCTCAATCACGGACGGGGTACAGACTAGTCATATTCTCCCACGGAAACCTACCCTATACCCGAAGTTTTCCTGCTGAAGCAGACCAGGATGCATGCCCCCTAGGTTCCATTCATATCCCTCCGAATTACTCGCGCTCATCAGGAGGACGGACCATAGGTTGAGACATTTCTTGCGTGAAGAGACCATTTAGGGATGGTATATGACTATTTGCGATGCATGATCCGGGAAATGAAAGCTGGTCCACGAGCTTGACCACTCTTCCTTCGTGCGGAAAACACATTACTCTAAAGAGTGAGGAGACGATGGCTCCCATGCAATAAATATAGTCTCGTCCAAGGAGTAGGTTATAATCCAAGGGTCCTTGAACGATCATCACATTCATTTGAACGGTCTTCCCTTTCAATGTTATGGGCACATTGGGGAGGATCCCTAAAGGTCGACTGGTTCCTTTATTAAAGCCTGTCAGATTTCTCATTTCAGGCAAAAGCGATGGCGAACCAAGCGCTTTCCAAGCAATAGAGGAAAGGATACTCACAGATGCCCCCTCATCAATGATGGTGCCAGCCATGACCATTCTGTATATTTGGACGATAATTCTGAATGGTATGCTTGCTGGTAAACGGGGTCTGCCTAGTTGATTCCAGTCGAAGGAGACAACTAGGTTGCTTGGAGGTGGGACCGAGTAGACGGCCGGGTACGGCTCTGACGAACTTCCTTCCTGCGATAAAGGAATGGGTAGGTTGCCCCCGTGTTCGTCGGAGTCTGTGTTGATGAAGAGAATTTGGACGGTGTCATCCTTATTCTCCTCAGTGACTGTATCATTCGAAGATAAAACCTCTGAAGGCAAGACCGGGTCAACTGCCTCCTCGACCTTTTGACTTTCATCGGGTATGGATTCAGCTGGTTCATCTTCAATGATAGGCGCTTCAGCTGACCACTTGAGTGGGCCATCTAGATTCTCAACTAATGAAGGACTTGGCAAGAGTTTTTTATATCCAGGAGGGAGTCGTAACGGTGAAACCGGATGATCATCCAAAACTCTTTTAGCTTCGTCTAAGAAGGGACAATGGTGGATGGCGTGATTGCCTTCGCACAGTTTACAAGGAGATCTAGCTCTCCCTTTTTGTCCTGGGACTTCACTTTCGCTAGTTGACGGTGTGCTTTCAACATGGCTATCAGAGGTTGACACCACCAGATTGTGCAAACAGGGAGACCAGTCCCTTAGTATCCGAGGGATGCAGGGACAATCTCTGTGAAAGTGGTCTCCCTTGCAAATGACACATGGCGATTTAGGCCTGGTCAGTGTAGTGTGTGGATTTTCGTTAGACGACACTCGTTTTCCCCCAGTCACTTTTGGCTCCTTCTTCTTCTTCTCTTTCTTCTTCTTTTCCTTCTTCTCCTTAGGAACTTGACTTTTGGCTTTGCTAGTCCCATCAAGCGAAGAGGAAGGAGGACAGGAAAAATTAGAGGAAGTAGAAGGTTGGTGGGTAACTCTGGGCTGGTCTAACTGCTGATTCGACTGTTCAGGAATAGTGGTGTTCTGAACGACATTGGTTGAGAAGAGCCAGACTGGCAAGCCAATTGTCAGTCCTGGAAGCGACAATGTGGCCATATGGGGCGCACCAACATCTCCCCAAGAGGAGAAGGGACTAGGATTTCCACCAAGGGGAATTCCTTGGTTGGTAGGCTCCATTTTCTCAACCTAAAGATCAACGCAGGAAAAAGGGTATGAATATTCCATTTAAAATAAATTTTAACGACGCTTGGACACAACTTGCTTTTTCAATTTTAAAGAGTCGAGAAAAAGCAAAAGATGACTCTAGTCTCCTTCGATTTTTAATGAGCCTGAAGTGACAAGTGCTCAGATGGACCTTTTTCGTTAAGGAGTCTGAAAAGGAACGAAAGGGACTGCTCTGGAGTTCTAGGTAGAGGGTGTGCCAAACCAATCACAAAACCGCAGAATACTTTTTAGGGTACGGGCGGTCAATCTTCCCGAATGCTGTGTTCAGTGCATTGCGATCAGTAGGGCGGCCGACACGGCTTCCTATGGATAAAGGTTTTATGCCTATAGGGGTCTCCCAATATATACTCGACGGTACGTGGGAGCACAATCCGTACTACCACTTATCGTCTCTCAGGAGGAATCACCCAACCATCAGTGAGGCCGACAGTCACCAGGTTTTACGATGCCGGAACACGTCTCTAGCCTAGACCTCTATGTTGTGCGTTAAGTTACAAAGCGTTGTTAAATTCATTCAATTTATTTTAGGTTGATCTTTGTTAGAAGTTTGCCTTTTTGGATCACCACGAGATGTAGATACAATTCCTAAATGCAGTCTAAAGATGATAAGCAAGCTTTTATCTCTTTTCAACAATGAAAATCCTAGCTACAAGGGGAAAAGAAAGACACAATCTTTTCTCAAAGAGCAAAGAGCACACTGTAAATGCACTTTTCCTAAATCAAACCATACAAACTATCATTATGCAAATGCACAAATGCATGTATTTGTTTTCACTTTCTTAATATTGATGCCTAAAAAGAAAGTTGTTGTACAAATTTGAATTTGCTTTCAAGTGAAAAAACACAAACAAGCTTCTTTTTCGAAATCAAAAAGGTAGAGAAGATTACGACACTTTATGATTTTGAAGTAAACACTCGTTTCGACACTAGAAAGAGACAAATTCAAACCAAAGAAAAAGTAAAAAGTATAATCAACTGTCAACAGCAAAGGAACTTTCTCCTAAGATCAAAATCGACACTTACGACAGATCTAAATCTAAGGACGACAGTATGACTATTTCACTTTTCAATGGAAAACTATAAATGATGTAACAAATACACAAAGAACACCTACAATATTTTTGTACAAAGGAAGCGGAATTAAGGCAAAGAAAAGGGGTTTTCAGATAGGTACACACACTGATAACAGGCTACAAAAATCAGAGATAAAACTGAACAAAATGAAGCAAAGAACCACAGCTGCACAGGGCAAAGGCTGATCAGCGCACCTGTTGCACAGAGAAACTGAATTGCAGCGCAGGTAGCCCTTTCGGGACCTGCGTTGAAATGTAGAACCTCTTCACAGAGCCTGCGCTGAAGTAGAAACGAGAATTTTCTCTGGGTTTTGGGTCACGGTTTGCAGTTTAATCTATGGTTTTTGGCCGGATAAAAGCTATCAGTAAGGTACAATTAGAGGGATGATTTAAAGGAGGACTAAGAGCTATCACAAAGGGCAATTAGAGAATTTGTGGATCAGTTGTTCAGATCATAAACAGGTCCAGTGAGTGGACTAGAGTAGCAGATCTCTACTTTGCATTTGTAAATGGCAAATGCAGTTCGATTCGCCACTCCTAAGTTTATGAGAAGAACAACAATAGAAACACAAATAAACTAACTAGATACTTTCCCCAGTGGAGTCCCCATTTTGTTGTTGGGAAAAGTATCTATTCAGAACGCCCCTATCCCACTCTAAGGTGTGACAGTGCCTTAGCAACAAACAAGGAAAACTACTTGAGTATTCTTCTTTATGAAATGTAAATGAAGAGGAAGGATGTAACTAACCTGTGTCATTCGATAGTTTGTTGATCCAATCACTCTTCTCTTTGTTCGCTTCCCGCTGCCTGCTCCCTTACTGGCCCAGCTTCACTAAATTCCTGCAAGATCACAGAAGAGAGAAACTACACAAAGATATAGATTTACATTCATAAAAAGCTCAGGATCAAATTAAGCTAAACATGCAAATATAACAAAACATCACTGATATACAAGCATGTAGAAGAAACTCAAATAGTTTTATTGATATGATAAGAAAGTCCAAGAGGAGATACAACCAAGTGAGTCCCGATCCAGCATCTACCTCCCAGCAAAGGAATCCCTTCCTCTCCTCCAACAAAGCATAAATCACCCAATGTACTAATCTCAATCTCAAACCAACAACAATTCTCTGCAAAGTACAAAATTCCAGCCTCTGGATCTCTGAGATGAGGGATCCATATATAGATGTAAGCAGAGAGGATGAGTCAGCTTATGTTTTGACTTGTGGCTTCTCTCTGTCAGTTCTTGCTTCCACTTGGAGGCTGAGAGCCTCTTACTCATCACTGGTCAAATTCAGTGAGGCAAGTGTCATTGGAGAAGATTCAGGAAGCTTCCATTGTCTCTCCACCTCGTTGAATGACTCTTCCACTTGTCATTTCCCGCTCAACGCACCTGGGTAGTGCATTCAAGTGCGTTGCAACGCACCTAGCCAGTGTATTTGGGTGCTTTGCAACGCAGGCAGCTAGTGGAGCACTTGAATTGATCCTAATTTGACTGTTTCTGAGTATTTTTTGGTGGAGAACTTCTGGGAGAAGCTGTCATTGGTTGACCTTGTTCCTTTAGGGGCAGGAACAACACTTTTAGGGACTTTGGATCCCTTGGATTATGGACATTTCATGCTTAGAGCTGTAAGGCACAAAAATGTCTATAACAGGAGATGTAGCCCAGGAGTATTGGGTGAACTCCTTATTAAATCTGATATGTTTTTATGTGTTTTATCTATTATAGTCATTATCTGCTTCAAATTCTATGTATTTCACAATCTTATCGATCCATTGTATAAAATAACATAGGTACATCCATGCACATAAGTCTGTAATACCTTATTTTTGTCTTAGATCTCATTATCAGATCATGTAGCAAGGTACTCATCTATCAGACCGATGTTGGAACTATCAGCACAGATGGGTTGGAAGATCCATCAGATGGATGTGAAGACTGCATTCCTCAATGGAAAGATTGAGGAAGAGGTGCACATAGAGCAGCCAAAAGGTTTTGAGACCTTTGATCGTGAGTCGCATGTGTGCCGACTCAAGAGAGCTTTGTATGGGCTGAAGCAAGCACTCGTGCTTGGTACACCAGGATCGATAACTATTTCACTGGGTTGGGCTTCACAAAGAGTGAAGTGGACGTAAAACTGTACCACATCATGGTAGAAGGTAAGAATTTGATCGTTGTGATTTATGTTGATGATCTCATATTGACAAGTGATGATCAGTTGATCATGTCTTGCAAGGGAGACTTCGAGATGAAAGACATGGGTATCATGCACTACTTCCTTGGCATGGAAGTGTTGGGCCTCCAAAATGTCTTCAAAATGACATCCACTTTCACCTTTATCGCCACCATTTCACTCACATGTCACAACTCCATAACCATATAACCTTTCATTAGCCACCATTTTCATAAATATTTGGGTTAGCATCCTTATTTACCAAAGTTATTTATTTTATGTGTTTAAAGTGAATTTATGATTAAAAGCTAGGAAATTAACATGGTTTCATGTATCTATGTATGTGGCTTGAGTTTCATGACATGTGTAGGTCATTTGGAAGCTTCCAAGACACCCTTATGTGGCTTCCAATGCTCAAATTCGAATTTCCCTTCAAAGGAGATTTGGATAAAGGTCAAAGAAGGATATGTGTCTTATTTGGATTGTGACTCTATGAGTTGTCTCATCATTTCTTATTTGGATTAGAACTCTATGAGACACTTAGGGGATATGTGTCATTATGAGCTATTTGGCTGCAACTATATGAGATTTTAGTGGATACTCATTAAATAGGGTAGCTTCTTATGTTTTTGTATAAATAGGAGAGCCTTCTACTTTGAAAGGCATGTGTAAATTTGGAGAAATTCTCATGTTCTTAATAGAGAATTTGGAGCTTATACTTAGAGATTTGAAGATTTAGTTTTGCTTGCATATGGAGCTTTTTCACTTGCCATCCTCTGTTGAAAAGTGTGCAACAAGAAATGCTTGTTGAGAATGCAACAAGATGATGGAGCTTAGTGGAAAGGAGTCGCCTTCACTAAGTGGGCCTGCAGGCAAATTATGGCGCAAAGTCTATTTTTGGATCATAGCAGGAGTGATCACAGCAGGAGTGATCAGAGTCTATTTTTAGACTGCTAGTCAAAAATAGAAAAGTCTAATATTATTGTCTCATAATAATATTTGGACTATAAACTTTATCTTATTCTCTTGGAGCACTTCAGTTTGAGCTACAGATGTGGCACATGCAGCTGACAGAAGGAAATGCGCTTTTCTTATGTGTTAGTTGAGCTATTGCATGCAGGACATCAGTTAGAACTCATGTGGTTGAGTTTGGTAGAGTTGGATGTGGAGTTAATGGAGTTGTGTTCAGTTTGACTTAGTTGAACTAGTTGTATTTAGTCTAACTGATCAATAGACTAAGTGATGAGTTTTTTGAATTAGTTATTAATTGATTCACTAATTATTAACTCATAATGCAACTGAAAAATACATCAGTTAACTCAGTGCATGTACAGTTCAGTGGAGACAGGTGTTAGAGGTTGAGATTGCTATCAGTTGTGCATGAGATTGTGCACATGCATGGGATTGAGTTATGCCAATGATCTCTACGTAGTGTGGGCCAATACCAAGTGAAATATATCTTTTTCTCACGTGATTTATAATGTGGATGATTTTCACAAGGTAAATAGGAGTTTGGATCAGCCATTCTCATTCATTCTCAGCAGGTATTGTGCAGTGGAGGCAAGCAAGCAGCGGAGGAGATTTGGAGATCAGATCTGAGATGTATTGTGTGTAACAGGTGGAGATAGTACTGAGTACCTGAGAGGAGTATTGTACTATGTAATGTTACATGTTTTCAATCATTAATATACAGATAGTGTGGGGTTTTCAGCTGTAAGCTTTCCCCGGGTTACATACTGTATTAATGTGTGCATGCGATTGATGTTTCATTGATTTTAATGCAGCTAAATTGATGATCAAAGTAGAGGAGGTTATGTATTATGCATGTCTTCCGCAATAGTATATAATCGGGATAATATCTGTTGAATATGTGTTTATTATTCAAAATTTCTACATGGTATGGGAGCTGGTTGATTTGTAGAAAAAGTTCTACAGGATATCAAAGCGGGATTGATCATCAGATCTATTATTCAGAAAGTGTTTACATTTTATTTCTTCAGGTAGAGTCTGTAATTGGGCCAGGTAGCCTCTGGATTCATCCTTCTTTTGGAAGGTGATATATCCAGTGAATGCCCATACAGTTGATCTATGTACAAGAAATACTTTATTCTCACGAATTTTAGATCAGAAGCGGTTGAGTTTTGAGCTGGTGGAATGGCGCTCAAGGATAAACTCAGAAACATTAGGTGTGAGAATGGAGACAGTATGCCTCAGTATCTCACAAAGTTCACCCAGTGCCGGGATGAGCCGGGAAGTGTGGGGGTAACTGTTGAGGATGAGGATATGGTGAGTCTAGCACTCCTTGGCCTTCCTAAGAGTTGGCATAGCTACTAGGACTCGGTGAATGGAAGGGAGAAATTGCCAAGATGGGAGAGACTTTGGTCGGATCTTGTGCAAGAGGAGATTAGACGGTGCACCAGAGACAGTTCTTCATCTATGCATGATGAGGAGAACTGTGCCTTAGCGAGTAAGGTGAAGAAGGGGAAGGGGAAGGTTTATCTTTCTGAATCCAATTCTTCCAATGATGGGAAGAAGGTTGACATGTCGAAGGTGAGATGCTTTCATTTTCATGAGTTGGGCCATTATGCTACTAATTTCCCAAAGAAGAAGTCCAAGAAGGGATCTGGGGAGGGATCTAAAGGTGAGGCACTTGCTTCACAGTTTGAGTTGGATTTCACACTCTTCGCATGCATGGTTTCATCCATGATGGGAAGTGGTTGGTTTCTTGACAGTGGAGCTTCTTTCCACATGACCAGTGACAAAAGTTTGTTCAGTACTTTGGAGGAGAAAGATCTCCAGATACTCATAGCGATGGGTAATGATGAGAAGTATAGTGTCTCAGGTGTAGGCATGGTTATTTTTCAGAGGGATCATGGAGCTCGCCTTACCTTGACCGATGTCAAGTATGTACCAGGACTAAAGAGAAACTTGGTGTTGATCGCAATGCTGGAAGACAGAGGCTGTGATGTAGTCTTCAGTGAAGGAAAGGTTTTCCTTAGACACATCATGACTAGACAGGTGAAGTAGATTGGTTCACGGGTCAAGAACTTGTATGCTCTTGAGGTTCAAGATGCATGAAAAGCCTTGAGCAGCGAGGCAACTGATGGAGACTTGGTGGTTGAGAGGGAGCATATATTACATCTCAACATGCATAGCCAGAAGAAGTCTCAGATGATTGTGGGGGAGCCACGATTGGTGCAGCAGCTTCAGGAGGTTGTGGAGCAACCACAACAAGGGAAGCTGAGAGGAGATAGAGTAGAGACATATACTCATGAAGAGACCTCCAGAAGGGGGAAACTTCGAGCCAGGTGGGCTGAGGGATCCCATGCAACCATACCTCCAGGTAGGAGGTGGGTGATGTGGATTGACTGTCCCAAGGAGGAGGGGCAGGATCCTTGAAGTACCCAACCTCTTGGATGAGACCTTGCTATGGGAGCCCCGATGTGGAGTAGCAGGAACTGATTGATTGGATAGAGACAGATGCGGATGGAGCAGGAGAGAGAGCGACATTGTAGGGAATCCCAGGACAGTGCATAGCATGCATGCTGCAACAATGTGAGAGGCACAAGTGTTTTGCACATTGCTAGGTGGCACAGAGAAGTGTGCAATGGTGCGAGATGCATGGAGATGTTGCAGTAGCGCAGATGTCAAAGAGGGATCACTTGTCAGCAGCAGGTAAAGCTTCAACATCAGAGTATGTTCCTATCCCAACAGAGTGGTCAGTTGGGAGTGTTTTTGTTCCAAGTGTTGTTGAATCAAAGTGGAGCGAGTAGATGTGTTGCATGAAAAACATTCCAGAGTTACAGGATCAGGTTTGAGAGGAAGCCTTTCTTGTTGAGAGGGAGTGTTGAAAAGTGTGCAACAAGAAATGCTTGTTGAGAATGCAACAAGATGATGGAGCTTAGTGAAAAGGAGTCACCTTCACTAAGTGGGCCCGCAGGAAAATTATGGCGCAAAGTCTATTTTTGGATCACAACAGGAGTGATTAGAGTCTATTTTTAGACTGCTAGTCAAAAATAGAAAAGTCTAATATTATTATCTCATAATAATATTTGGACTATAAACTTTATCTTATTCTCTTGGAGCACTTCAGTTTGAGCTACAGATGTGGCATATGCAGCTGACAGAAGGAAATATGCTTTTTTTATGTGTTAGTTGAGCTATTGCATGCAGGACATCAGTTAGAACTCATGTGGTTGAGTTTGGTAGAGTTGGATGTGGAGTTAATGGAGTTGTGTTCAGCTTGACTTAGTTTAACTAGTTGTATTTAGTCTAACTCATCAATAGACTAAGTGATGAGTTTTGTGAATTAGTTATTAATCAATTCACTAATTATTAACTCATAATGCAACTGAAGAATACATCAGTTAACTCAGTGCATGTACAGTTCAGTGGAGACAAGTGTTAGAGGTTGAGATTGCTATCAATTGTGCATGAGATTGTGCACATGCATGGGATTGAGTTATGCCAATGATCTCTGCGTAATGTGGGCCAATACCAAGTGAAATATAGCTTGTGCTCACGTGATTTACAGTGTGGGTGATTTTCACAAGGTAAATAGGAGTTTGGATTAGCCATTCTCATTCATTCTCAGCAGGTATTGTGCAGTGGAGGCAGGCAAGCAGCGGAGGAGATTTGGAGATCAGATCTAAGATGCATTGTGTGTAATAGGTGGAGATAGTACTGAGTACTTGAGAGGAGTATTGTACTATGTAATGTTACATGTTCTCAATAATTAATATACAAATAGTGTGGGGTTTTCAGCTGTAAGCTTTCCCCGGGTTACATACTGTGTTAATGTGTGCATGCAATTGATGTTTCATTGTTTTTAATGCTACTAAATTGATGATCAACGTAGAGGAGGTTATGTATTATGCATGTATTCCGCAATAGTGTATAATTGGGATAATCTCTGTTGAATATCTGTTTATTATTCAAAATTTCTACATCCTTATCCACCATTGGAATGGCCATCTAATGATTGTGAGATTTAATTGATTTTATAGATTAAAGTTCACTTGCTTTCTTAGTATTAATTTTAGAATGACCGTGTAATCTTTGCTTTTTTAAAAACATTTCAATAGGGAAGATTTATGTATTTTCTAATTGGATTAAGTTTGAGGCAAGGGCTCATAGCTATTTAGTTTCCTTTCATGTTCTGTTATTTACTTTCTTAGATCAAACTATCAATTCATTGTATAATTGAATAAAGGATCAGGCCAGGAAGGTGACTTCAAATTGGGTGATTGAATGTTCAAACTATGCAATCATTGAACTTTACTTTTTCATGCTTTTAAGATCCTGATTTAATTGCATTAATTGATATTCCTAAAGATCGTTCTAAGAAATTGATTTAATCATATTTCAAGATTAAATAGTTGAATATTTGATACATGCAATTACTGAGTTATTTTCTACACATTTTAATTACTTTTCTAGGACATTAGAAGTTAAATTATAAATAGTTGCTTACACATCATCTCAAGAAGGTAACACTTCATAATTGAATGCTGGAGTAATTAGGCATACATTAGCTATTTTTGATTTCACAAGTTAATTGAATTTCATTTTCACTATTTGATTTCATAGATTAGATGAATTGGTTTTTGTTATTTTGTAGTTAGATTGATCTAAACTGAAAGACAATTTCTAACACATACAGTGCACGCATGCTTCACAAGTTTACGAAACCCTTGGGTTGAAAAATTAAATGATAGGCAATCACTTTGCCCCAACATTTTGGTGCTGTTGTTGGGGAAGTGTGCATAGAAACTAGCTTTCAATTTAGAGTGTATTTTATTTCTATTGTTTTTACTAACCATTTATGGGCAATGGATCTAGAATACAGCCCAAAGGCTACATTGAGGAATGGTAATAAGAAGCAGTTACGCCACAATATTCATCAATTCTTCAAGAGATCCTTGCGGAAAATCGAAACTTCAAGTTGATTTCGCATATCCCTTGCAGAAAATCGAAACTTCAAGTCGATTTCGCATATCCCTACAAACAATCAGGTATATTTTTCAAGTTGGGATATGAGCATTTGAAAAATTCTAATCCGTAAATGGCTTCATTGGAAGCATGAATATACTTAAAAAATAAAAAAATATAGTTTTTAGATAGATAGGTTTTTTTTTTAATAGTTTTTAGGATAAATTTGATGTTTTATGGTACATTAAGAACCACACATCTACTAACCTTTCGTAGGAAAAATTTGCAATAAAACAAATGGTTGAGAACAAAGAGCGCAAGCGAAGATCACAAACGATAATTTAAGGTATGAGATCAAGCATTTTCATTTTATTTTTGCAAAATTTATAGAGGAATCGATTGACAAAATCTTGACTATGCTAACAAAATAAATCTCTCAAGTATGCTCTTCTTGTGCACTTCGTGTGACCTGGAGGATCAAAAAAAGAAATTGTTTTGTTAGTATATCATAAAAATTATTTAGCTACTGTAAGACTTGCAAATCCATGTGCAAAAATCCTTACCTCTGTAATGCAAGAGTTAGATCTTCTCTTTTTCTTTGCTAGAAGACATCCATGCAGCCACAAGCCCAACCTTCAAAACCTGCAAATCAAAAATCATGGGAACATTTCTAGAAAATGCAACAGCATAGACACCCAATTTTAAAACGAATTTTCTAAGCAAACCAGGGCGAATCTGAAAAAAATGAGACATGGGTTTTCTCTGGAATGGGGTAAATTAGGTAAATTGTGAATGATTTCCTAAATTTTACAACTGTTTAGGAGAAATCTGAAATTGATTTTTGCAGAAAACGTAATTTCCAGAAAGCGTAAACTGTCTTGACACCTGATTTTAAAATGAGCTTTCTAAGCAAACCAGCGCGAATCTAAAAAAACTGGGACATGGGTTTTTTCAAGAACGGGATGAATTTAATAACTCGAAAATGAATTCCTCGGATTTGTAACCATTTGGGATAAATTGAGGGTTCTTCAGAGCTCAATTTTGCAGATTGCGTGAGGGAAAAATGATTTGTTTTGAACTATTTTAACATGGCAATTTGAAAGTAAAAAAATCCAAATCAATAAAAAAATCTACTCCACATGGCATGTGGTCTAAGAGTCCAAATAGATTTAATAAATTTGATTTTGAAAGAATCCAAGTGAATAACAAACTCTGCTCTTCATAACATGAAGTCTAAGAGTCCAATCTGATTTAATAAAGTTGAATTTAGATACATATGTGTCTCATTCCCTATGTGTGTCATGATTAAAATAAAAAAAATCATTTTCTTTATTATAATTTATTTTTGATAAAGAAAATTAATTTAAAAAAAAAAAAACATTTTTTTATTATAATTTCTTTTTGATAAAGAAAATTAAAAAAAAAAATTAAAAAAGAAAAATTGAAAGAGGAATTGCAATTATCACTGGATTTTGGCTCTAGTAAACCACAACATTGTTTCTTGCTCTTTGAATTCATTTTTGGTTATTTACTGACTTGGGTTGTTTGTTCAAGATTTTAGCTATGGAAACTGTGTACATTCGGCAGCTATGCATTTAACTCAATGATTTATTTGTCAAACAATGAATTCTAACCAGAAATTCCTGATCAACATGCCATTTCATCTGCTTACATCATCTTTCACTATAGCATCATGTTCCCATGCTACATTTTACATGACAATTTTCACTGTTTCATAAAAATTTCAAAACAGTCTAACTTTCTCATACAACATCGAAATTTGATGATTCAATCATCGTTGGAAAGATCTCGACGAAATATACAAAATGAGGAAGCTATTATCAGAT
This sequence comes from Pinus tabuliformis, assembly GCA_031772625.1. NCBI lineage: Eukaryota > Viridiplantae > Streptophyta > Pinopsida > Pinales > Pinaceae > Pinus > Pinus tabuliformis. Next base: position 842,197,002 of record CM062819.1, on the reverse strand, counting down.
TTTAGTAAAGAATAAAGAAATTTCTGAAAAGAAACAATAGGTAACTTGAGGCACTACTTTCGATGTAGGTATAAACTCTCATGGTTTTCTTTCATGAACTTGTTTAATAGTACTGATTCTTATTTTTCTATGTAAATTTCATTAACAAAGAAATTGATCACCTCTCTATTTTGATAAATTTACAATCCATTGGAGAAGAAGTACTAGTTTTTTACAAGTTCCACGAGGAAGAACAAATGACCATAAGCAAATAGTGTCTCTCAAAGACCACATTTATTTCACAAGAAAATGATTAGAGCAGCAACAAAGATGAAACATCAATGCATGAGCACATGCTAATGCATATTAGATCCAGCAGTTGCAATCCTTTTAGATGATAGTGTTTCCATTGCATCCATACTCCTTCAGTCAATAAAACCTTCATCTCATTTCCTTTGCAGTCGCATTGCATTTCACTTAGTCAGTCAATAAAATTCTCATCTCATTTTCCTTCACTGCTCATTTTTATTCATAGAAACTATATTTTCCTGCCTTGCTTTCACTAACTCATAACCCATTTTCATAAAGACATTCAACTCGCTTACATGTTGATTTGTCCTTTTACTTTCCATTCACTTGTCATTTTCCTTTCCGTTAAATAAACCTTGATCCACTGCAAAATTTTCCATTCATAGTCCTTCAAAATCATTGTTTCATGCTCGTGTTAGATGATGGAGGATTCCTTAAGACCTTCCTTCTAACAAGCCTTGGCCTATCGACATCGACATGTTATCTAGGTCGAAGGCTAGAGTCCTCATTAGTACCTTGAGGCTTGTATGCCTTAATGATAGGTTCTCTCGCCAACAATCATGGGAATACATCAATGTCCCTTGATCATTGGATCTTGCAAGTGGATTGACATTGGCTCATTTATTCGCCCTTCACAAGATGTACTTAGATACCTTGGCACTCATTGACATTAATGGCGAGTTTGCCTTGCATTGGTTAACAACATTCATCAATGGTCAGTAATCCAATGACCTCTCTTCATGCTCGACACCGACACATTTATTCACATGACTAGAGTTGTACCATTGGTTTTATAGCGATTGAAGGCTATATCATTTCAGTATTTTGCGGTAGATACAACAGATTTGGCAGCAGAAATAAAGAATCCACTTCACAACCTCATCCACCATTTATGCAACCAAGAAGAAAATGAATTCTACACTTCATTCCATGATCCAGAAACAACCACACTCTTCAATTTCCATAACTCATGCACATTGAAGGTAAGTGAAGGTATGTGGTTTTCTAATTTTTAGTCATGCAATTCCTTAGAATACTAAAATTGTAACTTTGGGAAATTCCTCACTTCCTCTTTCACATGATCATATCTTTAGTTGGGGGGAAGGGGCATCATTTCATATTCATATTTCATACACCATCACACATTTTCATTTCATTCTAACATACTTGTCATAATCAATTATGATTGCGTTATGATTCAAAACTTTATATGATTTGCAAATAATGTCTAAATTAAGAGCACACTATATGGCTGATTTTAAATATGCATTCTTAAATATGTTCAATGAATATTGCTGCAACAAAAAAGAAACAAGGTATTGAAACACAAGAACCAATACCAATTAGAATTTGGTTGAAACACAAGAACCAACCAAACATGTTGCAATTCAATTTATGACAAGGAATACTTTGCAAAAATAAATAAAATTGTCAAATGCAATGTTTAAGGACATATCATATAAGCCAAGCTCATTCAAAAGCAAAGACATTGTGAGCAAATCAAAGGAATTAATGCAATATTTTCATGAGGACATGCAATTACTCTAGTTGGGGGGTATCTTGGGCCTCCAAAATGTCTTTAAAATGACATCCACTTTCACCTTTATCACCACCATTTCACTCACATGTCGCAACCCCATAACTATATAACCTTTCATTAGCCACCATTTTCATAAATATTTGGGTTAGGATCCTTATTTACCAAAGTTATTTATTTTATGTGTTTAAAGTGAATTTATGATTAAAATCTAGGAAATTAACATGGTTTCATATATCTATATATGTGGCTTGAGTTTCATGACATTTGTAGGTCATTTGGAAGCTTCCAAGACACCCTTATGTGGCTTCCAATGCTCAAATTCGAATTCCCTTCAAAGGATATTTGGATAAAGGTCAAAGAAGGATATGTGTCCTATTTGGATTGTAACTCTATAAGGTGTCTCATCATTTCTTATTTGGATTAGAACTATATGAGACACTTAGGGGATATGTGTCTCATTATGAGCTATTTGGTTGTAACTATATGAGATTTTAGTGGATCCTCATTAAATATTGTAGCTTCTTATGTTTTTTTATAAATAGGAGCCATCTACTTTGAAAGACATGTGTAAAGTTGGAGAAATGCTCATGTTTTTAATAGAGAATTTAGAGCTTATACTTGGAGATTTGAAGATTTAGTTTTGCTTGCATATGGAGCTTCTTCACTTGCCATCCTCATACACCATTAGAATGGCCATCTAATGATTGTTAGATTTAATTGCTTTTATAGATTAAAGTTCACTTTCTTTCTTAGTATTAGTTTTAGAATGACTGCGTAATCTTTGCTTTTCTAAAAACATTTCAATAGGGAAGATTTATGTATTTTCTAATTGGATTAAGTTTGAGGCAAGGGCTCATAGTTATTTAGTTTCCTTTCATGTTCTGTTATTTACTTTCTTAGATCAAACTATCAATTCATTGTATAATTTAATAAAGGATCAGGCCAAGAAGGTGACTTCAAATTGGGTGATTGAATGTTCAACCCATGCAATCATTGAGCTTTACTTTTTCATGCTTTTATATTTGCTTTTAAGATATTGATTTAATTGCATTAACTTATATTCCTAAAGATCATTCTAAGAAATTGATTTAATCATATTTCAAGATTGAATGGTTGAATATTTGATACATGCAATTACTGAGTTATTTTCTACACACTTTACTTGCTTTTCTAGGACATTAGAAGTTAAACTATAAATAGTTGCTTACACATCATCTCAAGAAGGTAACACTTCATAATTGAATGCTGGAGTAACTAAGTATACATTAGCTATTTTTTATTTCACAAGTTAATTGAATTTCATTTTCATTATTTGATTTCATAGATTAGATGAATTGGTTTTCGTTATTTTATAGTCAGATTGATCTAAACTGAAAGACAATTTCAAGAACATACAATGCACGCATGCTTCACAAGTTTACAAAACCCCCAGGTTGACAAATTAAATGATAGGAAATAACTTTTCCCCAACAGGAAGTGTGGCAGAAGGATGGGGAGTTGTTTGTGTCTCAAGGCAAGTATGCTAATGAGAGACTCAAAGAGATTCCACATGAAGAAGTGCAAGCCCATGCAGACTCCTCTAGCAGGTAACTGGAGGAAGGAGGATGTTACTTAAAGAGAAGTAGTAGAGGCTACTGTGTATCGGAAGCTTGTGGGTTCACTAATGTATTTAGTGAACACATGAACAGATTTGTGCTCTGCGGTGAACAAGCTAAGTCAAGCTATGGTTCAGCCTACCAAGATGTTTTGGAAGGTAGCTAAGCATGGTTTGAGATACCTCATAGGAACATCTCAGTATGGATTATGTTACAGATGGACAGAGGGAGTGAAGCTACAAGGCTTCACAGATGCAGATTGGGTAGGGAGTCCATCAGATCGGAAGAGCACACCCGGAGGAATTTTCAACCTTGGGTTAGCTGCAGTTTCTTGGTACAACAGGAAACAAAGGTCAGTAGCACTCAACTTAGTAGAGGCTGAATACATAGCTGCAAGTCAGGCAACATGTGAGGCCATTTGGATGCAAAAAAATTTAGTTGGTTTGTTTGATCAGAGGATGGATCCAACTATGATCTATTGTGATAATCAGAGTTGTATCAAACTCTTTGAGAATCCAGTATTTCATGACAGGTCCAAGCACATCGACATTTGGTATCATCGTCTCAAGACTGTGTGGCGAGGAGGATCCTGTTGTTGCAATATATTTCAACCAAGGAGCAAGATGTTGACATTATGACTAAGGCATGTCAAAGTGTAAATTCGAGTTCCATAGAGACATGATCGGGGTGGCAGATAATCCTTTTCTTGTTGAGAGAGAGTGTTGAAATGTGGCAAGAAGAATATCCCAATTTTAATTTGTCCTTGAATTAAAATTGAGAATTGAAATTTGAATTTAGTCTCGCCAGTTGTTTGAAAAATAATTAATTAACTCATCTTGAGCTAATTAGTTGGAGAAATTCAAACATGAAGTCTTTGTGAAGTCATGCAACAATTATCCCTTTGATTGAGGAAGTTATCTCTTAATTAATGAGATAAGGGTGAGTTGTATTTGATTTGTAATTAGTTAACTCAGTTAACTGAGTTAAGTCCAGTTAAATTAGATCCAAACAGTTTGTGGAACTTATTGTGAGTTCAGTCAGTTAATGCATGCATGCATGAAACTAGTGTACTCCACATAACTGAATATTCTCTCATAAATAACTCATGCATGTTAGTTCAGAAAAAGACCCAGTTGAGATTAAAGGTAGGGACAATGTACTATCAGTTGCATGAATTTTTCTATAAGAAAATATCTTGCATGCAGAAGGAATTCATTCCTTGAGATTTGTGTAGTTTTACAGTGTGTTGGAGCAGTGTGTGAGATCAGTGTCACACAAGGTTACAACTAGAACACCCAGGGAAAATAGCACAAGGAAATAGGAGGCTTGGAGGGTAGAGAGAAAGGCATATGAGTTGTCTAGTCTGTCTATAAGCAGTGAGAGGGATTGCACTGAGAGCTTGATAGCTGTGAGAGCTAAAGCTTTGTGTAATCCTGAGATATTTTCACTTGTATGATAATATAGATAGCTGGTTTTGAGTTGAAGCTTTCCCCAGAGTATTATTCTATGTTTCATGTGTATTAATTCTTCTTCTCTATTATATGTTTTCTGTTTTATCTTTCTCAAATTGATTCAGCTTCTGCAAGTTTGATTGTAGAGGTAGATTAAGTATTGTGCTTTAGTTTATGGCATAATCAGGTTAGTCTACACTGAGAATTTCTACACATTGTAGAGAGGTATATAGGAAAGGATTATCTGTTCGAGCATCTGGCTCAATGGGCGAAGGCACGGGGAGAGGAACCATAGCCAGAATGGGTTCATATATTCTGCCACACTCTAGATACTATTTTGATGAACTGGTATCTCGATATAGAGCTGCGACATGGAACCACATAGCAGGATGTTCTGAAGGAAAGTTTTCTCTTAACTTTAAGTTTTGAGGATGGATTTCAATGTATTGATGAAGCTTTACAGGAGATTAAGGTTGCAATATTCAGAATGCTCAAAGATCCTATCACATGGCTACAACCAAACTAGAGTACACAGCTGCGCCATGCATTGTAATGCTACAATGTGACCATAGAAGAAGGCAAGGAAGATCCTAGGAACATCAGTATTCCAGAGTTAGAAGGAAAGAACAAAGTCACGAGGCCTAAGGAAGAAGTTCTTGACATCTCAAAGTCCTTGAAAACTAAGGAGGTGATCATTGGGTCAAAACTGCAATCGAAGTTCACAAATATAGGTGATTACTACGATGAGGAAATAGTGGGCAAAGGATATTAGGACATGTTTCCCACAAAATTCTCTGATTTGAAGGGGATAGTAGATGATTTGGGTGTGATTAATATCACTCTGAAGCCAGATGCGAAGCCGGTGAAGCAGCGCCCATTCTGGTTGAATCCTAAGTACAAGGAAAAGGTTCACAAAGAATTAGCTAAGATGCTTACAACTAGGATTATTGAGCCTATCGAGGAATCATACTAGGTTAGTCCTATGGTGGTTCATGAAAAGAAGATGAAAGGAAAAAATTGAATCTGTGTAGATTTAAGAAAGTTGAATGATGCTTGTGTCCATGATTCATTCCCTACTCCATTCACGGATGAAGTATTGGAGAGTGTTGGAGGTTAGGAATCCCATTCGTTTACTGATGGGTTCTGAGGGTATCATCAGAGAAAAATTGTGCCAAAATATCAGAGTAAGACTACCTTCGTTATAGAATGGGGGTGTTTTCAGTATAGAGTTATGCCCTTTGGACTTAAGAATGCCCCTGCAATATTTTCTAGGGTGGTAGTCACAACTTTCAAAGAATTTATTCATAAGTTCTTGGAGGTTTACTTTGATGACTGCACAATGTTTGGGTTAGTAAAGAAGCATGTTTCCAGTCTTCACCTCATGCTGGATACTTGTCGAATGTATCAGATATGCCTTAATCTGTAGAAGTGCATATTTTTTGTACCATATGGGATACTCTTGGGCCATGTTGTTTGTAAGTAGAGGTTGATGGTGGACCCTACCAAGATTACAGTGATTATCAATTTGGAGCCTCCGAGGAATGTCAAATAGTTGTGCGTGATGTTTGGCCATAGAGGGTTTTATAGGAAGTTCATCAAAGCATATGCATAGATCACTACACCCATGGAAAGATTACTGAAGAAGGATGTGATGTTTTTCTTGGATGATGATTTCTAGAAGAGTTTGTATGTATTAAAGGAAAAAATGGTCACAACGCCTATTCTAGTATTCCCGGACTGGAAGAAGGGATTCCATTTACATGTAGATGCATCCTACATAACATTAGGAGATGTGCTAACCCAGGTAGGTGCAGGTGATATTGACCATCTGATAGCATTTGCAAGTAGGAATTTATCTAAGGCAGAGAAGAATTATTCAACTACAGAGCACGAAGGGTTATATATGGTGTATGCGCTCCAAAAGTTTAGGCATTATTTCTTTCGTGCGCACTTCAAAATGTACACAAATCATTCCGCTTTGATGTACCTATTCAACAAGCTTGTGTTAGGGGGGGATTTGTAGATGGTTGCTGCTCTTTGAAGAATATGACTTTTAGGTAGTTGTAAATCCAGGGCGATTAAATGATGGACTAGATCACCTCTCGTGGATTGAGAATGGTGACGAGCCTACAAATCTAGATGAAGTATTTCCTAATGCACAAATCTTTGTTGTGTGCATCGCAAACGAACATTTTGCAAACATAATTCAGTGCTTGTCTACGGGTACAACTCCTGAAGGGTATACAACGTAGCAGAAGAAAGAATTGGTGGTCAGGGCAACCGATTTTTCTGTTATTGCAGGAAACTTATATAAAATTGGATCGGTTGAAGTGTTGTGTAGGTATTCCCCAAATTATGAATGACAAAGTATCCTCACTAAAGCACATGGAGGAGTTATGGGAGGACATTATGCGGGAAGGGAAATTATGAAGAATATCTTACGAGCTGGGCTATGGTGGCCAACTGTGCATAAGGATTCCAAGGATTATTGCAGGGCTTGCAATGTATGTCAGATAATAGGGACGTCATCGTGAAGGGATGAATTACCTCCGAACCCATAAGTATCACTACAAGCATTTGATAAGTGGGCAATAGACTTTATGGGACCAATTAAGCCACTAGGAAAGAAGATAGGAGTAAGATACATCATCACAGTGACCGAATACCTGACCAGGTGGGTTGAGGTGTAGCCCGTAAAGGATTGTAGTGCAACCACAGTTGTAAAGTTAATTTTTGAAGACATTTTGTCTCTGTTTGGCTGCCCTAAAATTTTGATGAGCGATAGGGGGTCGTACTTCTTAAATGAAACAATTGTTTCCTTACTTGAAGATTTCCATATGTATCATTAGAAAAGTATGCCATATCATCCTCAAGTGAATGGAACAGTGGAAGCCTTCAATAAAATATTGGAAAATTCTTTAACGAATATTTGTAATGAAAATCAGAATGATTGGGATGTGTGCATAACAACTATTATGTGGGTGCATAGAACTACCTATAAAAAGTTGGCTGGACATACACTATTTAGATTGGTTTATGGACAACAAGTCGTGATGCCGACGGATTACATCATGTTAGTTTGTAGATTGCTTCAATCACATATATGGTTGATCAAGATACCATGGAAGAATGCCTCGTGTAGATAGTTGAGTTGGAAGAAGATCAATTCTTGGTTGGTTTTCATCAACAGGTGTAGAAGGCTTGCGAAAAGGTGTGGCATGATCGCCATATTAAACATCGCACCTTTAAAGTTGGGGATTTAGTGCTACTATATGACAACAAGTTTATGAAGTTTCTAGGAAAGTTCCATATGCATTGGCTGGGGCCATATATCGTCAAGGAGATTATAGATGGAGGTGTAGGTCGACTCACCAAGCTGAATGGGGAATTGTTTCCAGGATAGGTCAATGTGAGGTAGTTAAAGTTGTACAAGGTTGATCCCGCCCCTATGCAATGACTATATGAATTCAGGATAGTCTTAGTACTCTAGGTAGTTGCAAGGAAGTACGAGACTATAAACTACGCTATCAGAAGGATAGTTTGTCGAAGTGAATGGGTTGCACGACGAATAAAGGGAAGGTGCACATGAGAGATATGATGAAGGAGTTATGCTGGCATGGTGGGTCCCGCACATCCTGGTCAAAATGTGACCATTGGAAGCACTGCATATGATTGGATTGTGATGAGTAAGTGTCTCGTTGATGAACTGCCGACACCAGTGGTATATCTGGCTATGCAGTGTGCCAGAGGAGTCCAATATAACTGGGCTTAGTATCTATGCCATGAGTTCCTGGAGGATTGTATAGAGGCCCAAGATGATGGAAAAGCATTCCACTATGCACGACTACTTTTTTTTATCGCATTGGTGGCATGGAGGATGCCAGAGGAAAGACAGTTCTCGCAGCATGATCCATACCTATGGGAGATCGCTAAATTCGCCTCACTGTGGGCACCGAAGGACCCTGAGCATGTTATTGAGAAAAAAATATTTTGGGTCCTATTTGAATATGAGTTGGGGATGGTGATTAATCAACGGCCATAGTTATCACCAAGCTTTCATGCCTAGTATGCTAATGTTGTTGTTTTCAAAGCATATTTTCATAATCTGTCTATCCGCACGAACAAAGATGCAATATGAAAATGGCATAAGTTGCCATATTTGGTTGCCGAAGATGATAATATGGGGATCATCAGTAAATTCCTGAGTGACTGGTTCACCCCATCTAATGGAGGCACAGGAACCAGTAGGGTTGCCTAAGGTGAAGCAGAGAAAACCACAACTATGACAACAACAATGAAGGATAAGAAGAAGGAAGCATAGAAGGCTTCGGTGAAAGACAAGGCCATGGAAAAATAAAAGGCCATGCAGTAGAAAGAGGATTCTATAAAGGAAAGAGGATCACTGAAAGAGAAGGTCTCTTCCAAAGAGACAAAAGCACCAAAGGAGAAAGATGCCACCACGTCGCAAGCCACTATTGACCTTGACGAATCTGAAACAAAGTGCACCAACATAGAGGTAGAGACAGAGGGTGAAGAGGAAGGGGGCACAGACTTTGATTCCCCCTTCATTGTTAAAAAGAGGTAAAAGCAGAGTTCTATGGGACCTCACAAGAAGCAGAAGTCTGACAAGTCTGCGAGCATGACACCGATGGTCCTCACGAAGGGCGACCTAGATGAAATCAACGATGTGGTCCCGAACACCACAGAAATAATTTGGAGCCAGATCGAGAACTAGTACCATCAGACACTAGATAAGGTCAAACAAGGCTTGAGGGAATTGTAGCTCCAAACAAGGGTTATTCAAGTGAGCGTTGGACAAGCGAGCTTGAAGCAAGTGAGTGGGTCAGCCTTAGCAAAAAAGATCACCACAAATATTCGTGCAATGCAGTTACCATAGGGATAATTTCACCTTGAGACTTCAAAAGATAGGGCATGCCTATTGCATATAAAAAATTTGAGTCTAACCCTTGAAAAACTCCCTATTTAGAAACTGCATGAGCTGCATCAAGGAGTATCAGATGAGCTCAGAGTTCGGGAACAATGAGCACTACTGGTTATCAATGAAGTAAAGACCAACAACCAATAGATGTTCGAGGAAAATGCACAGGCACTCAAGGAACGGGAAGAAGTCATTGTGCGTAGTCAGCAGCAATAGCGCAGGCTTGTAGTGAGATTCTTGAGCTCCAAATCTTAGTAGAAGCGACCTCCACAAAGAATATCTAGAATTTAGCGGCCGCAGTGAAAGAATAAAAGGAGGAAATTGGCAAGGTCCGATTTGAGCTGCAGCTGCAGATATCTGAGCTTCAACTTAAGCTGCAACCAACTACTCCTTTGGAAGTTAGAGAGCAGCGCGAGGCTACTATTAAAGAAGACATGACTACACTAGGAGCTACACTCAAGGATTGCAACCAGTTGTTTGAACAGACCATGGAGATGTGGACCTCACTATAGGAGGATCCACACTTGTAGAATATTGAAACAAATATCTAAGAAAAGCAAAGGAAGTTCGATGATATCAAAGCTACAACACAGACCTTAGCACCAGTGCAAAGGTTCACTAGATTACAGGAGGGAAAATTCATCTAGACCGAGATTGATGATCTATGTCAGAAGGCATCCATCATATCCTTAAGGACACAATCTTAGGTAGATGAGGCAAGCCATTTCTCACAGACAGTGCAGAGAAAGCTAAAGGTTATGTAGCAGACATAGAGAACCATGAGCTTTGCAGTTGAGGGTCCAACTACCGAGAAACTGGTTGAAGAAGTTCATCAGGATGTTGCGCAGGAAGCAGTGGATCTTAAAGCATTGAAGACAGAATTTAGCAGTCTACAGGCGAAGATCGAGGCAAAACCAGTAGAGTGACTGGGGATGAGTCACGACTTTGGGTTGGGGTCCTATTAGGATAGGGTCCCCTGAGGGCAATTTTGTAAAAAGTATTGTAAAGTCTTCACATTTTGAGGAGCGGAGTGCTCAGGTCTATATGAGTCAAAGGGGCTTTAGGAAGGTCAAATCCCCTTAGTTCGTTAGAAGTTAAGTTGTTTTGTGACCCACCCATCGTTTGCAGACCATGGTATTGTAATGAAGAGAGATATAAAACGAGTCATAGACGGTCATAGAAAAGTCAGTCAGGATAACGAAAAGCATAGATAGGAAAGTTTTGGGTCTGCATTGCCTAACCGGTACTTGGGAGAAGGGGAAGGCTCCTGCAGCTGTGTGCGCAGAGACCTTGGTAAGTCCACAGCTGAGTGCGCAAGCCCCTGCAACTATGTGCGCAAGTTTGGAAGAGTCTATAATTGAAGATCTAAGCATATGGAGCAATGGGTTATCCAAGTCTGGGATATGGAGTGATGGGTGAACATGATGCGTCAAGACATAAAACTGTGTGCGACACATACCAACTCATTGAGAAAACTTAGACAATCTTGAACAATGACAAGTATACATCAAAATGCCACTTTGCATGCACTACCCAAGTATAGTGGGTGAAGTGTGTGACTGTGACCAAAAGTGTCATGTTACAACAATAAATATGTTGCAACCATGAAATGCACTTGAAATTTTTCTAATGAATGCGTTAACACTTGAGAACATTCCAGAACGCTTGAAACATATAGGATAGCATGAGAAGACACTTCATGATCAAGGCAACATTAGATAGGATAGTGATAGTAGGCTCCAAAATTTGAATATACTGAAATGTTTTGAGGGTGTTGTAGTAGTGACAACATATATATAGATGCCAAAAAATAAATTCAAAATATTGAAATCCAAAACATATTTTTTTAATTTGATATTGACCCTTTTTAAATCCAAATTCATGATTTCAACATCAACATTAACACTTTCAAATCTCAAAATTTATACTTTCAATAGTGAAATTGAAAATTTTCTTACACTTTTGGAATCAAAATTATTTGAAATTCACACTATTAAAGACCAATATTCATACTTTTAGAACCCAATTTTGCACTTTAGAAACATTAACATTCCAACTTCCAAGAATAAAATGCATAGTTTTCAAACCCTTAAACACTATCCGTAACTACCTTAATCCAGTCAAAGACAAAATTGATCCTAAATTCCATAAAGGTGTCTACTTAATCCCCTGCTCATGCGGAAAACCATATGTAGGTGAGACTGGGAGATCCTTTAACACAAGAATCTAGGAACACTCAGCTGAGATTAAACACAATCAATCCAAATCCTCAGCTCTAGCTGAACATTCTAATAAAACTAAACACCAAATATGTATAGAAGATACATGTATCTTAGCTAAAAGTTATCACTACTTCATAAGGAAATTCAGAGAATCCATAGAAATTAGCAAACACCCTAATAACCTCAACAGAGACGACGGATGGACCATAAGCGAAAACTGGATTCCAGTCCTCACATCCAAATCTACCCCTACCTAACTATAATAACCATAACCATAATATAAATACAAAGTAAAAACAATCACAATAAAACATAAATAATTAAAATATGAAATAATTAATACAAATATTATTAATATAACCATAACCCTAATAAAAATAATAATTCGATAATAATTTAAAAATCCCTAAATATCACAAAAATACAATTAAATTTACAAAACTTAATAGAATAATTAAATTAATTCTATCACAATTTTAAACCCTAAACATCACAAAAATATAATTAAATTAACAAAATACAATAAAACAATTAAAATTATAATTAAAACAAATAAAATAATAATTTAATAAATCCTAATACTTGTCGGCTAAGCATCTCATACATCTCTATATATTTGAAAAAATGAGAACAATCTTTCAATAATCTATCACATCCTGAAGATGAACCACCGTTGCTGGTTTGAAACGTCGATAAAAAAGAAACCTAATGTGATGTATCTGGAAGATAATCTACATGATCATTCAATGTTGATTTATTACGGTAGTGCCTATAATTTTGTTAACCACTAATAAGCCAAATTTCTCAAATGCTTTATATGCCTAGCACTATGGTTTCAAGTAATGATTGTAGATGGAGGTACCATAAATTGTTTCAAGAAGTGGCATAATATTAAGATCATGATGGGGGATTTTTTCTTGAAAAGGTCAATGATTGCAATCCAAATGAAAGGCTTGGTGTTTTTGTATTGGTATAATTGTTAAAGCCATTGGAAATAATGGCTTCCAATAACTTTTCATGATATTTTTATTAAAAGGCAATGAAATTGTATTCACTGATATTTAAGGGAAACCATCTAAAGTAATAATTTCAAACAACATGACAACATTGTCAAGAAGGGGGACATCCATGAGTAATTCAATAATTATATTAAATATATGTGTAAATATTTAATCCCTCTTTTCCTTTGTATCTCCAAAGAGTTATCGACAAGCATTCCAAAATACTTTCTAAGATTCTCAAAATTCTTCCCCATAATTGAGAGCATAATAGTATATTTAACTCGTCCTAATAATTCATCATCCTAATATCTAACCTTTGCATGTATTTTCATTCATATAAGAGTTAGATTGAACATATGGTCCAAGAAATGCTAGAGTTTGAGCATTATTCAACCTAGCTAAACTACTTTTTCATCACAAGTGGTGATGGTTTACAACAATAATTATTCATGGTTTATATTTTTATATTATGGAGAACTAAAATAGATCATCATGTAGAGAGAAGTTTTATTTACTAAGATGTATATTTATTGAGGATGTAATCATTTCAAGATGAGAGAAGTAGACAACCCCGAAATAAAATTTAGAACACATGAAGACCATGATGAGTTTATAGTGATTACTTTTAGGATTAATAATGCACCAATACATTTCAAATCTCAACAAGTTTTATTTGTAATCCCTTCCGAAAAAATAAAGTGGTTGTATTTTTTGATGATATACTATTTTGAAACAAATCTTGGAAAGAGCACCTAAAAAATATTGATAATTTCTTAAAACTATTGGAGGATAAAAAACTATATGTGAAACCTTCTGTTATGAAACCAGCTCAAGAAAAGATAGAAAAGATAGATCAATGCCTTAGAATTCAGCCTCTTCGAGGGGGAAACCTCCTTTACATTACATAAATGAACAATTCTTGGATGATACAAATGAAAAGACCTCCTTTCTATATATAGGAGTCTAAGGGGTCATAACATAATCAGAGCCGACATAACAATAGTAATGTAAGGGCACAATAATAACAATAGTGGGCTTCTATGGGGCACATTAGTAACAATATGGGCACTACATGGGTACATCAATATAATAAGTGGGTTTTACTAATAACAATAAGGGGTTACACTAGTAGTATAGGGGCCTAACATGCCCCTCTCCTTCAAAAAGCGTTGTCCTCAACGCTTGAGTAGTTCTTGATGCTTCTGTATAAAAGTCCTGTCCTCCCATGTCGAATCTTCAGCGGGTAAGTTCTTCCACTTGATGAGATACTCTGAAATTGATCGATTTCGTAGCTGTCGGGTTCTTGTTTCTGTGACTGCTCCAGGTTCCAATATGATTTTTCCTTCCTTTTCAATATCTGGCAATATTGTTTGAATTGGGATCTTTTGCAACTTTTGAATAAGTGGCCATACTTCTTTGTCCTTCCCCCATTCATCCCTTGCTTCGTTTATCCAATCTGGTTGGATAATAGAAATAGCACAAAACAATTCTTCCACATCCTCATCCTTGAAGAGTCTTCCCATTCGGTAAGGTCGCCATTTTTTAAGTGCATGTATTATTGCCAACATTTCCTTCTCATAAATAGCTTGCTTGAGATGTAGTAGTAAAAATACCCAATCACATACATCAAAACATGTTTCACTACGATGTTGATCTACCTGTTGTTTCGTTTGATTTTGGACCGAAGTGGTGTTATCCTTTAAAATTTGGAGAACTTGTTGTTGATGCTCAATGTGATCTTTCACTGCTTGAACCTTTTTCTTCTTGATATGTCCTTCTATCTCTGGAGTTTGAGGAGTGGTAATTTCGACCAATGAATTACAGGATATGGTTGGATTCATTTCTTCTTTCTCGATGTGATCTTTCACTTATTTCACCTTTTTCTTCTTGATATGTCCTTCTATCTTGAGAGTTTGAGGAGTGGTAATTATTGCCAATGCTTTACAAGATATGGTCTGATTCATTTCTTCTTTCTCTGGGTTGGGGTCCTCGCGTATATCTTCTTCTTTTGATGTTTCTTGATCCTTTTCTTCCTCCTCTTCATATTCTATGTAAAATAATTTCTTCTCAGCACACTTATGACCTTTAGTGCATTTGCTATCACAATTGTAACAAAGCCCTTTTTCTCTTTTTTCTTCCAATTTTTGTGGTGTAACCCTTGTAGGTTGCGGAAGGCTAGGAGAAACAACACTTCCATCTTTATAGTTGTGAGGGGTATGCTTCCAGGTTTCCATAATTTTTCTTTCCAATATGTCACAAAGCCCTTTTACTTTTTCCAATTGTTGTGGTGTTGCTTTAAAGAAGGCGTTGCTCTTTGTATCCTCATAATGTGCTATCATTTCCTCCTTGAAAATTGACCACGTAACAAGTTGTTTATGGGAACAAAGCCCTTCGTACCATAAAAATTGATCTGGTTCTAAATATGAAGATGCAATACATACCTTTTGTAATAGTTGTACACCATGTAGATCAAAATATTGCTCCATCTGAAGTATCCAATTTACCGGATCCTTGCCATCAAACTTCCTCATCTTGCTTTTTCTTGATTTTAGGAGCTCGACATTGAAATGACTGTAACTCTGTACTTTCAGATCTTTAAGTTCTTAAATTGCGAACTATAGTATCCCTCTGTGTCCTCTTTCCAATGCCACAAGTCTGACCCAAATTGGATTCTCCAAGGAAGAGTTATGTGAAATCTCCCACAGTGACTTGCTTTTAGACTAGTTCAGTAGAGCGAAATTGTACGACGTGCCAAGATTCACAGTTTCAACCTTTGAATCTGAAACACACATACAAGAAACTACAGTCTGTTTTCTTTTTGTACCTTCTTATGAAATTTCAATCCGATCCCCAGAGAGAAAGTTATGACGATTTTCCCCAGGTCACCTGTTTTGAATGTAATTCAGCAGTCTACAAAAGGACCAACTTCCTTAGATCATATCTCCGCAAATATCGCACAAAAAGCTCTGAAATTCGGAACAAAGGTTCAGCACAATTTCTTCTCAAATGGGTTTTTTTTTAGACTTTTGAAACGTCACAGAAAAAAAGTTATAGCGAAAATTCCACGATGACCTGTTTGGAGCAGCGAAACCCGAGAATCCAAAGCTCTGATACCAAATGTTATGAAACCAGCTCAAGAAAAGATAGAAAAGATATATCAACGCCTTAGAATTCAGCCTCTTCGAGGGGGCAACCTCCTTTACATTACATAAATGAACAATTCTTGGATGATACAAATGAAAAGACCTCCTTTCTATATATATGAGTCTAAGGGGTCATAACATAATCAGAGTTGACATAACAATAATAATGTAAGGGTACAATAATAACAATAGTGGGCTTCTATGGGGCACATTAGTAACAATATGGGCACTACATGGGTACATCAATATAATAAGTGGGTTTTACTAATAACAATAAGGGGTTACACTAGTAGTATAGGGGCCTAACACCTTCCAAGGTTCATTTAGGGTTAAAGAAGTGGAATATGAAAAGCATATTCTATCTAATGAGAGCATCAACACAAAAGCTAAAAATGTTAAATTTGTATTATAATGGTGAATTCCCAAATCCCTAAAGAATATTAGGGGATTCTTATTATTGATATTTTTTTCTATATTTTGGACTAGAAGTATGGTCAAATAATAAGTCCTATAATAAAATTACTAAAAATGATGGTTTTTTAAAAACTAAAGAAGTTGGAATCAACACTGACCCTAACAATATTAAATCTATATTAGAATGGTGAATTCACAAATCTCTAAAGAATACTATGGGATTATTATTATTGACAATTTTTGTTATATTTTTTACTAGAAGTATGGTCAAATAATAAGTCCTACAATAAAATTACTAAAAAATTATGGTTTTCTAATTAAACCTAAAGAAGCAACCCAATCTCTTGAGAAATAAAATTTAACCATGTGTATCACTCCTACCTTAACCACATCTAACTTCACAACCCATGTTGTGGAGTGTGATACCTTTTGGCATGACATTGGTGTAGTTCAAAGGAAATAAGTGAAGCCTCTTACATATTGTGTAGTTAAGAAATATTTTCTTTAATAGGAAAAAATGTTAATGTAAAATAGATCATGATGGTATAAACTACTTAGAAGACAAGTAGCTTAAGAATAACAACAAAAATGTGTCACATACATTTCAAATACCATGGGTAAATACCATGCTTTACAAAATCCATGGGTGAATACCATGGAAAAACATAATAACTTAAGTTACCATGGCTAAATATAATAAATTACAATATGATGGGTAAATAACATGGTTTACAAAATCCATGGGTAAATGCCATGGGCGAGAATTATAAAGAAAATGTGGTAATGGAAGCACTTTCAAGGAAAGAAGAGGGAATTGAATCCTTACTTTGTGTTATATCCATTCCACAAGAAGATTGGATAGAAGAAGAATTGATATTATGGAAACCAAACCATACCACATGAAAACTCACTTCACGACTACAACATGACCATAGTAAATAAAATCAATTTGTGGAAGAATAATTCGCTAAAGAGTGAGGATCACTGATATTTACATCAAAAATACAAACTTAGATAAAATGTACTTTAAATACACACTTCTATAAGTGGAGACTCAAAATTTCTAAAAAATTATCATGGGATGAAGAAGAAATTTTCTTATGAATGTTACAAACCTAGGTTTAAAATGTTAAATTTCCGTGAATCTATACAACTACTTAGATGAATATCTAAAAATTGAAATCTAGTTTTATTTCACCAAGATACAAAGTCTCTTAAAAATTCGTAAGTAGTGGAATAAAAACACAGAGATAAAAACACAAGCATAAATTGACACACTTATTTTCCCTGGAAACTCAATAAGGAAAACGTGCTTGCTTGATCTGGCATTTTAATGATTATCTTGGAGCAACTGAATCTATTACAAAAAAATGTATCCCTCTTGAGAAAGTTTTATGGTTCTCTTACAAATCTCAGATGATATAGTTGATCTTGGCCCTCTAGCTCACAACCAATCCTTTGTTGCCTCCTTGACTTGCTTTGCAAGCTATACTTCCTTGCTCAATTCTACTCCTCTTTCCTTGCACACTTAGAAACCTTATTCCTTGTATAGATTCCTTATTTCCTAGCACACTTCAGGTCCTATTTTCTTTCACACTATTGTCCTATTTCTTATTACACTTCATCTTCTTAATTTTTAGGACCCCAAATCCTCTTCTGTGTAGACAACCAACTCCTAAACCCTTGCATACTTGTTCCTCCTATTTCTTATGAAACAATTATTGTGCTCTCCACAAACAAGGGTCTCTCACACTAACTCATGAGATTTGTCTTGTCACAATCCTTTATGCACAAAAAAATTTGTATTCCTTGTGAATTCTTCCTCCTCTTTATATGCCCAATTCGAACATGCAAGGAGGCTCAGTTCAAATGTAGAACTCAAGTTTTGATTGACAAGTTAAATAAGAGTGTCACTCTTTCTATCTCCAATCAACACTAGATTCCTTAACTCGTCCTTCCTTCAAACAATACTAAAGACTAACTCTCTCTAATTGAACTTGTAACTGTCACCTCGTTCTATAATTAAACTAAAGAAAACAACATTTCAATGAAGCTCCAACTCTACGCATTCTAACTTGATTATTATTCTGGTAAACTAGAAATATCTCATCCTAAATTAAGTTTAACCCATGAGGACAACTCGAGGTCTTCATAGGCTAAATAACAAGCCATAAAAACTTTCTCACTAAAGTTTCAACACTCCCTCTTAGAAAGGAAGGTAATTTCAGAAGAACCTCATCCACTTTTATCCATCTTCAACGCCACCACATTATCCATTATTTCAACTTCTCCCTCTGAACTAGAGGACATTATTTCTTTCTCCTATGGAATTTGATCTAAAGACATGTTCTTTCCAACCATGCTCTATTAGTCTATCTCCTCAGTCATAAGTACCATGTACCTCGTGTATATCGGTGGTTTCTTACTCTGCCTTAAGGCAGTACTGGGAGGTCCAACTCTCTTATGATCCTCCCTAAAAAAATCTTCAACCCACTTGGATCAAACTCTCATTATACTGAGAGTCACTAACTTAATGGCTACCTCCACTCACCCTGGGATATTTTCCTCATCATCCTGCTAGTCAGCCCAACTGCCAACTAGCTAAGACTCAAACTCAAATACTGCATATTGAGTAGCTTCTTCTCACAATACTACATTTGGACAGAAATTCCAATGGAAGAATCTGATAGAACAGATAAAATCAGAAAAAGTATTGGAAGTGAAAGGTACTTTTTTGGTTTTTTTTTTCTAAAATCCTGATGCCCATCAAATTTCTCGAGAGGGTTCTATAAAGGTTAAATATTTGACGAAATGTCATATTCCATTGAGTATCCAACATTTTTCCTATAATCCTTCCTATTGTCAAATATCCAACATGAGTTCTTTTGTCATCAGATATCTGATGTTATATCCAATATGAAAATGTGTTTTCCAATTTCTGACAAATGGCAAATAACCGTTGCATAATGCTCAATTCCACAATTAATGGATTTTTTCACTAACAACATCTAATACGAGACAGCTAATTTACGGAGTTTAACTGATTAAAATATTACCAACATTAATATTATAATTAAATATACTAATATCAATATCTATAATATATTAATTTTAATATTGTGTGTATATATATATATATATATATATATATATATATATATATATATATATATATATATATATATATATATATATATATATATATATATAGATATATATATATATATATATATATATATATATATATATATATATATATATGCCCTAACATCATAAAAAATTGACATAGTTGCTATATATATTAGTTGCAATTGTTTTGAAAGGTTGTAGGCTTATTTTTGTGTTAATTTTTGAAAAAAATCATCACTAAGAGTTTGGTGACAAAAAATGTCACATAACATCCCTCAAGGAGACCAAGGATATGAGGGATTGACATCGAGGGCTTCTAAGAATTGAAAATGTTTTTTTTCTTGTATAAATTGCAAGGGCTTGAGGCCAAGGAGAATTCTAATAAAATCAGCTAAAAAGAATTGCAGAGGCTATGGACACGTTGAAGGTAGACATGAATATCATCTATTTGTAAGTTATTTATTATATGTATTTGTATTGTAGATTTTTTTCGTAAATGTTTATATGTATATTGTATTTTAGATTGTATGTCTTTGTATTGTAGTTCTATTGTAAATGTAATTTATAATATTCTTTTGGGAGCTGTTTGACATATGTTGTCATCTTGATGCAGACTAGAAATATTATTTGATTATTTTTGCTAGGGTCGATTAAGGGGTTAGGTTGAGTTATGGGTTAAATACTCTATGGGCTTAGGGATAAGGGGTTATTGTGTAAGGGTTTAGGGGTTATGGGTTAAGGGATTAGGGGTTAGGGGTTTAAGGGCTTAGGGGAATGGGGTTAAGGTGTTAGGGGGTTAATGTATGGTTAGGGGGTTAATTTGGACATAGAGGATTTAGAGGTTAATAGTGGGTTTTTATAGAGAATTATTAATAATGACATTAAGAAATAATATGACATTATAATAATAAATTCAAAATAATGTCAATATGTTTTTTATTATGGTCATGACTATATATCTCAGAAAGTGCCTCACTTCATACATGTCAAGAAAAGTAACATATTTCTTATATTTCTTCAACATATTATTTAATATCTTGATAAATTTCACAAGCATCATCATTGATTCGTTGTATTTGTTTCTTGGTCTCACCTAAGTTGTCTTTCTCTATCTTTGTTGTCTTTATTTTCCTTATATATTATATTTGTAAATTGTTGTTATTATCAACATTTCAATATTTGCTATATATAGTAATATTACTTTATTGATTGTAATTGTATAGTATGCCCCCCCCTAGGGCATTGCTCGATGAGCAAGAGGTGGTTCTAGTACAAGTGTCTATTCAAGAACATGGAGCAATTAATATTGAGGATCAAGCTAATGATCCTATGGAAGAATATTATGATGTTGATAACGTAGTTGAAGAACATGGGACAAATAGATTGATCTAGGAGACATTTAATAATTTTGGAATGGATGATGATGACAACTAGTATGATGACCATGCTTTTGATTTACCTATACTTGAGAGGGAAACTAAACCTCTTTATGAAGGCTCAAAAACATCTCTTCTCTTTTCCATATTATTGTTGGTCAACTTAAAGGTGGTGAATGGTTTTTCAAACACGTGTGACACAACTCCTAAGGTATGTAATTTATTTTGTAACATGTAGTACTATATACATGATAAAGAAATTATTTTTTCTGTTGTTTTTAATGTCAGTTCATTGATCTGCATCATTTCAATAATTTGTAAAATTTGGATGCAATATGTATGATTAATATTGTTTAGTATATTAACCAGCACTATTTTGTTTTATGTTGTATACTATTAGGTGAATTTTTGCTACCACCATAAAATGTTTTAACTAGTACGTACCGAGATTTGCATGCCATTATCATAGATATTTGAATGGAGTATCAATCTATTCATGCATGGCTTAATGATGATGTTCTCTATTATAAAGAACGCGCGTTTAAATACAAATTTCCAAAATGTGATGAGAGTAGATATCAAACCGATAAAGTAACAAAAAGTTGCCTCGCAAGGTTCTTTGTTATAATCCCTTAATTCCACATATGCGACAATTTTTTAGGTGCAAAAGAGTAGGAGAACTTATGGATTACCATGCAATGAATAGAAATGAAGATGGTGTTCCTCGAATGCCTGCAAATGGATATACATTCAGGAATATCGAGGAAAAGTGGTCAACGTTTAAAAGAGAACCTCTTAATCTTAGGCTTTCATTAGTAGCTGGCGACGTCAATCCATTTGGAGATCCCAGATCTACTTACTCGGTGTGGCTCGCTTTTTGTTAACAACAATAACATTCCTCTATGGAAGTCAATAAAGAGGGATCACATAATGTTGACAATGATTTTTCCAGGTATTAATTTATTTAGAATAATTTTTTTTAGCACAATAACATATCATTTGTCTTGTTTGTTTCATAATTATGTCATATATTTTTTAGTTTAATCATATATGTTCAATTATGCCTTATAATTATGTCTCATAAAAAAATTTATTTACTCATATATATAGTAATTATGTATTGTATGTTCAATCAATTAGGTGACTACCAATTCAAAGATATGAATGTATATATAGAGCCTCTCATCGATGAGTTAGTGGAGTTATGGAACGGTGTCACTATGTATGATATCTCTAGACCAGTAGTTGCACAAAGGGAATTTGAATTGCATGCAATGATTGTATGGATAATTCACGATGCCCGGGGGCTAACACATTTATGTGGTATGTTATAACGTTACCCTACTCTTTAATAGTGTTTAATTTTATGAAGTCCATTTGAAGTATGTTTTTTAAATAGTTCGACATTCATTATACAATGAAATAATTGATATAAAAATTATTCCATTTCTTGTAGGTCTTCAAACAAAGGATAAATTTTCTTGTCTAATTTGTGGCCCTTATAAGATGAAATATCATCATTCAAGAAGCTTAGGAAAGGAGGTGTTTGATGAGTATAGGTACTTCCTTTGTAAGAACCATAGGTTTTGAAGTACCGAGAAACATATTTTCAATGGAAAAGAGGAGACTGGATTAAGATAATGGAGAATGACACCTTGTGCATGGAAGTTGCAATATAATATAGTCTCTCATGGTATGGATCAAATTGTCTATATATCAATATACATGATATGTTTGGATTATTTTATATTGTTAGGGAATTTTCTTCACTGTACTAATTGATAGGTTATATTATTGTTATAATATCTTTAACTATGATTCATGTTGTAGGTCGTCAAGGCATTAATAATAGGGTACTTCCATAAGGAATGAAAAATTATCCTGATCAATTCAATAGACTCCTCTACTATGATCACCTAGAAATTGTTTATTTGCTTGATACAATGCACATCAAGAAGAATGTAATAGAGACCTTATGGAAAATCTTAGATGGAAGGAGAGATAAATAAAAATTGTCAATATTTGTAAAGTGCATTGCAAAGTGCGATTCATTCAAATAGCAATGGAGATGACCGAAATATAACCATCCTTCCATGGTTATTGATAGAGAAGCAAAGCAAGCATCTTAAAGAGGTTATTGGAAAAATTAAATTTCCAACCGGGTTTTCTTCAAACATAAATAATATCCTAACAAAGAATGGTGAATTAGGTGGGGGAAAAACTCATGATTGGTATATGTTCTTTAAGATAATAAATTTTTTGTATATATATTTTTTACATTGGTGAAACATACATTTAATTAGTGTTTTTTTTCTACTAATCTAGGAAAAATAATGATCGATCATTATTTTTGTTACAGTATGTTCCACCTTTATCTCTCCCAGAAAACTATGACAACAATGTCAAAGAAGTTATATATGATATTGGAAAATACATGAGGTAAGTGGAAATTTATGTGAAAAGTGTAATTTGTTCAATAAGTTGTTGTGTCACATATTTTTTACTGCATGTGTTTTACTTCTCTTCATGTACTCTATACTTTATTTGTTGAAACTTGTGATTTTCTTGCTTCATTTGTAGATGGTTGTCATATAAAGAAATCAATAAAGAAGATATAGAGTATTAAAGGAAACAAATTCCTCATCTAATGTGTGAAATGAAAAATTATCTACCTTTGAAATTTTCAATGCACAAGAACACTACCCCATACACCAAGTCGAGGAGATTGAAAAATGTGGACCTGTAGAGCCAAGATCAATGTAGATGGTTGAGAGGCACTTGAAATCACTAAAGGCTTTGGTCAAACAAAGAGCATGTCCCGAGTGTTCAATGGTAGAGGGATATATGGTATATCAAACCATGGTTTATATTCATCAATATAGTGACAAAATAGGAAAAAGTATTAATGTGTTGGACCACATTTGGGATGTCAACTCCGTGGATGATTTTGAAGGCGAGTACCTATTGGGGAAAGGTAGAATGAGAAAAGTGAGATGTAAGTAGATAGTGGATATTTATAGCACATTTGAATTTTTTGTTTTTATGTATATCGTACTTATTTTATTTTTAGTCTTCCTGCATAATCCATTGTTATGAAGGTATACCATGGTAACTAATTATATATATGTGAATTGTTTATTTTAATACATTCGGTCAAGAGTGGGACGCAATACATTTTTACATTGTAAACAATCAAGATTGGATGAAGGTATGGATTGAACTATGCAAACAAGCTAATAATGGTAGTTTATCATGGTATGGTGTGTCTACATTGGTCAAAGAATCTCAACGTAATGGAGATACCAATCTTGCACAGAGGGAAATTAATTTATCATATGGTTTAAAATATTATCAGGAAAGAATATTCATCCATACTACTTAGTGTTTTTAAAATTATATTGATGCATATGGCATGTTTTTTTCTTAATTTTCAAATTTTGAAAGTATAAATATGCATTCTTATTAATTGACAATGCATTTTTTATGTGTTTCATATATTGCAGTTGAAACAACACAACAAAATGTGGTGCAATGGTCACAAATTCGCATCAAAAGGTTGGATGAAAAGATGAAAAATTATGATAGTTGGATAACTACATTATTTCAAGTTATGAATGTTTCCTCTAGAGTTGATAGACATCCAAAAGTCTTCGATAATTGATATTATGGATATCTGCATGATATACTTGAGTATGACTTTGAATCCTTCAAAATAGTTGTGTTTAATACCAAATGGTTTAGGCTATGAATCCATGAATGTGACCCTGATAGAACTGTTATTGAGCATGATAATGGATTTAAGATCATTCATACAAGGAATATTGAGCCAAGATCAGAGCGATAGGTTATTCCAAGCCAATGTGAGTAGGTATTTTACATAGAAGTTCTAGGTAAAGAGAGTTGGTCATATGTTGTTAGATATGATCCCAGAGGAAGACCCATAAAGTATAATGTAGTGGAAGAAGATGAAATTGAAGAAGAAGATGATGTAGAGGAGTAGGGGGTTCATGCAGTGTCAAACGAAGATGTCGAAGAAGTTCAAGGAATATATGTTAATCGAGACAATGTTAATTTGGATGAACTAGATGATATTGACATTGTGTCAGATGAAGAACTTGAAGAAGTTGAACCAAATGTAGAAGAGAATGTTCTAGATGATGATATAGACGATGATGGTGATGTTGATATGGAAAATCATTTGTACATGAATTATGAACTGGATGATATAGATGATGAGTTTGATGAGGAATAATATTAATGATATCAAAATGTTGAAAAGTACAAGGTATGTATTTATATGTTTTCAGTTGGTTTGTTCTCTTTCATTGACCTTAAATTTTTCTTTCCTAGTTTTTATGTTTGAATGTTACTGTGTTTTTTTCAAATATATTATAGTAGATAGACCGGGTATCAGGGAATTGAGAGTGATGTGAAGGGGGGGGGGGACATATGAGCTTCCACCTTCACGTGGTTGGCCTTGTTAAGAAGAGAATATACTATTCTTCAAATGAAGAGAAGCCTAATTATGTTTATACCATCATTTCCAATTTTGACTTTGGTCCATTAAAATTATGTATTGGGAAAGTTGGGCGACGGATGAACTAGGTGACATGATGATTGGGCAGAAGTGTGAAGTAAGGTTGGCCCATGACTTCCCATGAACTACATTCCTACTAGGGTGTATCATAATGATTTTTAGAAAAATGACTAAATTAATGTTTAGTTATTAAAATCTAGAATATAATTGATTGATTATGTAGCATGGACATACTAACAAATGATAATATTTTTTTGTCATTGATGAGCCAATGATTTGTTTTGATTGATTTACAAAACAGGGTGAACATTCGTGCCCTGTTCATACCCGCACGAAGGCGGAGCATTCGGGTGCCCCTAGGGACGTTATGTGTTCGACACACTAGGATGCTCCCCTGATAGGAGTACCCGTGCGATGAGTTGGTGGGTTGGCCAGACTTAGAAAGGGGTGCCTTCATAAAAGAAGTAAGGCCGGACTATGACTACTCATGAACATAGTTCCCACCAAGGGGTCTCATAATGATTTTTAGAAAATTTACTAAATTGATGTTTGGGTGTTAAAAGTCAGTTTATAATTGATTGATTATGCAACATGGTACTAAAAAATGATAATATCTTATTGTCATTGATGAGATAATGATTTTTTTTCAACGATTTCCACATCAGGGTGAATAATCGTGCCTTGGGAGTGGCTGCACGACGGTGGGACACCTGGGTTCCCATGGGGACATCAAGTGCTAGGCACACCATGGTGCCCGTGGGGGCGTCACTTGCTGGGAACGCCATGGTTCCCGTGCAACAAGTTGGTGGGTCGGCTTGACTTGGCAAGGGGCACCCACATAAAAGAAGTGAATTGGGTCCATGACTACCCATGAAAAAAGTTCCCACCAAGGGGTCTCATAATAATTTTTAGAAAATTGACTAAATTAATGTTTGGGTGTTAAAATTTGGTTTATAATTGATTTATTATGTATCATGGTACTAAAAAATGATAATATTTTGTTGTCATTTATGAGCTAATGATTTGTGTTCACTGATTTGTAAAGTAGGGCGAATGCTAGTGCCCTAGGCACGCCTGCATGAAGGTGGGTCGCTCAGGCGCCCATGCAGCATCATGTGCTGGGCACATAAGAGCACTAGCAGAAAAGAAGGTCATCCCATCACTGACAATGAATAGAGTTCCCACCAATGGGTCTCATAATGATTTTTAGAAAATTGACTAAATTAATGTTTGGGTGTTAAAAGTTGATTTATAATTTATTGATTATCTAGCATGGTACTAACAAATGATAATATTTTGTTGTCATTGATGAGATAATCATTTGTGTTCATTGATTTATTAGCAGGGTGAACACCTATGCCTTGGGCACACCTACACGAAAGCGGGGTGCCTGGGCACCCTTGGGGGCGTCACTTGTTGGGAACACCAGGGCGCCCATACGATGAGTTGGTGGGTCAGCCTGACTTGGAAAGGGGCACCCACAAAAAAGAATTAATTTCAACCCATGAATTCCTATTAACAAAGTTCCCATAAGGGGTTCTCATAACGATTTTAAGAAAATTAACTAAATTAATTTTTAGGTGTTAAAGGCTGGTTTATAATTGAATATTGATCATGCAACATGGAAATAACAAATGATAATAATTTTTTTTCATTTATCAGCTAATGATTTGTGTTCACTAATTTTCATAGCAGGGTGAATGCTTGCACTGTCGACACTCCCGCACGAACGCGGGGTACTCGGGCACCCATGGTGGCGTCACATGCTGGGCACGTCGGGGCGCCCGCCTGATAGGGGTACCCGTGTGACGAGGTGTTGGGTCAGTACAACTTGGAAAGGGGAACCCACATAAAATAAGTAATGTCCACCCATGACTGCCCATGAATAGAGTTCCCACAAGGGGGTCTCAGAGTTATTTTTAGAAAATTAACTAAATTAATGTTTAGGTGTTAAAAGTCGGTTTATACTTGAATATTGATCATGCAACATGGAAATAAAAAATGATAATATGTTATTGTCATCGATGAGATAATGGCTTGTGTTCATTTATTTGTACAGTAGGGTGAATTCTCAAGCCCTCTGCATGCCCACATGAAAGCGGTGCACCTAGGTTCTCATGGAGGTGTCGCGTGCTAGGCACGCAAGGGCGCCCACCCAACAACAGTGCCTATGCGACAAGTTGGTGGGTCAGCCCAAATTGGTAAGGGGAACCCACACAAAATAAGTCATTTTGACCCATGACTACCTATGAACAAAGTTCCCACAAGCGGGTCTCATAATGATTTTTAGAAAATTAACTAAATTGATGTTTGGGTGTTAAAATTCAGTTTGTAATTGATTGATCATGCAACATGGAAATAAGAAATCATAATATTTTGTTTTCATTGATGTTCTAACGATTTGTGTTCATTGGTTTTCATAACAGGGTGAACACCCAAACCTTGGGCATGACCGCACGAAGGCGGGGGTGCTCGAGCGCCCACCCGGCAAGGGTGCCCATGTGACGAGTTGGTGGGTTGTCCCGACTTAGAAAGGGGTGCCTGCAAAAAAGAGTTAATGTCAATCCATTACTAGCCATGAAAAATTTTCTCACAAGGGGGTCTCATAATGATTTTTAGAAAATTGACTAAATTAATGTTTGGGTGCTAAAAGTTGGTTTATAATTGATTGATCATGCCACATGGAAATAGCAAATGATAATATTTTATTTTCATTGATGAGATAATTAATTTTTTCACTGATTTTCACATCAGGGCAAATGCTTGCACCCTAGGCGTGCCTGCACAAAGGTGGTGCTGGTCACGTTAGGGCACCCGTCTGGTAGGGGAGCCCTGCGATGAATTGGTGGGTCAGCTCGACTTGGAAAGGGGCAGCCACACAAAATAATTCATGTCGAACCATGACTTCCCATGACTTGAGAACAAGGACTTTTTAAGGATTTAATATTTTTCCTGTATATAGTATTGTAGGTGAGTATTCTAGTTTGAAATTTCATACATATTGAATCTAGGAAAATATTAAATAAAAAACATGTAATTTACTATTAAAATTGGTGATTTTTTGGTGAATATCATCCATTTAATCATATATATATATATATATATATATACATATATAAAAGGAAGGTGATTTTTTAACCAAATTGGTGAATATCTTTTCATAAAATGTCCAAAAAATAGCCCATTTGTGAAAGTTCACCTATTTGAGAATGGGGCCAACGTTGAAATTTTTTGTGCTCGTATGCACTGAAATTTGGCATGGTTATGCTAGATGAATGCGTTGACGATATGGGAGGGTTTTGAGACTCAAATACGACTCACAAAAATAATTCGGCAATCAAACGACAAAATTATAAGATATATAAATGTCAAGGAGATGAGATTATTTATTACTATTTACCAATTGCGAGCTTATAATGTACATCATAGTCCATAGGTTGAGGAAACTCCTTACCCTTCCATTTGAGAAAACTTCTTACCCTTCATTGTCATATTTTTCATCATCGTCATCATAAACATCATCACCATAACCATCAGCATTGTACCGCGCGAGTTGGGCGATGGGTGAACCAGGTGACACAATGACGAGGAAGACGTGGTTTATTCCAAGAATAATATAATCGATTTAACAACTCATATCCATTCACAAACATAAATTATTAATATACCCTTATAATTCATAAACAAATGTAAGAATAAATATAATCAATTAAATAGCCATAAATAATGAACACATCGATTTGGGAGGAAAACTCACCATAGAAACACTATAAGACTTATCTTATTAATCACAAAATATTTTTCAATCCATGGTGCTTTATTATTTTATCACAAATTCATGTTCCTTATTTACAAATGATATATAGAATAATGATGATGAATGAATAAATGAATGTATTTCACTAATGCATAATCCTTACTTATAGGCAGAGGATAGGTTGATAAAATGAACCTCGATCATTAGATGAGGAACTGTTGGACATAGTCAATCATGATCCCTCTTTCTATGTTAATTTAACCAAAGTTACATTCATTTTATATACCCAACACTCGATATATATGGCCTAGTGTGGACCACATTGTAAGCATGTTAGTAGAAGCTAATAGGTTCACAAAAACAACAATTTTAGTAGAAGCAATGAGATCACCATCTCTACATACAATATACCCTAATAATGTGCTAAAAGGAATCCAAAAAATGCACTCAAATTGAAAGAAATATGTGACAATGAATATTGCTCAAACATAAGCCCCAATGGCTACATGGTCTTTGAGTATGTTGTACATTGTCCAAGCTTCTAGATAGACCTCCAAAAACTTGTGAATGTATTATTTGAATGCTACAATGACCATCTTAGAAAACATTGTAGGGGCATACTTAAGTCCAAAATGCATGACATTGTCTAAACCCCATTTTGTAGCAAAATTTTTCTTCTTCTACTACTTGATAATATCCTAATAACCCATTGATGAAAGAATAGGTTTCCTTCTTGCAACATGGTCAAGCACTTAAACATTGAATGTGACCAAGAAAGTTTCATGGACACAAAAACCATTTAATCCCTTGACATCCACATAAACACATATCCTTTATATTGTTTTCTTATCCATAATCAATATCAAGGTAATCCACGCTTAATCGTATAGGAAAAAATTATTTCCATAAATAACATATTTTCTATTTCCTTCTTTAAGTTCTTCCTCACTTGAGAGTACATCTTGCAGGAACTCTTCTTGATAAGCTTGACATTTTGTTCAACTTGATTTTCCTCTCCCCTAACTCTCTTTTGATTCCATTCATCTCTATAAACTCCATGGAAAAATCCTCATATTATCTAAGCAAGGTTGCAACTTATGAAATGATATTCACATCCTAGTAATCTCCCATTGACACCATGTTGGGATTCTCTGTAGCATCATATTTCATTTCCTTATCTTTAGGGATTCTTGATAGATTTACTCACCTTCATCATCCCAAACCTAGTGGTGAAACTCCCCATACTATCCTATAACCCTATAAAAATATCACCTAATCATATAATATATATTTTATATATATTATATAATGTATATTTTATATATAATATATAATGTATATTATATAATATATATAATCTATAGTATATATTATATATAAAATATATATGATATATTATATAATAGGTTATATAATGTAATGGTGGAGTAATATTAGAACATTAATAATTGAAAAGGTCAGGTTAAAACAGAGTGAGAAGGCCATTCAAGTAGGGCAGAGAGAATTCATTAAGTGTGCACGAGAGAAGGGCATTCAAGCAAGGCATTTGATCAGAGTTGAGGGCATTCGTTAAGTGTGCATGAGGGTTTTCGTTAAGTGGGCACTAGGGTGTTCAATAAGTGGGCATGAGGGCATTAGATAAGTGGGCATGAGGGAATTTGATCAATGAGCATGAGGGAATTCGAGCATGTGTGAGAAGGTGGTGCAACATTGAGTCCATAGGTGCATGGGCAAAAAATATGGTGGTAAGCTCAAAACCATTTGCACCATAAAGTATGGCCACATCTTTTAAAACGAAACTTGTAATGAAATTTTTGATTGCACATGGTAACAATTTGTTTAACGGTTTAATGTTAGTATGGTTGTAAGATCAAAACCATTTGCACCATAAAGTATGGCCACATCTTTTAAAATGAAACCTGTAATGAAATTTTCAATTGCACATGGTAACAATTTTTTTAAGGGTTTAATGTCAATCAAATAATGAAGAGAAAGCATACTTCTTTTTGCATTTTTTTTAAATCCAAGTGCTAATATTGGTATCCTACCCTCTGGTTAGGGATTCCCATTTTCACTGGATAGTGGTTCGTACCTCACCCCCTCGTCTCATCCGATCCAGAAAGAAGTAAGACTACCTTCCATGCCCTCGACAAACTGATAATAAATAGAAAGGGGTGAAACAATTTACCGCATTAGGGTTAAATATCTATATAAAACATAGAAAACAAAATGTATTGATGCTAATTGTCCTTCCTTCTCATATGGCAAGTCATGAGGTTAGTCAGTCCTAATCTAATGTCAGTCTTAGTTTGATAGGAAAATCTCTAAGGTAAGGCTTCAAGCTATGACTTACGGGCTTTGTCAGTCTCTTCAAGTCCAGTAAAAATATCCAGTAGCAAGGCTACTTGAGCTAGGTCCACTAGCTTGGGATTAATATATCATTATAAAAAAGACATATAAGGTCTTTTTTTCAAGTTGGTCAAGATCATATCCTAAGTGTCTTCTTCTAACTAGCACATATATCTATATTTATGCACTTGTCCCTTCGATATATCCATAAGATTCCTTTCAAACATGACTTACGGTGGATTGTTATTTCCCTTTTGATGATGATGATATCTTCTTTCGCAAGCTTGATACTTCCTATAATATTTTCTGCAATAGAAGCTTCCAAGGTGCTAAGTCAAGAAGATCTCCTCAAGTTGATAAATTGGTCCTCTTCTTGAGTTGAGGTCATAGTTTGTAGTTTCTCAACACTTACACATAATTTCTCATTTTTCTACCTTTAATAATCAATCTAGTCCTTTGAGAAATTTGTAGTGTTCTATTGCAAGTTTGTCCCTTTAAGGATTTCAATAGTCCCAAAAGTATCGGAAATTGATCTCCCTTCAAAGTGTCACAACTCGATGGAGTGAGAGGTTTCTACTTGGTAAGACTTGTATAAATCTCAGAATTTTTGAAGATAATTGTGGTCCTTTAGGGTGACTAAGATTTGGATCAGACCTTCCAAATGAGCCTACAATGCCTCTATATAGTTTGGTCTTGGTCCTTCTTAAAATTAGTTTCCTTGTTGCCTATTAGGACTACCTCTAGTCCACAAAAGATGAGTTTAACTAGTAACTTGATCACCTTCATATAATTGCACAAAACCTTGTGATTTTTGAATCTTTGAAATGTGTTACAAGACCTTTGAATTTGAGCACAAGTCTTCAATATTTCTCCTAGTATTCTCATCCTCATGATGATTCAAATCTTCCATATATGTATTTCTTATAAGTTGTATTGAGCTCCTTACTGAATTTGAAGATGACATATCTCTTGTGTGTCTGTTGCAGTCATCAAGCCATCTAGTCTTCTCAATGACATGTCTATGTCTCACTAGTTCAATTTGGCTTATGAGCTTAGTAGCTTGTGATTTCATATCTTTGATGTTGATCTCAGACAAACATGCCTTTATTCTCCAATCTTGCATATGTTTTTCCAGAGACAATAATAAAAAAAGGTCATTATTGTGAAATGATTGTTGGTCTGGTATCCTCTAACTCGTTTCCTTTGACATCCTTTAGCATCCTCTGCTTTGGCATCTTCTAACTACTTGTAGGTCTAACACTATAATTCATTTGACATGTAAGAGGTATGGAATTGTAGATTCTATGGAATGTAAAAGGTCTGGCCTCCGAAATCACTCTATCTCAGGTTTGGCATCCATGCACAATAAACATTAGATACACAAATTTGGCATCCTATGAATTGGTAAGGGATCAAACTTGTAGTTGATTTGAATTATGTAATGCATCCCCTAACCTATGCACAATCTATGTAATGTGCCACTATCATAACACTAACAATACCATTACCATAACTCTTATGCTCTGGTCCACTGTAATGTCACCATTGTCATAATGTTATCGCTCAGGTCTTCCTATCATAACATTGTCATGACTAGTGCCACGATGGGTGCCAGACTATGTAATGGAGCTTTTCAGGTTGACATATGCTTAATCTCCCTTTAAACATCAATTTCTCATTTTCTTTTGTATATTCTCATCATGTGGAGGAAACATCTATTCTTTGGTTGTTCTTCATGTGAATCCTCCTGCTTGGAGGCACCATGTTCACTACTCTGCATGTTTTTTTAATGTTTTTTTTTTTATTCATATTGCTCTCAGGTCTGACTTTTGACTTGTTCTCATGTCTAATTTACAACTTCTCTGGAGGCACCATGACCTCTCTCTCATTTTATGTCTTACTTGGCTTCATGGGCATAGCATGTTGTTGGCATTTAATGAATATTTTTATTGAGAAATCATAATCTCTGTAAATTACAATGGATTTTTCATATAATTCTTTCATATGCATCATAGATAGTAGAGTGTATTTATGACATTCATAGTCAACCAAAAGGAAATGTCATAAGGAAGTGATTTAATCTTCATTCAGTAGCTTAATTTTGAGCTTTGAAGTTTATGCTATTATTACTTCTTTGATGAAAATAATATTTGCATCTTTGTTTCCATCTTTCTTGGTCATTTTTTCTAGTTGTGATCTCTTATGCAATGTTTTAGAGGAAAACATGTTGCTAGGCTAGAAGAGTGAATAACATAACATGTTGTTGTTGTCTTTGGCTAACCATGTGATTTATGTCTCATTGTCTCTATATTATTTTTTTACAGTATAAGTTCTATATGTGTTAGTCCAGTTGTGATCTTTTGACAACGAGAGCCCATAAATAGAAAGCTCCCATCATAGCAAGGATTTCTTTTGAGAAATTTCAAATATAAATTGTTTGATTGATTGGATTCCAAATCAATGATATCCTAATAGTAAATAGGACTCATGTGATATAGAATATCATGAACAATGATATTCAACATAGCACATGATGCTCTTACACCTTCCAAGGTAATCTTCTCAAATGTTGCCTCACTTCCTAATCATGAACTTCTTCTCCACTAGTAAAACCATTGTCCATTTTTGAAGTTGTTGCATGTGTTGAAAATAATCAATGTGAAGCTTAACAAGGTATGAATCATAGTTATCATGGCCCATCTGAAAATTGAAGACAAATATAATGTTCCTTGAAACTAAGGGAATCTTCAAGGCCTAAGCATCAAAATCAAAAATCTTAGGAGATTTTCCATCAGTGATGGGAACTTGTGCATACTCTATAGGAAATCCTTCAACCTCCAAGACTTTGAGCACCTCCAAATAATTACGAACTATTTTGAGTACTTTTCTTCCTAAGCATCATATATTTGGCCATAATCAACCCCATGAATGATCATTATAGCACCTCCATAATATTCTACTTGCACAAAAATATTTTCTTTAAGACGAGACTCCATCATATCATGTTTACAAATCATGACATTACCATACTCTCCATCGATCTCATTATTAGGAACATATAGACAAGTGAAATGAGAATTTCTTTCTAGCATCACATAGACATTCAAATTGTGGTAATCAAACACAATAATTCTAATTAAAATTTGGACAGAATTTGATCATGTTTTATGTGTTATTAATTTTAAAGATAGCAAATTTTAAACACACTCAATAAATCGCTCTCCTTATTAGGATATAAATCATTAAGATTTTGAATCATCACGAGGCCTTCCCAAGACCAAGCCAACCACCAAACAATCCAAACAAAGACTTCCCAATACCAAGACAACCACCAAACAATCCAGACAAAGACTTCCCAAGACCAAGCCAACCACCAAACAATCTTCCTTGAAAAAAAACAAGATCTCCAATGATTCAACAAGGTTGACCTTACCAAGAATGTAACTTTTCTAAATTTTGGCTTCATCAATTAGGTTTGCAACTTTGGCTTCAAAACTATTGAACCTATAGTAACCCAAGAACCACAAAAACTCACACGAGTGGGCCAATAATAATAGGAGATCAGAATTATTTCTTTTGTTTATATTCTTCTTTTCTTCGCCAGGGTGACTTCTTGTCTTATGGCCTCCTTACACTACTTTTATATCATAGATAAAATGGCAAGATGTGTGTCACTAGAGGATGTCTATGTCCTCTTATTTATAGTCTTCACAAGGGCTAGAGAGGGCCTCTCTAGGCTAACTTTATCATGGATGGATAACTTGGTCATGGGGTCCTTTTAGACTTTTATAAACATAAAAATGATATTTTCTTTCTAGATATTAGAACCCAATTGAGTCTATTACATAATGACATAAACTTTGACTCAAGACAAAAACCCTAGAGAACTCAATGGGTGCTTAGACATAGGAACCAAAAATTTTTGAGCATGAAACCAATGCTTTAATAAATAAATTTTCTTTTACAATACTTTTATTTTTATTTTTATAAGTACATAAGAGATACATCATGTCATAAGTCAAATACAATTATGAACACCAATACTAGTTACAACTTTCAATAGGAACTTCACATGTTACATACCTTCAATGACTTCTAGGGTAGATTACTCTTCAACTAAATTCATCTCTCCTTTTATACTTCAAGTTTCTTCTTATTTGTAGACTTGCTCTGAGATTAACTTCATGTGTGATGTATCTCAAAGTAGGTCGAATGTCTACTTTACATAACCTTCCAAGGGCTCTTTAAACTCAATGTGAGGCCAACTTCAGCTAGCTAGGTAACCTTTTCCTGGGAGCAATATAAACATTTTTCCAAAATACAAAATGACTTTCCTTCTTTGATACAAGTGCCCAAATGGGTATTTACATAATGATAATGACATTTTGACTCAAGACAATCCTATAAATATGTAATGGATGCCTGGCCTAGTGACCAAAGACTCGAGCATGAAACCCTTTTTACAATTTTATTTCTCCTTTTGATTAGTATATAATAAGTACATCATGACATGAGACAAATGAAAATTATGAAGACCAAAACTAGTTACATTTCCCAACATACAAGAGAATTGTGATTCAACTAAGATATAGGAGCAACAATAATTATGTTTCCATTTTGAGTTTCTCACTTAGTTTGGGACAAAGTTTCATTGATACGTGATGACAAAAAGATAACTATGGTTCATGATATATGTTGCACGATTAGATTTCCCATTCCTATAAGTACAAAAAAAAATATCTCTAAGGGTAGTGAAACATGATCTCTTCAATATGACGACTCTTCTATACTTTCATTCTCACCAAGGAAACCTGCAACACCTCCTACAATTTTGGACCTAAGGAAACCCTCAAAACCCTAGGGTATTCCCACGTGTGAACATTAGAATAAAAATTACAGACTTTCGAAATCTTGATGTGTATCTTAGTAGGTCAAATATCCATCTATATAGCCTTTCCAAGAGGCTCCATTATCCCTCTCTAAACCGAATTTTCCTTGGCTAGCTGACTTGGTCTTGGGAGCCTTCTAGACATTTCTAATTTCAAAATATATTTTCTTTCCTTCATAAAAATTCTCGAAAGGGTCTTTTACAATATGAAACAGACTCTTAACTCATGACAAACCCTAGGAGCATTCAATGGATGCTTGACCTAATGAAAAATTGACTTGAGCATCAAACACATGCTTTACAAAAAGAATTTTCTTTCTTCTTTTGATAGATACATAAGAATTACATCATGACATGAGTCAAATGACAATTATGAAGACCAAAAATAATTACATTCTTCAACATATTGAAGTATGTGGGTAATTTTTTTGTAATGGAAGATTAAATGCTATCATATTATGTTGAGTTCTCAAGTTATCAAGTGAGTTCATTGGTTAGGATGAACAGGTTCTCAATTCTCAAGTTCTTAAATATTGAATATTTTAAATGTAGATAACTTCCTTGTAACTCACTTGTAACATTCTAATGTTCTTTTGGTTTCGCCAAGACGTTTGTAAACATCCCTTATGACACTTGCTAACATTTTCTCTCATTTGATGGAGTTTTATAGGACATTCAACCAAATAGGTATTTGTCAGATCTATCTTCGTCAAGTGACAAAAGTTCAGGTAGGATAGAATAAATTGACCAAACATCTATTATGTCGTCTAGCAGGCGAAGATCAACTAGAGGTGAAAAGATTAGAATAAAAATCCATAGATGCATGGAAATTTTTCTCACTAAAAGGGGGTCATGTTCTTATGATAATGAGAACATAGATGACATCGAGGTGCCCTTGAGGTACAAACATCTAGTGAAACAATGGGAACCCAAGGATCTTCCTGAAATAAACACTGATTTTTCTGTCAATGAAAGGATATACCACATTTCCCCATTGTCATTACATGGTTTGGGGTTATTTTCCATGGATGACATAAAGGTATGTTATGGAGGATTAACTAAATTGATGGAGTATGTCAGCCCTGTTACAACTACAATGATTGGGTACAACTACTCCAATATACCAAAAATATGCAAAGATATGGAGTGGACGCAAATTATATAAAAAGAAAAGAAATTTATGAAAATAAAGGTGAAACTATGTATATTGATGGAAGGCAAAAATAAGTAGGGAATATTGCAGGGTTTATAAATAGTACACAACCTGTCACCACAAATAAGAAACCCAATTGCATATTCAAGGGATATGAAGGAAACCGTGTATTTGTATGTGCCATTAAATCAATAGTGGCAAGGGAATGTTTTCTCATTTATTACAATTTGAATAGAATAAATACAAATATTGTTATTATGGGGGCGGTATGTATTCAATTTTACCCAACTTGTAAGCAATTTCTATTGTATGTTATGATTGTCATTTACTACAATATATTGTTAGACATCTTGTAAGTTGAGGAAACATTTTAATATGTCAGGTTGATCAAGGTCGAAGGGAACCAACGTCAAAGCAGGTAAACATCAAAGTATTTGTATGTAAAATAATATAACCACGAGATATATATACAAGTAGCATTTTATCCATTATAGAGTAACTCAAATTCATATTTCTAGTCATCATATAACTAAATGAAAGATTCACTGTGCATATGACCAACTTGATAAAATGCATTCCTTCATCATTTTCAAAGTATTGTTTCTATATAGTATGGAATATATATTGATCTTGTCATAATGCCTCTTGTAAGAGCCTTCCAAGATGATGAAGTTTTTATAATTTAGACCTTTTATGTTGGCCATGATATAATGTGAAGTTTCTATATAATTTTACACATACATCAGTAGTGGTTTTCTTATTAATATAATGATGATTAATTGTGGATGAACTAAAAATTACACTTATTTGATAAACACGGTGATAAGGGGAAGGAACCAACATTAGAGCAATCCACAGATGCTCATGAGGAATAGGTTACTGGCAAAGAAATTTTTATGTTGGTCGATCCAATCCAAATAATAAAGAACCTTAAAATGAAAGAAAACAAGAAACTTAATTCTTTAGTTTTGATTGAGCCCCAGATAGATGAGATAAAAGGTGAAATCATAACCTTGGTGCAACAAGTTCGTCAGTATGGGGTGAGAAACTCATTTAAATATCCCATTTATTTGTTTACGATTTATTTTTCTCATCCTTTATAAAAAAAACTCCTTATTTTTCAAGAGTTTTTTACGGAGTACGATCCTCATTCTATGAGTATGGCGGTCGACATTGGTAGTAGTTTCGATGCTCCACCTATGAATGAATCACCGACCATTGAGACTGGTACACAAGCTCGATCACCCATAGTAGGATATGCACCCCTTGAACAATGTACATTAGCATATACACATGATTTTGTGGAAGCAAAGGATGATCCAATTGCACAATTTGAAGTGAGGTTTCCTGGACCTTCCCTTGTTACTAGCATGGGTTCACTCCCCATCATGTTTTTGGTAGATGATAAAAGTGGCCCCATGAAAATACAAAAACTTCTATGCATTTAACAAGTGTTTCAAATATTAAGTACAACCTAAATGAAATTAATGTATAGTATGTGATTATTTTAAACTATTGATAATGTCGTTTTACAGGAAATGATGTGTTTTATAGGCATTTGTATGACATAAACTTGGAAACATTTGGGCTGACTATTTGCACAAACTTGAAATCCCAAAGTTTCAAGTTAAAATATTAACTTATTGCCAGGATGGTTCGCCTGTTCAGTGAGGCTACCTTCAACAAATATGGAGTTACCTCAAAGGAAAACCTACATTTAAAATATTTGGGGGACCAGTATAGGTCTCAATTAGAAAGGGCCAGGTCACATAAGAACCCTCCATTGATTCCATAGATGGAGTGGAGAGCGCTTGTGGTAGATGCACATGAGAAGGTACTTCGCAACGCAAGGAAGGATACACCTAGACCAGGAAGGTATGAGGCACTTTTAATAATGTAATTATGATGCTTTATCATCATTGTTACATCTAATTAAGTTTTTCAATGTTTTAAATATAGGATCCTAGATACTTCCAAAGCCACAATGGATAGAATAGCCAAACATGGGAAAAATCATCTTGACCTAGGTGGTTACTCAAAATTGGCTGCAAAATTAAGTATATAAAAAAAAAATTTGGTTCCAAATTACAAATTGTTAAAATTTTTAATTTAATATCATAGAAGAAGAAAAATTCATGTTCTAATGCAAAATTGTAGGGGTTACAATTCAAAAAGGCTTCCACGGAGGAAGACCTAAAGCTTTCTTTCAAGTACGGGTGTCAAGTCGTGGTTGAATGGAGGACAAGCTTGACGTCTTCATAGTCTTCCACCACCAAACTTACCAAATAAGCAAATAAAAGAAACAAATAGAATTTATAAATAATTACTTGAATAATTGATTGGTTATTACTTTTGGCCATAAAGTAATGTGCTTGATTGTAAAAATCGTGCAAGCAATGTAGATACAACACATGAGCCTACTGACAGTAGAGTGTCTGATCTTGAGATTGATGTTCAACTCGGTACCAGAGGTATTTCATGTGTTATAAAAGAAATGTAGTATGGGATAAAATTAAAAATATTGAAATGAAAATGGTGTATTAATTATAGCCTTTGTTTTTTTTACACCAGAGCATGTACAGGATGTGGCAAAAGAAAAGGAGGAACATATGGCCACATCCGAAAGTATTATGCTTCCCTCCACTACCGAAGCAGGTAAAGAACACTCTACTACTCTTTTTATTAATAAAAAAATTGTAATAATAATAACTATAAATATGAATTTAACATTTCTTTCTTATTGCAGTTGATTCTCAACCCCACTTGCAGCAACATAGTTGTAGGACTAGGTCAACAACAAGACATATTACACTAGAGACCACAACAACTGAAGGGGGCCAATATCAAGACATCCTTGCTAACAACAAATTAAAAGGGAGAGACACCTGATAAAAAATGACAACACTTGTTTATTTAGATCCCATTTTTTTGAGTACCACATTTTTTGCTGAGAGGTTGAATGCCTCATGGCATGTGCACATGTAACTTTAGACTATCTTAATAAAAAATTGTGATTTTTCCATTGCAAAAAATTAGAATGATTTTGTTTCATAT
Organism: Pinus tabuliformis; assembly: GCA_031772625.1. Taxonomy (NCBI): domain Eukaryota; kingdom Viridiplantae; phylum Streptophyta; class Pinopsida; order Pinales; family Pinaceae; genus Pinus; species Pinus tabuliformis. The sequence continues at coordinate 842,156,166 of CM062819.1, read as the reverse complement.
TATGTAAACATATTTTTTGTGATAAAATTTATTGAGATAAAATATTTTGTTGATGTACAAATGAATGATGACACCCATAAAGACATAATACATTTGTGACATTTATTCATCCAACTCTAGTTCGATGTTATGGTTAAATTATATTGAAAACAATTATTTATAGAGGTTCAAATAAAACCCATGTAAATTGAATAAGGGGAAAAATATAGAAGACACATTCTAATATTTTGTCTCATATAAACTTTGTGGATTTTAAACATCTTGGTATACAATTCATTTTGAAATATGTACAACCCTTATGACTACTAGGAAAACCAAGGAATCTTTCATAGGTTATAACACTAGTTTCCATAAGCTTTATAATTAGAACCACCATGCATTGAACTTGTTTCTAACATACCAACATTTTTTAAATCAGCCACCCATTTTATTCTTGGGGATGAGATACTTATAAACATTTTCCTAGTGAAGGATTTGAGTAACTCCAAATCTGATTTTGTGGACTAATGGATTATTATAGTGCAATATACATGATCTTTAGGATTTTCCATCCACAATATTGTGTTACAATACTTCTAATGTTCTTGTTAATAAAATATTTTACCCCTTCAATTCTTTGAGTAATACCTTTTTGTTGAAAATAGCAACAAGAAATGTTAAAAATAGATTCCAAAAACTACAATTTAATTTGTCCTTGAATTAGCTTAGGAATTTCGAGTTGGAAGTCTTTCTATAGTTATGTATATGTTCTCCCTAAGTTTTAGGGGTCTAGGATGAGTTTATTTGAGTTGTGATTAGATTAACTCAGTTTACTGAGTTATGATCAGTTAAATTAGTTATAATTGTTTGTGGAACTAATAGAGGACTAACAGTTAGTTGGTGCATTGGTGCATCCACAAGTGTTATTCCACTTAACTAAAGATTCCCTCATGAGAAACTTATGCATGTTAGTTCAGAGAAAGACCCAGTTGAGACTAGAGTGCAGGGACAATGTACTATCAATGGTATTATTTACTGAGTTATAAATACCATACATGCAATTAGAGAAGGACCTATGTTTGGATTGCACAGTTATAGAGTAAGAATTTCCCTTTAAATACAAGCTAATTCTCTTAGGAATTGTGTAAGGAATTATAAGCTTGGCGGCTTGGAAATTTGGGTAAGTATTGGCCAAAGGAAGTCAGTTAGGCAGCGGATAAAATATACTTGTGCAAGTTGAGCTCAAGGTTAAGCAGAGCATATTTTATTCATCCAAATTATTTGACGAAGAGTGCAAGGAAATATGGGCTTGGCAGCAGTGGAAATTGGCGAAGTGTTGGCTAAGAGCTGGCTTGTGAGGCAGTGATTTGAGCATACTTGTGCAAAATTGTTCTTGTGAGAACAAGCATTGTATTCTCATGTTAAATTTATGATTAATGCAATGGAGATAGTAGGGGTTTTGAGTTGTGGCTTTCCTTAGGAAAACTTATTGTGTTATGTGCCATTGATTATTTTCCTCTTGTTGATTATTGTTTTCATCGATCTATTGGCTTTCACTGGTTGAAAGTAGAAGTAGATTATTGTCTCTTGTTTTAGTAGATTACATGAGCTTGTAAGCCTACATGAATATCTACATGGTATCAGAGTTGAAGACAGTATAGAAGAGAATAATTTGAATTTGTCCTTGCAGATAGATGGAGCTCTAGCTCAGGGGGTCGGATCTAGAAGACCCCATGTGTAGACTTCTTAATGGAGCTAGAAGGTTGCTAGTGGGAAGATTGAGGAGAAGGAGTTTTATGGGAAGAAAGTTTGAATAGAATAGCTAGATTCACCGATTTAAAATCAGCTATTTTTTTCAGAAAATTTCGTGACAGCGAGACAGATGAAACAGATTGGTGTGCGAGCCAAGAACCTATATGATATTGAGGTAAAAGATGCATGCAAATCCTTTAGAATCAATGAAAAGGTTAGAGACTTGGTGGTTGATAGGGAGAGAAAATTACCTCTCAACATGCAGCACCAGAAGAAGACTTAGAAGTAGCTTTAAGAAGTTGTGGAGCAGCCACAACTAGAAAAGTTGAGAGGAGACCGAATGGAGGAATCCAGTCATGCAGATACCTCTAGTAGGCAGAAATTTCAAACCTACTGGGTAGAGGTAGAACATGTAGCCATACCTCTGGGTGTGAGGTGGGGCGATGTGAAGTGATAGTCCCAAGAGGGATGAAATTGGGTAGGGTCCATTGGGAGATTTTATCTCATGGATCTTACCTTGCTGCAAAGCCCAAAGTACATAGTAGTGGGAGGAATCAATGGCGACTGATGCAGTTAGAGATCAAAGTGACAAAGGGTAGAGAAGTCAGATGCTAAAGAGTGCAAAGAAGGGTTGAAAACAATGCAAAAAGCTAGAGTCAACAGAAACACAAATTTTTCAGTCAACAAAGGTAGTAACAGTTAGAGACTTTGATGACAGATGCATCATATTGATTCAAGTTGGATGTTTTTTGTTTCTGGAGTTGTTGTAGCAACAAAACTAGAGAGAAGTGTTGCTTGCAAAACATTCCAACGGTTCAGGATCGGGATTGAGTTGAATTCCTTTCTTTTTGAGAGGGAGTGCTGAAAATAGCAACAAGAAATGTTGAAAATAGAATCTAGAAATTCCAAATTTAATTTGTCCTTGAATTAAATTGTGAATTAAATTAAATTCTATTCTCACATAAACTTTCAAATAGTTAATTAAGTTTAATTAACTTAATTAGCTTAGTAACTTTGAGTTGGAAGTATTTTTGTAGTCATGTATATGTTCTTCTTAAGTCTTAGGGGTCCAGGATGAGTTTATTTAAGTTTTGATTAGATTAACTCAGTTTATTGGGTTTTGGTTAGTTAAATTAGTTATAATTGTTTGTGGAACTAATAGAGGACTAGCAGTCAGTTGGTGCACTCATGAATCCACAAGTGTTACTCCAGTTAATTGAAGATTTCCTCATGATAAACTCATGCATGTCAGTTTAGAGAAAGACCCCATTGAGACTAGAGTGCAGGGATAGTGTACTATCAGTTGTATGATTTACTGAGTTGTAAATATCATTCATGCAATAAGAGAAGGACCTATGTTTGGATTACACAGTTATAGAGTGAGAATTTCCCTTTAAATACAGGCTAATTATCTCAAGAATTGTGTAAGGAATTAGAAGCTTGGGGGCTTGGAAATTTGGCAAAGTATTGGCCAAAGGAAGTTAGTCAGGCAACAGATAGAAAATACTTGTGCAGGTTGAGCTCAACGTTGAGTAGAGCATATTGTATTCATCCAAATTCCTTGACGAAAAGTGCAAGGAAATAGGGGCTTGGGAGGAAGTGGAAATTAGCTAAGTGTTTTCTAAGACTTGGCTTTTGAGGCAGTGAGTTGAGCATACTTGTGTGGAATTGTTCTTGTGAGAACAAATATTGTATTCTCATCTTGGATTTTTGATTACTGAAATAGAGATAGTAGGGGTTTTGAGTTGTGGCTTTCCACGTGACAAATTATTGTGTTATGTGTCATTGATTATCTTCCTTTTGTCAATTATTGTTTTCATCAATCCATTGTTTTCCACTGGTTGAAAGTAGAAGTAGATTCTTATCTCTTGTTTTAGTAGACTACATTAGCTTGTGAATCTACAGGAATATCTACACTTTCTTCTCTTCTCCCTAAAGTACTCCCTTACATGTGATGCCTCAATCAACCTTCCAAATAAATAGTTAATGGTTTAATCCCATAAATTTCGGTGATTAAATTGTTCATCTTCATGTGCCATTTTCAATTACATAATGGTTTCAACTCATGTGATAATTGACTCAACTATCCATTTGAGAAGATCATGATCAACGAAAGACAAGTTTCTAATTGAAATATACCATGGACTCACTTAGTACTACCACCTAGGCCTCCTAATATACAACTAATGCAAGTCAATTCATTTAAAAAAAAAAATATAACCCATTGGCCTGTCACCTCACGATGGTTCTCAGCCAAATGATGCCCAATCTAATTGAGCTAACTCATGAAATTGGGATTTTTTATTAATATAAAGTGTTTCATAAAATTCAAATATTTGAATGTTTATGGTTGAGGATGGTGGAATAAAATTACAAATTACACTTATTTTATAAGTAGGGTGATAAGTGGAAGGCACCATCCTCAGATCATCCCACAGATGCTGATGAGCAAGTGCTTAGTGAGGTGATTAATGACCCTGATTGGTTTGATCATGATAAGTTGTACATCTCTCCTAACACAATCGTAAAATTAAATAATATTGTGGTTAAAATGAATGAAGAACTTGGTCATTTGATTTACATTATAAATAAAAGTATTAATATTAAAGATAGGATCAACATGTTCAGCCAACATCTTCAGAGATATCAGGTAATAACCATATTTTAAAGTGATTTTTTTATGTCATAAGTTCAATTATGAATGTTTGTTTTTTAAATTTTAAATTTTATAATTGAAAAATCATTTTATTTTTCATATGGGATTTTTTGGTAGAGATCACACCACAACATACAGACACTAAAGGGCATCCAGAAGAGGAACAAGGGGAAATTATTCCAACATTGTCGACTAGTGCATGAGATAGATACAACTCTAATGCTATTTTTATTAATGAATAATAACAAAAAATATCAATTTAACATTTATTTCTTGTTACAGCTGATGATACACCCCTCTTGTGGTAGCCTCGACAACGTCGTGAGTACACGAACAAACCATCAAAACTAAAGAAAAATAAAGAGAAATGATTTTCCTAGTTATATCATTAAAAACATCATGTGCCATATTATGAAAACATATTTTTGATGATAAAGGTTTTGAGATGAAATATTTTGTGTCTATGATTAATGAATGAATGAATGAATGTTATATGTTAATGAATAATTTATATATTTCTCCTTACATGCTCAAAATTTTGATGTCTTGATGCACAGGTGTAGAGTATGATTTTTGGAATTCTTTCAACAAGACTTAAGCTCAAAATGAGGTCATCAATACCATCGATCTTGGATCTCTTTCAATAGTTCTTTCAAATCCCTTTAAAATGTGACAATGGAAAACCTTTTAGGGCTTCCAAAAGAGACTCATGCACATGCCTTTCAACTTGAGACTATGATCACTCAAAACTTTTCCAGAATGAAGGTTTGACAGATGAATTTTGAAGACATCATATATTGTTAAATTACCTCATACCTTTGCTTACTTTGTCAAGATGCTTGGAATTTCTTGAGCTCATCAAATAAGCTTTCGGTCCGTCAAGATTAGAGTCCTTAAGCTATCACTCTTGTTGTGTAAGTATGAGGTTATTTCATGGAGAAGAGGGTTAGTATAATGAGCCCAAAATTTCTCTTTATTGTTTGATAAGATTGATCCGGGGAGAGAAGGTATTGTTTCTATTTGGTCATCAAGAAAAGTGCCTATATCCCTCCAAAACCCCTTGCTCCTATAACTCCCCCTCCCAGGTCTACCCAAAGTAACCATGCCAACCAGGTAAACATGGGGAGATATGCTACTACAATTAGATTCGACCTCCTATGTCACCTTAAGGAAGTGGAATCGATGGAACATCACATACAGTCATCCAAAATCATCAACAGACCGATCAGTAGACAAGTCAGCCACTCAGAGAACCTGTCCCTAGGTCCCACTCCTCTTCTGTAGCTTTTAGGACATATTCACTCTCATCATTGGGCGAGGGAGCGACCAGCAGCCTAAAGTTGTTGTCACAGGCCTGCTTGCCAAGGAATATGGTTCATAATTGTTAGTTCTGTGCCAGTGACCTTGAGATTTGAGCCACTTTTTTAGCCCATAATCCTAGCCTCTGCCCAGAACTTTTTGTAACTGCCAGAGATCATTAAAAAGATGATAAAAATTTTGATCAATCAAATTCACCCTCAAGACTAGGCCTAAGCATCCCCAACCGAGACTGACATTCTAACAAACACTTGGAATCAATGCAACCTACAGGTCTAGGATACAAGAAAGTGCATAAATGACTGAAACAACTTATGAAACATAACTAGAAGGATCACCTCCTTCTCCATTGAACTACTACAATGTTGATTAGGTCTTGCATCCATCTATTTAACAATTACAAGTAAATATATGAAATAACCATGACATGAACTAGTCATTCAACCATTCTTATAACCAAGATAAAACCATATAAATATCAGAGATATGACAACCATTAAATTCACATATAGATTAGTGCAAAATTAAGAGAACTTATCTTTTATTGATCATAGGCAAATGTGACCAAGTTCGGGATTTTCTAGGCCTTTGGGAATGAAACATGAGACTGCCTTCACCCTAAATTCGGAAATCCATCTGGTAATTCCAAAGTTCCAAAATTGAAATAAACATCCCAACAACCCATGGCATCTAGAAAAAGGCTAGGCTAGGTTGCAAACAACTTTCATAACCTAGAAAAAGAATGCCACCGACAACAAGAGAACCATACACCAACATGCAAATCCATGAATGTCCAAACCAGCTAGGAAATCACACATGCAAAAGGTTACCTGCAAGTATTCATGTTGAAGCTTCTTGATCCTACTTTCCTTTCCTTGTTCCTTTCTTTCTTTTCCTTTCCTTTCCTTGCCTTCACTTTCCTTTGCTCCAAACTACAGTGCTCCAAGGAAACTCTAAGTGACCAAGAGAGTGAGAGAGAGGCAATAATGAGAGAACTCCAAACTTGAACTTGACGAAAGCCATGAACAGATCCTCAGAATCCCTTTTATGCATGAGGCCTCTAATTTCTTCATTTTCCATTATTTTCCTTCAATTTCCTCCTCACATGCAACTTGTGACCTTTTACCTTCCTTTTCTCCTAATTTCCTTTGTTTTCATAAATAAATGTGCCAACAATTCATTTTTTCCTTTTAATGCCTTTGCCAATTTTTCTTATCCAAAACACACATTCAGTGATGCCCACTAGAATATATTTTCCAAACATTCATCTTGGAATACGTGTCCCTTAACCATGGTCTTATTTTTCCATTATTAACTTTTATTACATGAAATTTTCACTAGGGATGTTACAAACCCCCCCCCCCCTTGGGGAACACTATCCTCGGTGTTAAACCACATCAAGACCTCAACAAAATTGCTGAAAAGAAAACATTCTACCTATGGAGCTTTATAACTTAGCTCATTGTAGTATTTACAATGAAGAACCTGCTCAAAAGAAAACATAATGAAAATATGACAAGGTAATAACCATACTGCTTATTCGAGCTTTATAACTTAGCTCATGGTAGTATTTACATCCATATACATTTACATATACAAAAGCATCATAAAAACATATTCCAAACATAAATCAACATCAAACTAGAATTACTTTTCCTCAATCGGAAAACAATGAAGGATAAAGGGCCCACATCTAATCCGCCATCTCTCATGTAGCTTCTTCAGGCTCAAAGTGCTTCCGCTACACTTTAACTTGCTCTATGGCTCTGTTCCCGAGCATAAGATGTTTCCGGTGAAGTATGCACTGAGGCTCCAGATGGAACTCTCCTTCTTGCTCCACCTGCAGTACAAACCAATCAATAACATGATAAACATCCTTTATATACTTATTAAGAAATGAAATATGGAAAACATCATGGACTTTCATTGTTGGAGGCAGTGCAAGTTGATATGCCACTGGTCCAATCCTCTGAAGGATCTCAAAATGCCTGCAATACCATGGTGCAAACTTAGCACATGAACCAATCCTTAAAGAGATTTTCTTGGGCTCGATGCCCAAACACACATGCTCCCCAACCTAAAACTCTTTGAACACCCTGTGCTATAACTCTTTTGTCTCTCTTGTGTTTCCTTTAGATTCTTCTTTGTAACTTGCATTTCCTACTTCACGGGCATCAACATATCTAGTCCAATAAGTACCCTATTCACTAGATCGCTCCAGCTGATGTGAGTGTTACAACTCTACCCATACAATGCCTCAAAAGGACTCATCCTTAATGACTCCTGATAACCATTTTTGTATGCGAACTCAACCAATGGTAGATACTCTTCCCATTTCCTCTGTTAGTGTGTCACATACATCCTCAACATATCTTCCAAGATCCTGTTGAGCCTCTTTGTCTGACCATCTATCTGCAAATGATAAGTTTTTCTGAAGGCCAACTCTATACCCAAGCCTGCAAATAGCTCCTTCCAAAACTTGGAAGTGAACTTTGCATCCCTTTCTGACACAATCTTCTTTGGAACACCATGTAGCCTCACTATTTCTCTAATGATCACCTATTCTACCTCACTAGCTAAATATGTAGTCTTTACTAGAATGAAGTGAGCTACCTTGCTTAACCTATCGACCACGACCATAATAGAATAATGCTTTTTCACTGTCCTCGGAAGACCTGTAATGAAATCCATTGAAATGACCTCCCATTTCCATTTTGGAATCATTATAGGTTACAGTAAACCACTTGGATGCTTGCATTTCGCCCTTACTTGCTAATAGTCTAAACATCTAGCCACGAAATCAACAACTTCTTTCTTGATATTTAGCCAATAATGGAAATTATTTACCACCGTTAATGTCTTCTGATATCCTGGATGACCCGAATACGGTTTCACATGAAACTCCCTCAAGATAAGCTTCTTGAGTTCACTGCAATTCGACACATAGATCATGTCTCGAAACCTCACCAAGCCATTTGTCATGAGATGATAGTCTGCATCCTGATCACCTGTACGTGTACCTACACCCGTACCTATACTCTGCTATAACCTATGCATAATCTCCATGTATTTTTCATCCCAATGTCCTACTTGCATGATCCTGTTCTATAACTCTATCCCATATAAGGATCTTATAGCAGCTATATGATTTGCTTGTACCTTCCTGCTAAGAGCATCTGCAACCTGGTTCTCCTTCCCTTTGATGTATCTGATCTCGAAGTCAAATTCACTAAGGGTAGCCAACCATCTAGCTTTCCTGGAATTTAGATTTGACTGGTTAGACAAATACCTCAGCCCACTTGATCACCCATCAATGTAAACTTCCCACCTAGAAGATAATGTCTCCACATCTTCAATGCATGTATAATTGTTGTTAGCTCAAGATCATGCGTCAAATACTTCTACTCATGCTCATTCAGTTTTTGTGACTCATAGCACACGACATGTCCTTCTTGCATGAGAACTCCACCAAGTCCCCTTTTGCAAGCATATGTACACACAACAAACTCCTAGTCTGGATCTACAATCTTTAGCACTGGTGCATGTGTCAAAAAACTTCTTGAGCTGCTCAAAATTATCTTCACATTCTATCATCCATTCAAACTTCTTACTTTTCCACTGCTATGATGTGATAGGATATGAAATGCATGAGAAGTTCTTGATGAACCTTTTGTACTTACCTACCAATCCCATAAATGATCTCACCTCATCTACATTCTTAGGAGCTGCCCATTCCATGATGGCCCTTATCTTTTTTGGATCTACTGCTATTCCTTCCTTGGAGACAACATGTCCCAAGTAATGTACCTCAATCTGAAAGAAGTTGCACTTGCTAAGCTTAGCATACAACGGATTCTCTCTTAGCAATCTCAACACTACTGCTAAATGTTTGGCATGTTCCTCCTCATTATTAGAATATACCAGTATGTCATCAATGAATACAATATCAAACTTGTCCAAATAAGGACGCAACACACTATTCATCAAAAATATGAATGTGGTTGGAGCATTAGTTAAGCCAAATGGAAAAACAACAAACTCATAATGACCATACCTAGTCCTGAACATTGTCTTGAAGACATCCTCTTCCTTGATGTGCACCTGATGGTATCCTGATCTCAAGTCAATCTTAGAGAACACTACTACTCCCTTTAGCTGATCAAACAAATCATCAATCCTCGGCAAAAGGGTATCTGTTCTTGATTGTTAATTTGTTTAGCTTCCTCTAATCAATTCACAATCTAAGTGTACCATCTTTCTTCTTTACGAACAACACTGGTGCACCCCAAGGTGATACACTGGGTCTGATGTATCCTTTGTCCAACATTTCCTTTAGATGCAAATTCAACTCTACCAAATCAGAGGTGCTCATTACGTAAGGTGCTTTTGATGCTGGCGCTACCCCTGGTACCAACTAAATAGAAAAGTCTACCTCCCTGTGAGGTGGAAACTCTGAGATGTCCTCGGGAAACACATCCCAAAATTGTTGGAATACTAAGAACCTACTCAACACATCAACATCCTCAACCTCCTTACCATTGTCACTAGAAATGTGTATTGCAAATGTCACACAACCTTTTCTGTAACTATGCTTAGCCTACATAGTGGTAACCATCCTCACTAATGTAGGCTTCTTCTTTCCCTGCAAGCTCCTCTTTTCCCCACTATCATCCACACACCCAATGGCCTTATCAAAGCAATCCACTTTGGCTTTATGAAGGTATATCTAATCCATACCCAAAAGCATACTATACGATACCAATGGTAATATATTCAAATGCATTTTTGTGGTCATACCATTTAACTCAAATGCACAAGCTCCTACCCAATGGTGATCTCACTTCTTTGTACCAGTAACCAGCTGTACCAACCAAGATTCTGCATGCACTTCTTTTCTCAAACCACACTTATCCACTAGGTCAGGATTAATATAACTATAGTTAGATCCAAGATCAATCAAAATAGAAACAACTTGATCACAAAGCTTACTATCCATCTCAATGATCGATGCATGATGATTCGCCTACCTGTTTTCCACAACTACATAAATCCAAGGAATGTTATGACCAACATAACCAATTGTATGTGCCTCCTAAGAATTGTAGATCTAGGGTCTACCACCACTCTGATATTGCGGAGAATCCCCCTTACGATGATCCTTAACACATATCCAACACTGTAATGGTTCCTTACCACTGCCTCTAGTCTGCTTCTCTCCATGTCCCTTCTCACTTGTATTGAATTTCTTGTAAGGAACTACATTATCTTTCTCACTTGCATCTTGAGGTCTTCCTTGCTTTGGTGGCCATTTTCCTTTAGCTTTTTCATTTCTTTTCAAGTCATGTTTAGGGTCAACTTTGCACTTCAACTACTCATAACAATGTTTCAACTTCCAGATGGCCTCCTCCAACTATATAGGTTCATTGAACTCAATCCAGTCTCTGTATGCAATTGGAAATCCACTAATGAAACTATGAACCTTGGCCTTCTCCCCTCTGAGGTAAGGCACATATCTAAACATCTCCAAAAATATTCTAGTAAACTCCTCATATGTCATAGAACCCATCTGCAACTCATAAAAATCCTTATCTTTGTCATCATAATACCTCTCAGACAAATACTTATTCTTAAAGAGCCTTTCAAATGCATGCTAAGTTAACTCATCCTCATGTATGTCCTTGACATTCTTCTCATCTTCCCACCAAATATCAGCTTTACCTTTGAGACTGAAAAGGGCTATCCTTGCTTTCATGTTTTCTAAGTAATCATGAAATCTAAAGAATTTCTGCATGCCAAGCAACCAAGCCTCCACATCCTACGATTTATTCATATCTCCATCAAAGGTAGGTGGCTTTGCCTTCTTTAACTCATCCGAAAAATATCCCTATCATTCCTCTTATACAGATGATAATGATGATGATCATGGTATTTATCAGCACCAAAACTAGAGTAATACCTAAGTCTAGTACCTCTCCTATCCAGATTATCCAAAAAATTTCCATCTCTGATAGTGTCAGATCTATATGAGCTATGTCTACTATGAGACCTGATTCCATATACCCTATTAGTTCTATCCTCATGTCAATGGCTGATATGAAGAGGTCCCTCTCACTGCAAGTCTGAAAAACTCTGAAGTAATATCACATTCACCTCTGCTTGTTTCTCTTGTGACTACTATTGGCTTAGTGGGTCCTGACCTAGGTTTAGAGTTAGTTGCACCAAACAAATCCCTACACTACTGGACCTTTCGGCATCAATTCACAGAGCGCGGACTGATTTCTCACTCGAAGTAGTATGGGGGGATGCTGGAACCAAGTTTCCACACCCAGAGATGAGTGTGATGTTGTTTTATGCCCTAAATCTTCCTTCACATAGATTGATAAGCATTTAAGGCTTATCAGTGTAACTTCCCTTAATCAACCTCTATACCTGCACAAAGGTCTACGACTATCTTTCACGAACCTTGAATAGGCAAATCCACTACTTACGCGCATCAAAGATTATGTATAACCCAGTAATTACTCATATAATCTGAAGTGTTCGATAACTTCAACATACATAATATAATATTCGCGTAAATAGTTAACATCAATTGCATTCATACAATAATAAAAATAGTGTAAAGTCATGCATCAATACATAATTATTTCATAAACCCATTATAACATAAGGCACATTCATATAAATAGAAGTAAAGATATAAACACAAGTATTTCTACAACAATCTTCTTTATTAATACTCAGTTCTACTTACAGACTCAAGACTTCCCTGCGCACTCAGCTGCAAGGGTCCGTGCACTCAGTTGTAGACTCTACTCTAGGCCTATGTGCACACAGCTGTAGAGCCTTTCTTCCTACTCTTCTTCACTAACTCTTTGGACTTCTCCCATAGACCAAACTTCATTCTTCTTCCTGAGCATCCTTAGACTCTCTAGGACACACCTATTTATAAATTCCATGGTGTACGGACCATGGGTAGATCTTCAAAAGCCGACTCAACTTACATGAAGGAAGGGTAAAACCCTCTATGACTCTTTAATTATCTACATGCTCTGTGACCACAGCTTGCGGAGACTTTACATCTTTATACAACAAAACTTGAGCTTTTGCCAAAAAATTGACCCTAGGGGACCCCATCCCAACAAGCCCCAGCTCGTGACTCGCCCTCGAGTCACTCTGCTAGCATAGAGATCTTATTGCGAATATCGCTCAGCTCCACTCGTGCCACTTCTACCTCAGCAATGCTCTGCATGGCTGCCTGCTTGATCTGCTCCACTAGCTTCTTTGTTGCTGGTCCTGCACTATCCTCCTTGATTTTATGCTCCATACTATGTAAATTTTCCAATTTCTCCTGTTCATTGGCAGAGAAGATGTAGGATCATCCAACCAAGGCCCCAATCTGGCCTTGAGGACTAGCTCTTCCTTCTACGCTGCTTCCACCTATGTAAACAATTGCCTCACCTCCGACATCTTAGCAAGGCATTGTGCAGCAGCAATGGTGCACATCGTCACCCTTACTTCATCATATTGTTGCTGGAATTCGCAAGCTTCTATATTTAAAGCTTGCAAGGTGGGATCTTCCTGCAGAGTCATGATGACCTCCATTACTTGATCAAAAAGTGCGATGTAGTCTATGACCGCAACATCCACTATCATGACGCCATCATTCATAGTGGCTTCACGTTGTTCCCTTACCTCTAGCGGAGTTGAGGGTTGTGACTTCAACTCCAACTCTATTATCTTTAGGTTTAGCTCGAACTGAACGTGGGCCACTTCCATCTTGGCATCGTGCATGCCTACAGCTAGCTTTTTTATCTTTTCCTCCAATGATGCTTCCTCCTGTATATGCAGTTCAGGTATTGTTTTGCTGGCTTCTGCTACCACAGCTGCAAGCTGGGCATTCTGTGCCTGAATTTTCTTTTGTGCCTCCAATGCCTATGATTTCTCAGTGAACACTTGTTCATTGTTTACTTTGTATTCACTTATAAGGCTTAGTGCACGTTACTCCCGCACCTGAAACTCTGCTAACAAACCTACCTGCAACTTGTGCAGGTAATCATTTGGGAGCGTGGTCAGGTTGAGGCCGATGTTCTTTAGAGAACTCACTATGGCCTTGTCATCAACCACCTTTGCACTCAAAGATCCTTCTGGCAGCGCGACTTCCTGGAGGTCTAGTGATCGAATCATCTCAGGTACCTGAGTGGTCCCCAGTGCCAAACTTTTTGATGCAGTGCTGCTCTTCCTTGTGCCTACCTGGATTCTAGTCGTCTAAATCTGTACCTTGAGTAGATCTTTCTAGATGGTGCTCAGTTCCTACTGTTGCTGGTGCTCAAATTGTTGTAACAGTTCTACCATGGTATCGTGCACTTTTTCTCCAATCTCATCAAGGTCACCATCTGTCAAAGTAATTGGTTCCAACGATGGCTTGGTCGCTTTAGATTTCTTCCACAGCCCTTCCTTTCCTTGTTCCCTGTACCGTTTGACCCGGAAGGGAGTGCTCTCCTGCTCCTCCTGACCACCTCCAACCTGCTCTAACTACTCTTCCTCCTCCATTTGGGGTGAAGGAGACTTATCACTATGCTCGGAGGCATGCTCTTCGTGTTCGGTCTACTATTTCGTGGTGCACTCTACTTCCACCCGGGCCTTCTGCTCGGCCTCTTTTCTTCGTTTCTCAACCAACTACTGAACCTTCTTCTTGGCAGCTTCCTTCTTCTTCTTTTCCACAGAATTTCTAGTTGATATTGCTAGATCAAATGGAGAATGCAAATTTTTCAACCAACACTTGATGATTGCCTCAATAGCATCATCTATAGTGAGGTAGGGTACGTCGAACCATTTTTGTTGTGGATCCTTCTATGCCCATATTTATATGTGGTGGAAGTCATATTTGAAGTTTGTGTACCATTAAAGTTGTTCAAACACTGTTGGTGACAACCGCGGCTTCTCGTTGATGGCTATGTGAATGCTCGCCTCCATCAATACCCAAAAGAATTTGTTCTATGTGACCCACGCAACATCTTTTTTGGCCTAGAGAGATGCAAACTTTGTAGCCTTCGGCAAACCCTTATCCACAGGAGGAAATTGACTGTCCTCCACTAGATCCCAAGTGACGAGCATAATGGAGAGAAATAACCACGAATAGTGGAATTTTTTACTCTCATCCTACACCTCTTGACATCTCATAAGGAACTCGCTACAAAGGTAGCATGCCCAGTTGAACTGTACACCCTCTGCGCACTGGGCAGCCAAAGAAATCATTGGCGCCAAAAACTCGTCCACAACTCGTCCACGCGACATTTTCTCATAACTTTTCCCACAAGGATCTGTGTGGAAACCTTCATCGTGGGGTTGGTGATTGAGGTTATAGAGTACCCATGCAGCTTCTTCTCCATCTTAAATTTATCCTTGATTTTTGCTACGAGGCTGCGGTCGCTCATCTTTCCACCAAACTCCTTGGCCCGATTAAACCCTGAGTGTGGCAATAGCGTGACCCGATGGATCAGCATATCAGTGATGTGGATTGGTGTGCTCATCCACAAACATCCGTCATGCACCAGAGTTAGAAACTGCTTGATCACAATCAGATTGATGTTAGAGTGGTGTTAGTGAGGCACCCATAACAGGTTCAGCAACCCCGACTAATTCACTCCTCAAATCCACTCCACTGGATCCAATGCAGTGACACCTGATTCTTTGTAGAACACCCTCTTCATGTAATTTTCTGTTTCCAAGTGGGGGAACCTCTCATGGTCTGCCAAATCCCAATCTTCCAGCTTGAGATGGGGAATCTGCGCCAAGCACAGACCTTCAAAAGTGATGTTCTCTGGTAGCAAGGGTGTGTTAAGGAGAAATTTTCTTGCATCTGGGTCCTTCGAGACCTTCACTTTCCCCTTGAGGGATGTAATCTGGTAACTTGGATATTGGATCCACCCCATCGGTGTTGATGTCCTCCATGCCCTCTTCAGCCTCCAAGTCCACCTGTTTTACCTTCACTTTCACGCTTGGTTTGTCTCTCTTTTGAGCCTGGGTGGTTGCATGCTTCCTCAGTGACTCATGCACCGACATGGGCTTATCCTACCTGTCTTTCTTGGGCTTGGGGACTTCCCTCACTAGCGTCGGCTTTGGCTGAGGTGACCTCGGCGCTGTAGGCACTGCATCTGGATTCTCCATGCTCATCACCTCTAGAGCAGCTCCTTTAGAGGTGACAACCCCTCCAGTACTAGCAATCTCTCCTGGTCTAGACATCATGCTGAGAATAAACTGTTGGGTTTCCTTGGAAAACTTGTCAAATATAGAACTAGTGACCAAATTAGTGTAAACCCAAGGATTCATAAACAATCGACATCTGAAAACTGAAATAGTAAGAATGCAAAGTGTTTTTCACTGGATGACCACACGTAATTTATAGGCGAACTCGAATTCAAATTTGACTGTTCCCCCAAAAATCCATCCATAAATGTTGGATTGGTGGAAAATTTCCAAATATGTCACTCTTAAATTTAGCCTTAAATGCCTTAAGTTCTGCCCCCACACTCCTCTTAACCGTCTCCTGACAGTCAAATCATGAACAATGACTGTAACGGTTACTTTTTGGCTGCGCTGTGTAGTCTCTCCCCCTATAGTGCAACTTCCTTCGCGCTTCTTCTAGCACTGTCATATCATTCATTTTCGCACAGACCCCTGTCGCACAGCTCTACCAACCGAGCAGTGTAGTTTAGAGTCTCATGCCTCCTTGCAGCTACCTAGAGCACTACGATTGTGCTACCATCATGTAGTCATTGGGTTGGATCCCCTGTGTATGGTTTTAATCACCTTCCATTTACCATACCTGGAAATGGATCTCCATTCAACTTCGCGAGCTGAACTGCTCCACCATCTGTAATCTCTTTGATAAAATATGGCCCCAGCCAGTGGAACTAAAATTTTCCTAGAAACTTATCAAACTTACTATCATATAATAAAACTAAATCATTTACCTTGAAGGTGCACAGTTTGATGTGCTGATCATGCCAAGAATTTTCACATTCCTTCTGAACCTGCTGATGGAATCCAGCCAAAAACCTATCTTCCTCGAGCTCTGTTAGCTATGTGAGCCTTTCTTCTAAGGCTCTGTGGTCCACCATTCCTGTGAAATCCATTATGCATAGACTAGGCACAATGTATTCCATAGACATTATAGCTTCTACACCATAGACCAACCTAAAAGGTGTTTGACCCATAAGCTTCTTATAGGTAGTTCTATATGCCCATAACACTGCTGGTATGCACACGTCCCAATTATTCTGATGCCCATTGCAAACCTTCATCAACACATTCTCCAATATCTTATTAAAAGACTCAACTTTTCCATTGGCCTTGGGATGGTATGGCATACTCTTCTAATGGTAAACCTGGAACTCCTCTGTCAGCACGCTGATCGTTTCATTGAGAAAATGTGTACCGCGGTCACTCATCAAAACCTTTGGGAAACCAAACCTAGCCAACACATATTCAAATATAAATTTCACTGTTGTTGCCCCTGTACAGTCTTTCATAGGTTGTGCCTTTGCCCATCTAGTCAAATATTTGGTCACGGTGATGATATATTGCACGCTCGTCTTCTTGCCTAAAGGTTGAATCAATCCTACAAAATAAATTGTGCATTTCTCAAATGGCTGCAATGACACCTGTTGATTCAAAGGTATCTCATCCCTTCATGACACCCTGCCCATCCTCCGAAATGCATTGCATGCCTTGCAATATGTTTTATAATCCTTATGCAGTGTCAGCCACCACAACCCAGCACACAAAAAATTCTGCAATGTTTCTTTTCTTGCATAATGTCCTCCCACAGGTCCTCCATGAGCTTCAACAAGGATACTATTTCTTTCAAAGTTGGGCACATAACATCGAAGTATTTCATCCAAGCCCATCTTATACAAATGGCCTATAATAACTGAAAATTCTACTATGCGCACCACCAATTCTTTCTTTTGTTGCCTAGTGTATCCCTCTGGAGTCATCCCTATGGTTAGAAAGTGGATAATGTCTGCAAAGTGATTATCCTCTATGCACACCTCCAAGTCGGTAGGATCCTCCCCTGTTTCAATTCACAACAGATGGTATGGCCCTACATTCAACCTTCCCTGCTTCACAATCACCTCAAAATCATACTCCTGAAACAACAACATCCATCTACATATCCCCCCCCAACACAGGCTTATTGGCTAGGTATTTCAATGTAGAATGGTCTGTTTACATCTTGAAATGTCAGCCTAGAAGGTAATGTCTGAACTTCTAGAGCGCGTACACCATAGCTAACCCTTCACGCTCTATCATCAAGTAACTATTTTCAGCCTTCGGCAACTTCCTGCTTGCAAATGCTATAGGGTGTTCTAGTTCTCCATCACTAGCCTGTGTCAACACTACTCCTAGCACAATACTTGAGGCATCTACATGAACGTGGAACTCCTTCTTCCAGTCCGGGAAGACTAGGATCGGTGCGGTGATGTCGGGGTTCTCTATCTCTGGTCCCTCTACTTTGCGGTGGCCTTCTGCGTCAGGGATGTTAATATTCTTTGGATCCTTATGCTCTCCTTTAGCAGCCACATTATAGCATTCTAGCGCATGGTGTAGCTGGGTTCTCCCATCCAGTTGAATCAATTCCAAGGGATCCTGTGAAATTCTGAAGATTGTTGCATTAACCTCCTGCAGCACTTCGTCAATAATTTCGAATCCATCTTCAAAGCTGAACATCCTCGTGAACCCCTCTCTTAAGATATCCCATTCTGCAGTGCCATGGTGGAGCTCTATTTCCAAATGCTAGTTCATAGGGATGATGTCCAAAGTGTGACATAAAATATGCACCCACTCTGGCTATTGCTCCATTCCATAAACCTTAGTCCACTTTTCCAAATGATCGCGTGGATCATTTATCCCATCATACTTCTCAGTCAACCATATCTTGGGGCGACCAAATCACATCCTCATCATCTTCCTATAGTCGCGCCATTCTTCAAAACTATCTTTATGCGTACCCCACCACCATGTAGGCATAGCGCACAATGCCAAATCTAGCACTTGGAAGCGATGCTTCTCAGGCACTTCCCTTTCAAATGCATCTAGAAATTTATCCACATCAACTAGACCATCATAATAAGGAAAAATTATTACCTAGGATGATACACAGTGCAGTGATTGACTCATCATATTACATCGCAGCGTAGATACTTCATGTAACCTATTCTGCCAGTGCTCCAATTCTTCGTTTGAATCTGATGTACAAGAGCTTTCGTTGTCCCATGCAATTCATCCATCGATTATCAGATTAACCCAATCTTGTTCTGGCACTGTTGTCTTATAGATCTAGTCCAAATCATTGTCATTTTCCTCATAGTCATGGACTGGTTCAGTATAGCACGGTCCTTCTCCAGGGTCCAATGGTACTGCCATGCAGAGTGTTTTCCTTTCAAATGACATTGTCTGCTTCTTCAAATTGATGACCCCATTCATGTTGATAGCCCAATCAATTCCAAGGAGCACGGGATATGGATTGTTGTCATCAACAATATCTATTACTTCAAAGTTAGCCAACGCGCTCACACCTTCTATATCTATATTTACTTCATGCAATCTCCCCATAGGGATAATCTTATGTTGATTTTCCAGTCTTAATTGAATCAGACACCACTTCAGTGCAGGCCTCCCCATTTCTTCCCAAGTATGTTTAGGGAAAACATTCACATCTGTCCCTAGATCCAAAATAACTTGATCCATCTCGTATTCTCCTATTTGCACGGTGAGCCTCATCTCATGTCCTATTCTCATCTCATGTCTATCGATCTTTCTAACAATGTGGTGCCCATCAAAAGCATTATCCCTACTAGCACATTTATTTATCAACTCGTGTAATCCTTTCATAGCCTTACTATGACACAACAGTTTCATGCAAGTCTCCAAGAAAGTAGTAAGCATGGAGGGGTCAACTTCTTCAGATAGCCTATCCTGAATTCTTGAGGTAGAGGCTTTCGTGAAGCTTTTATTTTCTTCCATGAATGTTTCCTTTGCGTGCTATAGATCAAACCCAACTTCTTTTTCTGGGGCCTTGCAGAACCATCCACCTTCTTTAGTCTTGCTTCCCTTATAGTCACCAATCATCATACCACTTCGCAGCATGATATTGACATTGGGATCCTCTTCGCAAGGCTCTGTCCTCATCATCTGCAGGTTTTGGGAAGGCTACTAAGGTTGTGCCTTCTTCCCCTACATTTTAGCTATCAATATAGGGCATTCTTCTATCACATGGTCAAACTGAGTACAATACCGACATGACAGGTGTGGTTGGCTCGTACAATCCCATGCGTAGTGTCCTGACATAGAAAATAACCTGCCCTCGACCTCTACCAGGTCCTCCTCATCCTTGGCCTCATCCGCGTCCCTGATATCCTCCATGCACTCCCCCAACGCCTTGATCCTGAGGCCGAGCTTCTGTTTGCATACGATATGAGACCATTCTATAGTTATGCTCATCATGGCCTACCGATTTACAGAAGTTGCAGAATAACTATTGCAGCATCTATACAAATTTTTGCGGTAAGTGGAAATTGTCTGTTACATGTTTTCCTGCTACCTGAAAGATAGTGGACCACAACACCGGCCCTGTACTTGGTCCTGCTGGGGCTTCCTCCCTCAGAGGCATGGCCCTCCTCCTATCACATAATTCTCAAAAATAGGTCAATGATCCTTATCATGCCCTTAGTTCTTACACTTGAGGCACCAAACTTCTTCGTGCACTTCCGACTGAGCCACTTTTTCCTTCCTCAAGCTTTGAGACTCCAAGCAGGGTTTTGCAACTCTTCATGAATCTATTGAACTCCAAATGTTGCATCCTGGATAGGTGTCTCATGTAATCTCATTATGATCTCCAGCGCTTCTGCCTGCGCTCCTATCTTTGTTGTGACAGAGCAATCCTTAAATGAGGCAGGAGCATGAATATAAACCAGTCGCGGTGTCGACTGTCTATGAGATTCATATTGGCTTCACAAATTATACACTTCAGTCTCTGATCCAGCTCCTAGGGTGTTTCAATGATCCTCATTTCGATTTCCTTGAACCCCACTACCGACTTTGTTTCAGACATAAGCCTACCAAACTCCTTGTTCAAAGCAGTCTGAGTGTCTGCTAATGACACCACCGGGTTATCAGTGCAACACTTAATGTACCACGTCAACGTGTGATCTTGTAGAGCAATAACCAACTACACTTTTTCATATGATCATATCTAATATTTTGTGGTGTCCACATGGCCTTCGCAACAAACCAAAAATGCTCCATGTCCTCATTTCCCAAACCCTTGAAAATGGGCAATTTCATCGTATTTGACATATTGAATGGTGGCGGAGGTGGTGGTGGTGTGGGCGAAGGTGTATGATATGGAGGTGAAGGTGGAGGTGGTGTGGATGGATGAGGTATTTGTGGAAACCCTTGCCTTATTAACTGGACAGTGCTCTGTGGGGAAGCCTGTGCTGCTCCCTCATCATCACTCATAGAGGCTCGATTAGCGGGATATATTCAAGGTCTGTTCTCCCTCTATCCCTGAAGAAATTTCCACTTCGTGTAGCTCCAAACATCAAGGTAATGGCATAACCCACTTTTCACACAAGAGCATCTTAATCCAAGTATTCAAAGATCTTAAATACTTACCTCGCGGTCCCTTGAAAAGGCATTGCTTTGTTTCACTGTAGTTGATTGAGGTATCGATTGCGAATTCTGTCACGAATCCTCCTATGACTCGATCAAGCTAGTGATCAACAACGCACACGATATTATCTTCAGATTCTTCCAACCTTCGTACTAGCTCTGGGGTCCACACTATTGGAACGTCAAGCCTCCACCTTCCTTGGTCATTTTCCAATTTAGTGATCCACTCGTATAGTTCGATCGGGAAGGTGCAGACGAAGAACTCGTGTATTTCTGTGTACTATATATCCAACCATTATTCCTTCATCATTAGTAGATTTCTATTTTCTTGTACCATGAATTCATGGATTTTTCTATCCAACCACTCCTCAATTTCTTTCTTGTTTGGATTCCAGTGATGTGACATCACACATCTCTTTATGTAGATCCCAGTTGTTACAGGGAAAAGTGTCTATGCAGAACTGCTAATCCCACTAAGGCTGGTAGCTACCTTAGAAACAAACAAAGTAAAACTACTTTCGTTTCCCTTTATGAAAGATAGATGAGAGAAGAATAAAGGAGACCAACCTCTATCTTGCGCTTGGTTCCTTGCTCGATTCCTCTCTCTTCTGATAGTCCTTTGTTACTTGATTTCTTGTATACCCAGCTTCACAGAGTACCTGCAGAATCAAAGTAGCATAACACTATACGAGAACATGGATCTATTATCATAAACAATCTAGGATCAGATGTAAATTGACCATACAAATGCATAAAACATAAATCACACAAGAGTATGGAGGAAAACTTGAATAGATTTATTGATAATCAAGAAAGAGCCAAGAGAGTTACAACTAGTTGTTCTGACCCAGCATCATCCTCTCAGCAAGTAAGCCCTTCTTCACCTCATGAAAAGCTTAGATCACCCAACACCATGATGTTGCCTCAAGAAACTAACACCAATTCCTTACAAGATGCAAAATTCTAGACTATGGATCTCTAGGATGAGGGATCCATATATAGATGTCTGTAAGGGAGATGAGTCAGCTTGTGATTTGATTAGTGTCTTCCCTCTGATAGTTCTTGCTTCCACTTGGAGATTGATGATCTCTTACTCATCCATGGTCGAATTCAGAGAGGCAAGTGTCACAGGAGAAGTTTATGGAAGATTCCATGCTTCTCCACCTCGCAGATTGACACTGCCATTTGTCCCTTCTCGCCCATCGCACCCCATAGAAGGACTTTTGAAATGCAACGCACCTACTGTGTGTATTTAGGTGATATGCAACACACTTTTCCTATGGAGCAGGTGAAATGATCCAGTTTTGACCAGTTCTGAGTAGTTTTTCATGGAGAACTTCTGGGAGAAGTTGTAATCAGTTGACCTTGTTCTTTTAGGGGTTGGAACAACAATTTTAGGGACTTAGGAGCCCTTGGTTTATGGACATTTTATGCTTGGGTTGCAGTGCCCAAAAATGTCTATAACAGTTGCCCCCTAAAGCATGAGGTCGTTAATCTTTTTGATGTCGGGTGAAATGCTTTATCATGAGGATCCAAAATTCTTTCAAGATGGAAGGAGACCTATAATAAGATACAATACAATACATTATCTTCATAATATTTTCATGATTTAGCTGAGGCGGGCGTTCCCATGCTCAGCTTTATAAATTCATTTTCATGTACATAGGACAAGCAATCGTTTGAGTGTAGACTGATGATTTTGGTAGAGCCATCATCCCTTAGATTGGATGATTATCTGTGCAGCAACGATGTACATTTGATGTCTTTATTTCCTAAATATATATCACAGCCCGATGGATGAAACTAGATCCAGGATCTTCA